>JARQAD010000002.1:25513379-26040879 GCA_029955455.1 Quercus agrifolia | reverse complement strand
ACGTATTGGGATCCACGCAATTGGTTAGTCATGTACTAGGATTCGTGCATCAAAGGGTGGCATTCATATATTGAAGAGTTCAGAGGTTCTAAAGCGGTAGAGGTTTTTGCTGTGAGTTCATCTACGGGGATTGTAGAGTCTAGGGACAAAGGTTTTGTACTAGATCTAAAACTTCTCTTTACTATAGTGGATTGCTTTTCGGGAAGGTTTCCCTCCAGGTTTTTTACTGTGAAACTGGTTGGTTTCATTGGTTTTCCTGGGTCATCATATCTTGTCTTATTTATTTTTCTGCTGCATGATTTTGACATGATATTGATGTTTGTTTGTTTGTTTTAATAAGTTTTATTCATAATAAATCTAATTAACAATTTAGATTTAAAACTTGTTAATTCTATCAACCGGGGTCTAAATTTCCCAACAACATGCTTGAACATGATTAAGGCCCTCTTTGTTATAAGCTACATAAGCCAAATAGCCTACCTTGAAATTAATTATTCCCTTTATTGAACCCCTTTGAGCTTTATTGGTTTTTTTTTTTTTTTTTTTTTTTCGTTCATTGTGAACCCACGTTACAAGCTTTAAACCTGAAAAACAATGCCTTTACCCAAGTTGTAGAGCTAATGGGGCATTGTTCATCATTATGATATGTATGGGTGTGCAAGAAATAAGTGTGGGGGTGTCTGGATTTATGGTATGGCTATGATTGGTGAATTGGAACATGTTTTCATTCTCAATTCATGAGTTCCATTGTTGATGCAATTTTGGTGAAAAAGAAAAAAGAAAAAATAATAATAAAAAAAAAAAAGAAAGAAAAGAAGAAAGGAAGTGATGGAGGAAATTGTTTTTAATGTTACGAACTGTCCATGTTCATAATTCCTCTTAAAATTCCAAGAAAGGGGTCTGTTTATACATGATGCAAAGGTGGAAGCTGTTGAATGGAGTGATTGGTTTTACATGTCTTATATATTCGAGCTTGAGTTGATTCATTTTTGCTCCACTAGTTTCGATGGCTTTTGAGCTACATTCCCAAATATTTCTCACCTTGATCCTAAACCCCGTTACAACCCTTGAAAAGTCCTTATGATACGTGTTATGCATGTGATGCCAGTGGTGGAGAATGAGAAGATATGCAAGCCTATGGTAAATCATTTCCATTGGAATGAATTTGAGTGAAACACATACCCTTCAAACACGTGAGAGTCGAGTGTCTATTTCTGTGAGGGTCTACGTATTTAGTTTACTCCATCTTCAAGTGAAAATGCTTACTAAGTAATTGTAAGTTTTTTAAGAATGCTTGTCCATGATATGTTATGAGTTTTGAAGAGCTTGGTTGTTCTTTGCTGAAGGTGTTGCAACCATGGTGTTTTTGGGAAAGTGAATTTGAGTTTTGCCCGAGGACAAGCAAAAGTTAAGTGTGGTGGAATTTGATGAGAATGCAAAATGTCATATTTTTCTCCCTTAATGTTTAGTCTTCTATACTTATTTGGTGCCTAAATGTACTTATTATTCTTATATTTTGATTTAGGATGCAAATGGAGGCATTAAGTGCAAAGTGTAGCTAATTGGGTGATTCTTGATAGTTTCGACATCACTTCGTAATCTGGACATAAATCCCTCATACAAACTTCGATTGAGATTATTCAAGATGCTATGGAACGCTAAGACAAAGCTCTACAACTTTCATGTTTTGAGTTTTGAGAGATATGGGCCGCATCATGGTCTAAATTGGGCTTGAAGTTGCTGCACCTGCACTGTTGACATTCTGGAACATTCCTTAACCTACAATTCTAATATGCGGATCTGATGCAATTTATTTTCGGAAGTTTCCAGATCTGGTGCACGAAAATTCTAGCTGGAAAACACCACTTTCCTAGTTATATTAGGACTTTGTTTTATTTTTAATATTTTTCCTTAATTAGTTAGATTTAGATATTATTATTGAGAATATTTTTAGGATATTTTGTAGGCTTGGGAAAGGGGGAATTAACGTATAAAAGGGGGAGGAGAAATCAGAATTGGAGATACACACCTCTCTCTCCCCTCTTCTCTAATTTTCTCCTTCGAGTTTTCATCATGGCCTTGCGTGGCTAAAACTTTTATACTTGGTCGAAGGAAACTGAAGCCTCAGAATCATTAAAACTATGAGATCTAAATTTTTTTTTATTGTTCAGTTTATGCTTTGAATATCGGATGTTCTTCTGTGCCTATTTTCATGATTGTCTCATTTAATTACTAGGAGGCCTACTAGTTTATTATTCGTTGCAATCTACTGCTAGGTTAGATATCAAATCCGTAATTGTTTGATCTCTCTAACTTGTGAAGCAACCAAGATTTAATGATTTGCTGTGTTAGAAATTATTAGATCTTAGGAAGAACACTCGACTAAATTAAATACAACCGATAATGCTTGTGTTTGTGTTGTTTAGTTTCATCGATCTCTCTAATTCTTAAGGCTGCTACTAGATTAAACCTTTAATGCTTGTCTTGGGTTGTTTAGTAGTTGGGGTTTATTAGATCGCTTGTTTTCTAATTAACTATGACTAAGGAGAAATAGGAAAATAGTTCCAACAGTGAATATTCAAAGTGTGAATTGATATATACTTGCATCAATGATCAGTTGTAAAATTCCAATGGTGGATGTTGACTTAGATCAATGTCTGTTCTCTTGATTGAATTTGATACTCTAATATGAATTTTTCCATAGTTGTTTTTCTTAAAATTCTTTTCGTTATACTCAAACTCCCCCCCCCCCCCCATACTTGTTTGCATAGCATAAAACTAGGCTAAATACTCTCTGTGGGAACGATCCTTACTCGCACTACTACATATATTTTTAGGAGTATAGGTTTTATTTTTGGTTGCCTGCAATAGCACACCACTCTCAAATTTCCTCTCTTTCTTACTCCCCTTTCTGATATTCTCTCTCTTACGTTAAAGAGGTTCTAGAGGCTTTAGCCTTAAGAATTTCTTTTTTGTAAGCAAGGATTTTTAGGTTTCAAAGACAATTGCATAAATTTCTTTGAACCATAAAAAATATCTCAAGAAAAAGAGTATGTCCATGCAAGAGGTAGATTTTCTTTACTTATTCTTCTTCTATCTCTTTTAATTTGGTGATGTATGAATAAATTTTTGTTTAGTTTTGATTTTTAAATGCTCATATCATGTGTTGTCAATATTTTCTCTTTTGGAATATGTTTTTGATGTTTTTATTGTCAAGATCTATATTTTTGTTTCAAAAATATGCTTGTTATCATATCTTTTCTTATTCAAAAAACTGATTTGCATCTAAATTAGATGCAGATTTGAATTTTTCTCAATCAATAACTGATTTGCATCTTCATTAGATGCAAATATGAATTTTTCTCAATCAAAAAACTGATTTGCATCTTCATTAGATGCAAATCTGAATTTTTTCTCAAATCAAAAAGTGATTTGCATCTTCATTAGATGTAGATCAGAATTTTTCTCAATAAAAAAAATTGATTTGCATCTTCATTAGATGCAGATCTGAATATTTATCTATCAAAAAACGTATTTGCTTCTTCATTAGATGCAAATCTGAATTTTTTAAATAAAAAAACTGATTTGCATCTTCATTAGATGCAAATCTAAAATTTTCAAAATCAAAAAATGAATTGCATCTTCATTAGATGCAAATCTGAATTTTTTTCAAAACAAAGATTGATTTGTATCTTTCATAGATACAAATCTGATTTTTTTTTTTTTTTTAAATCCAAAAAACTGATCTACATCAACTTAGATATAGATCTGATCTTTTTTAGCATAGCAGATTTTGAAATGAAAAAAGTCATGAGTAGTTTTGTTTGTTTGTTTAGTGCATGTAGCATAGGTTTATTTCATGAATATAGTCCTCTTCTCAAAATATCTTTTTCTTGTTTTCTTACGCATATAAAAAAAGATTTGATTTTTCCTATATACAAATCTAAATTTTTTGTTATAAAACAAATCTGATTCTTTTTAATACAAACCAAAAACCAATTTTTCTAGTTTTCAAAAACAGATCTGATATATTTTTTTTTAAACCAAAAGACTTTGTCTTATTTAATAAACACGGATCTGACTTTTCTATGCCAAAAACTTTTTTTTTTCACATGTACAAAAACAAAAACAAAAAAAATTTCTAAACCAAATCAATTTTTTTTTTTATCACAACACAAATCTGAATTTTTTAACAAATAAGAGGATGCATTCATAAATACACTTATGTGATTTAGTTTTTCATGTGTGCAACATGTCATTCATAGCATGCATGCAAGGGGTACATTGGTCATAAGAGTCTAGAAGACCAAACTCTATTTGGGTGGAATGGGTGTCTAACACCTTCCCATTCAGTAACCTAGCCTCCGAATTTAGTGTCTTTGGATAGGTAGACCTAGGATTTATCTTTATTTTTATTTTGGGTAGATTGTAATTAGAACAAAAAGCCATGTAATTATTTGGTAGTTTGTAACTAGAACCCAAAGCCATGTAATATTCAATTTATCAAACATGTATTTTTTTTTTTCAATCAATGAGAATGGAACAATTCAGTCATGTATTCTATATTTAGTTTTTTCTTATTTTTTGTATAAAAAATAAGTGGCAACTCCACACCACTTACCCAAAAAGAGAGGTGTCTTTCAAAGCACCAAAATCTCTTTTTTGAGAGCACCTAATTTTTCCTAGTCTCTCACAGTGGTGACTCCATTGGGGATGTCGAGGGCTAAGCTTTGTGTTAGACTTAAGTGACCAACAATATACCCTTCTCTTTTGCATGATTTTGCATGATATTGTTGTTTGTTTGTTTGTTTATGTATGTCTTAAGATGTTTGTATGATATTTTTGTTTGTGTTACTATGTTTGTTTGTTAAGAGCTTTCCCTAACTATCATAGTGTGTGCCATGAAAATAACAAATATTTATGCACCCCTTTCAAGAACAATGTGGTGGTAGTAACCATGGATCACCGGTCTTCATTATATTCAAGTACCCAATGGCGAACTCACCAACTCATAGCCTTAAGTCACTGAATCATTTCTTGTTGACTGTAAAGGATAGACCTTGCCGTTCGGACCAATGCAATGTTCATTACATTACAAGTTGGGAGGTGTAACGTCCTAACTATGGGAAACAATAAAACAACAAACCCAACCTACAATGTAATAGCTTAGAACCTACCCTTAGGCCGGTCCATGTTAAAATAGCATTTCCTGTTGTGTGTGTTTGTTTTGCTTGGTTGGTTGATGCAGATGGTGACCTAGCTCTAATTGACCTAAGAGTGCCTGTTTTAGAGAGAGAAGGAAGGAAGAATTTGGTCAAGATCCGAAGGAAGGTTGCAAAGATAACCCAAGGTTGACACTCAAGCCAGTAGCTCCAGTTCCATAAATGGGGGGAGACACTTCAAACCCCAATCAAACTACCAATCACCTACAAATGGGGGGAGACACTTCGAACCCCAATCAAACAACCCAATACCTATAAATGGGGGGAGACACTTCGAACCCCAATTAAACAACCCAATACCCAACCCAATGGCTACAAAAAGGGGGAGACATTTTGAACCCCAATCAAATAGCCCGAATCCACAAATGGGAGGAGACACTTCAAACCCCAAGACACCGATCTAAATGACCCAACAAAAATTGCCCACATCACAAGGGGAGAGACACTTTAAACCCCCACATTTGGAGACTAACAAGTCTACAGACATGGAGATTGACGAAGAAACCACGGATTATATGGATAAAGATCTTGCAATACTGATGCTAAAGGAAGAAGTAACTTACTAGGACCCACCTACCATCGTTGAAGCCATGACTGGGTTGAAGAATTGGGCATAGGAGGGAGTTGCCCACCCCATGGAGGACTCCGTAAAGAAGATCAAGACCGTCAAGTCAGTCACTCTTGCCAAGAAGATCAAGACCGTCGAGCCAACCACCCCCGCCAAGAATATTTTTTTTGTCCCCATTGAGTCTATTTCTGCTAGTATTACTATTCCTGTTGAATCTGTTTGTGGTAGTATTCCTATAGAGTCGGTTTTTGCTGAGTTTATTGAGAACTTTTCTCCTTATAATATGTTTTCTGATTCTGCTTATTTGTTGGCTTTGAATGTTTTTATTTCTGAAATTTGTAAAGAAACTCTTAATAATAAGTAATAAAAACAAGGACACTTAGAACCCATAAAAGAAGAAATCCAACCCACTAACCTGGGAATTGATGATGAACCTAAAATGGTACAAGTGGGCAATACCCTAACCATTTCTGAGAAAGATGCATTAGTGTCACTACTGACAGAGTTCAAAGAGGTTTTTGTGTGGTCATACGAAGACATGATTGGGATTGATATAGATATAGTACAGCATTGCATTCCAACAAATCCAACCGTGAAGACGGTTAAGCAAAAATTGAGAAGGATGAAACTAGAGTGGACTCTTAAGATCAAGGAAAAGGTTGAGAAACAGTACAATGCAGGATTCCCGAGGGTGGTCTACTATCCAGAGTGGTTAGCTAATGTGGTTCCAGTACCAAAGAAGGATAGGAAGGTCAAAATGTGTGTAGATTTTCGAGATTTGAGTAAGGCTAGCCCAAAAGATGACTTTCCTTTGCCTCGCATTGACATCCTAGTTGACAACATAGCAGGTCATGCTTTGCTATCATTTATGGATAGGTTTTTAGGATACAATCAAATTAAGATGGCTCCAGAGATATGGAGAAAACTTCCTTTATTACTCCATGGGGGACATAGGGCAATGAACCAAGCCAATTATGAACAACTTGGGCTTGGCTAGATAAAAAGTTCGTTCGTGTTTGTTTGTTTATAAATAAGCCAAGATTGAGCCTTAGTTTTCAACTTGTTTGATAAACAAGCCGAGCCTAAGCAAAAAAATTTGTTCATGAACAAGCTTGTGAACAATCGGGCTCGAGACAACACAATCTAAGCTTAAGCTCGTGTATAGCTTGATAAAAGGCTTGATATATATTTGCTAAATAAGCTAAATATTTTTACATTACCCATATTTTAATAATAAAATTTCCCACATGAGACCACTTTTCAATACCCATTACTTTAAGTTTTTTTCTTTCCTTTAAAAAAAAAAGAAAAAAAAAACATTTTTAGCAATAAAAAGAAAAAGATTGGAGACTTCACTTTTAGTAATTCACGCTTTTTCTAGACGTTTCAATTTCCACTTCTAGAGTTCTCTAGGACAGTAGTACTTCATGCATACAGCTGGACTTCACCATCTTAGGTGTCCCTTTGTTGTCTTTTCCTATTATTTTCGTGTGTGTTAAAGTTTACTAGTTTAGTCATTTACTAAGTATCCTTTCCATCTGAATACACTATATCTTACTACAGTTTAGTTTCTTCTCTCTACCAAAACTTCACAATTTAGTTCTATCATTGAACCAAAAAAAAAAACCCAATTCAGTTTCATTCAAACTGAAATTCTTGGCTTGTCGCTCAATAAGTCCATGTCTATCCTATGTAGTCTGCAAGCTAAAACTCTTAGGCAATCTTGGAAAGACCCAAGCTTCTTTGAGAAGCTTCAATCTTTCTCTCTTTTATCATCAGTTTCTTTCTTTTCCACAAATTTTCATAAAGAATTGATCAGCTCTCTCTCTCTCTCTCTCTCGTGAGGCCAAGAAATTCCACCAAATCTGCTCTATATCTCTTTGGAACAAATGAACAAGCCCTAGATTTGGAAGAGTTAGATGCTAGTAAAAAGGATTTAGAGTCTGGTGTTTACCGAATCACCATGTAATTTAAGGGTTCTAGTGGGTGTGCAAAGAGCTCCAACAACAGCTCTAGATCTGGTGTAGTATTTGGTATCATTACCATCTTCGCTCTCTACCTCCATCCTCCAAGATGTTCATAGCCTTCTATCACCATAGGTAAATTTTCATGTTTAAAAATTTTCTATATATTTTTATAGTTGTTTGCACTGTAGTTTGTTTGATATTGCAAAATCGTTTTGATTTCCAAGTTATGGTTGTCTATGAAATTTCTATATAACTTAGAAAATTCTTGTTGGTTGAATTCGTTTGATAATAACTTAACTTTGTAATTAGTGGATTGTGGTTGTGGAGTCTGGTATGTAGTTGGGAATGGGTCTGTGCTTTTCTTTTCCTAAGGTGCAGAGTCCTCTATGGTTAGCTACTAAAAATGTTATAGTTTCTTTTTGTTTGTAGATTATAGCTGCACATATGACAAATGTGGATTTAAGAATTGTATTTTGAACAAATATTAAAGCTAGAGACAAGGAAGCATGAATGGATAGATTTAATTATGTAAAGCTTTAATTTAAGCAATTGCTAATCACAGGTGGAATTAAAAGCATGAAAAAATGAGTATATTATTTTCTTATTTTTGTTTACTTGATTGTTAGAGATTTGAGCAGATTTGAGCACTTGATAACGCAATTTTGTTAGATCCCAAGCAAAAAAGCTTGACTTGAGCTTGAATTTGAGCTTGATGTTAAGCTTGAAATTGGCTTGATTAATTTATCAAGCCAAGACAAGCTGAGCTCAAGCATTTGGGTTTTCCCACGAGCTCGAGTTCAAACATTATATTTAGGCTTGTCTCAAGATCGAGCCAAGTTGGAGCATTTGATTTTTACTAACAAGCCAAGCTCAAACAGGCACTACTCGCTTGAGCTTGGCTCATTTACAGCCCTAGGGGGACATATTGCTACAAGGTTATGCCATTTGGCCTTAAAAATGTTGGTGCTACTTACCAACGTGTAGCCACCACTTTGTTGCATGATTTGGTCCACAAAGAAGTGGAAGTGTATGTTGATGATATGATAGTGAAGTCCAAGACCGTGAAGGACATATGCCAGCTTTACGGAAGTTCTTTAAAAGGATCCGGTTCTACAAGTTGTGGTTGAATCCAAAGAAGTGCATTTTTGGTGTAACATCCAAAAATCTATTGGGGTTTATGGTAAGCCAAAAAGGAATTGAAGTCGATCCAAACAAAATCAAGGCCATTGTAGAGATGAAGCCTCCAAAAACTGAGAAGGAGATTCGAGGATTTCTGGGGAGGATACAGTACATTAGCAAGTTCATAGCTTAACTCACCATGACATATGAACCAATCTTCCGACTGCTCAAGAAGGAAGCTCCTTCAGTGTTGAATGAACAATGCCAAGAAACCTTTGAAAAGATCAAGAATTATCTAATGAAACCACCAATATTTGTCCCACCGGTGCCTACAAAGCCATTGTTATTGTATCTCACCATTACAGATACAACAATGGGGGCTCTACTTGCTCAATACCTAGGGGAAACTAGAAAAGAGAATGCAATTTACTAAATCAGCAAGAAGATGTTGCCTTATGAGGAAAAGTATTCTCTACTAGAGAAGACATGCGTAGCACTTGTATGGGCAACCCGTAAACTCAGGCATTATATGCTTGCCTACAAGGTCTTGTTGATTGCAAGAATGATCCTTTGAAGTATTTAATGGAAAAGCCTGTTCAAGATAGGAAGACAGCTAAATGGGTCTTGCTTTTGTCAGAATTTGATATTATGTGACTCAAAAATCTATAAAGGGGTGAGCAATTGCTGATCACTTAGCCCATTGTTCACCAGAAGAGGTTGAAGAAATCCAATGAGACTTTCTAGATGAAGATATCATAGGGATTAAAGTAGAATCATGGAAGATGTACTTCGATGGAGCAACAAATCAAAACGGAAGTGGTATTGGAGTCCTCTTAATTTCTCCAAAAAGGACACATGTCCCATTTTTTGGCAGAATCAACTTTCTTGCCACCAACAATGTCATTGAATATGAAGCTTGTATTATGGGGTTACGAGCAGCCCTAGGCCTAGGGGTGAAAGAGTTAGAGGTGCATGGAGACTCAACCTTGATCATCTCCCAGATTCAGAATAAATGGAAGATCAAAGAAGAAAGGCTGACGCCTTATCATGAATGTCTTCAGAGGTGGGCTTCAAAATTCAATAAGATCCAATATCAATATGTGCTAAGGATGTAGAATAGATTGCAAATGCTTTAGTAACCATGGCATCCATGATGGACGGACCTAAGGAAGATGAAGCTAGGCCAATAGTGGTGGAACAGAAAGAAGAACCAGCATATTGCATGACAATAGAATAGGGTGAGGAAAAGAATGGGGAAGGTGAATGGTATTCAGACATCTTACAATACCTCAAGGATGAGACATGCCCATCATCTGTAGACAAGAATGACCAACTAACCATTAGGAGGCTGTCTACTAATTACATTATTTATGGTGAAAGGCTTTATAAAAGATCATATGATGGAATTCATCTTTGTGTAACCGCTAAGGAAGCACAGCAGGTAATTGAAGAGGTTCATGAGTCAAGCTATGGGCCACATATGAATGTACACATGTTGTTAAGGAAGGTAATGAGACAAGGCTATTACTGGACTAATATGGAAGCCGACTGTACGGCTCATGTTCGAAAATACCATCAATGCCAAGTCCATGGAGATCTGAAGCACATGCCACCCATGCCGCTACATACCATGACATCACCTTGGCCATTCTCTACATGGCGGATAGACATTATTGGGAAGATTCACCCAACAGCATCCAATGGCCATGAATTCATACTCTTAGCCATTGATTACTTCACCAAATGGGTAGAAGCTGCGTCATACAAGTTTATGAATTCAAAGAAAGTTCCTCAATTCATTTAGACCAATATCATTTGTAGATGTAGGGTACCATATGAAGTTATCTTTGACAATGGGCAGCATTTCAAGGGAGAAACAGAGAAGTTGCTACGACAATTCAATATTTAGCACCACAAGTCTTCACCTTACTGTCCTCAAACTAATGGAGCAGTTGAGGCTCCTAATAAAAATATAGGGCAAATCTTGAAGAAAAGCATGAAGAACTACAAGGATTGGCACCTACAATTACCCTGTGCACTCTGGGGGTATAGAACATCAATTCGAACTTCCACAGGAGACAATAATTATTCATTGGTGTATGGGATGGAAGCAGTTCTTCCCATTAAAATGGTTGTCTGTTCACTAAAGACAGTACTAGAAAGTAAGATCCCTAAAGCAGATTGGTTGCAAAGCAGATATGACCAGTTATGCATGCTGGATGAAAGGAGACTTAAAGCCTTGTATCATATTCAAGGTTACCAAAGGAGATTTAGGAAAGCTTTTGACAAGAAAGTAAGAACTAGAGATTTAAAGTTGGGGGATTTAGTGCTAAAAGATATCTGAGCCCCAGTTCAAGTTGCAAACGGGAAATTCAAGCAAAATTGGGTAGGTCCATACATTATCAAGTAGATATACTCTAGAGGAGCAGTAAGTTCAATGGATTTAGATGCAAACCCTTTCACTGAGCCAACCAACATGGACCAATTGAAGAAATACCACATCTAAGGTGGCAGTCTCAAAGCACCACGTCTGAAGTGGTTGTAAATTATGTTATTTCCCTTTCTAGGCTTGATTTAAAAAAAAAAAAAAAAAAAAAAAAAAAAAAAAAAAAAAAAAAGAGGAAAGTCGAAAACCCGAAAGGGAAACCTACGCAAAAGGAGAGTGAAAAAAAAAAAAAAAGAGTGAGAAAGCCTGCTAGGTTGAAAACCCAATAGGGTGGCCTAGGCAAAAGTTAAGGCAAATAAAAGAAAATCAATGAACTATTTGATGACCTGATCCTTCTACAAAGAGGGTACATAGGAAACCATGCATTGGTCTGGTCACAATTTCCCAAAACCACCATTTGCCCATTAAACAAAATTTTCAAAAATTCAATCATTCCATTAAACCATGTCATTACACAAAATCCAAAAAACCAAACCCTAAACCAAACCAAACCTTAAACAAACAAAAATAAATAAATAAATAAATAAATAAACCAAAAACCAAAAACCAAAAACCTACACCTTAAATAGAACCCTTAACCTGTAAGTCCTAAATAATTCCTAAACATAAGACTTTTACATCAACTTTTAAATAAACATGTTCAAAGCCAACAATAAAATGGTCATTTTGTCTTCAGTCACTTCTTTTTTGGTTGATCATTGATTTCTTCTATGATAGGTACTTCGTCATCCTTGTACTTTCTTTTAAATTCATAGTTGTCATCATCGTGTCTTTCCCGGTTGTCTCTGAGAAACTGCTTTCTCATAGCAACCATCTCAACTTCCTTCTCAGCAATCTTGTCCACCAACCAGTTATGATAGGCCACAAATTGAATGATCCCTTGTGATAGGTAATTAATTAATTAATTAGCCAAGTTATTAATTAATCAATTTATCATGCAAACGCATAGTAGCACAAACAAATCACCAATAAACTAAAATTGCAGCGGAAAATAAAAGACATGATGATTTGTTTACGAATGGGGAAAAACCTAACGGTAAAAACCCCACTGGGTGATTTTCAGGTCACCACTCCCGAAACTCCACTATTATCACAACAAGCGGTTACAAGCAAGGAATCCCAAATACCTTACCAACCTATAGTTGAACCCTTACCCCAATACTTAATCGGACTTGTTCTATAGTGACAGTTCCCTTTTCTGATGCACGGCTCCCAAGTACGTGACTAACGGTTGTGCGAATCCCAGTACGCGACTTCAAAACACCAATTTGAAAAGATTATTGGCTGCAAAGTTCTTTAGTTCATCCACACGATGAAGATCAAGAAGATGCTTGGTCACAAAACCTTATGGTGCAAATACACAGCAACTTCTCCAAGAAAGAGATGAACTCGGTTAAGAACTTTGTCTCTGGTCACAATTTGCTTGAACAGAGTTTGCTCAACGCTTATGTAACTTGTGTACCATTTGACGGCTCTTAAAACAATCCTTTTATATGTTTAGGGTTATGAGAAAAGAAGGCCCATAGACAAATTCACGGATCCCAAGAAAATCATGGTTGAAATCTGAAATTCTTAAACCTCGACAGATAGGAGGTGTCGAGAAGGTATCGACCAGCTGTCGAGCTTTAATGATTTTGCACTCCTTGCTTGATTTCTTGAACAGACTTGAAGGCTTCCATACTAGATCTTGAAACGTGGTTTCTTGAAATAGTTAAACACATCCTAAATCTACCTAAATACAAGTAGAGTGTGTTTTATCAAAGGATAAGCCAATTACATAAAATCATGACATATGTTCTTAACATGTGAAACACATATGTCCTAACAATCTCCCCCTTTGGCAATCCGTGACAAAACCACAACTAACAAATGAACATATGAGAGAAGTCATAAATCACTCAACTCATATTCACTTGTTGAATACAATAAAATCTATCCTAACACAAACTCTTGAAAAACTTGCAAGAAGAGAGTTTATGGCCAGTAGACTTTGACAACCTGTATTTCTGAAACGCTTTAAACAAAACTCATCAAGGCATCTTTGTGTGAAACAGAATAATAGATTGCATATAAATTAATAAGAAGCATGTGTATAAAGAGAGAAAAGAAACAACACATGAAGGGGTAGGTGAAAGAAAAACATACATCAACAATATATGAGAGAAAATAAGTACAATGTATGTCTATAAATGGTCACAAGACCTCATGTACAAGAATCAATGTATCTAATAAAGAAAGAAAAGAAAAGATACATAATATCCTCACTACATCCCTAAAAAAAAAAATCAACACTCCCCCTAACACAATGATCCCAAAAACTAACTCTCTCCCTAAGAGTGACTACTCTCATATCCAAAACTACTCTCATATCCAAAACTACTCCCCCTTTTTGTCACGAATGACAAAGGGTAGAGTGTCAAGTAGAGATCTCATCGGTAGAGCTAGCATCTCCATCATCATCTAAAGCGTCATCGTCATCACCATCATCATCATCATCATCCTCAGCATCAGAATCAGAAGCAACTGGATGAGGTGGTGAAGGAGTAGGCTCAGGTGCAAAGCCGCCCATAGCCGCCTGCCATCGTGCAATACGACCGACACAAACATTCACTTAATACAACTCCATAGAGAATGTATCCAGGCGAGCATCCATGCGTTGCAGCTGCGCCATGACATCTCCTAAAAAAGACACATCACCGGAAGAGGAAGGAGCGGATGCAGATGGAGTAGATCGGGCTGGTGCAGAACGAGACGAGGGTGCTGCTGAATCCGTCTGTTATGACCGAAACTGGGCCTCGCTACGTTTAACGGTAGCGTAATCTATGGCACACATGATGGAAAAATGGTCGGAAGAGGGAAAAGGAACAGAAAAATGGCGTAAAATCCTCGTGATAGCGGAAGGAAAGATGAGCTTATCACAGGACGCCAAATCTAAATGAACATCTATGATAAACAGAATGAAGTGAGAGGGAAAATCTATAGTGAGATGCTCAAGAAGAGATAGCAAAAATCGAACGCGAGGCTCTGTGATGGAGTTATAGTGAGAAAGAGGATGTAAAACAAATGTCATCACCATGTTCATGAATCTAGGACCTTTAGCAAAAGGTCGACATGGTGTAAAAAGACGCTCACCCCAAGCAGTAGGGCGCTCACAAAAAGAAGACATGAGCTCATCCCTAGACACTGTCCTCAGACGCTCACAGCTAGGATAATGAGGAAACTCTATCTTAGGACATGAAGCACATTCGCAACCAGCTGTGATGTGACAGGAATACGCGTACCTCGGATGCGAGTGAAAAAGAGAGGTACTGAACGATCTATCCCATGCATGTTGGAGTAGAACTCCTGGATAAGCATGAGAGGACATGTGACCGGGATGTCACACAGTGACTGCCATCTCCTACTATGAATGACAGAGGGAAGGTCAGTGTCGGCAAAGTCTGACAAAACGACTTGGCGTTCCGAATGAATGCCTTGTCTAGAGAAGTTCTTTGAAAATGCCTTAAAGGCATCATCATCACGGAACCGAACAATAGAAGGAGAAGGATCAGTAGATGAAGAAGCACCGGAACGAAGAGGGTTTCGGGCTGGAGTGGATTTACGCTTAGGTGCCATAAACACGACTAACGTAAACTAACAGAGAGGGAGAGAAAGAATGACAATCAGAAAAGTCCCAAGCAGTTTCAAATATATCAAGAATATTGAAAAGAAATACGTATGCATGGGAAATGCATGAACAAGTGACATGCAAAACAAAAAGACATCATGGGCTCAACCCAATCCAATCCTACCAGCACACAAGCATATTACACACATTTAAATGCATGAAAATAACATTAAAATGCAAATGGAATGCAATGTATGAGGTTTTAAACACATTTAGATGAAAACCCAACCCAAAATTTCATTAGACACTCATTAATTTTGAAAAACCCTAAAATTTTCAAAAAATCCCAAAACCTACGTTTTAAAACATGAAATGCATGAATAAAGAGGGATTAGACGCTTACCAAGTGTAGAAAAACTTGAAAAAGATTGAAGAAACCTTGAGGAAGAGGTTTGGAGTGAAAAGAAGAGTGTTTGGGAGATGAACAATCACAGACAGATCGAGAGAGATCGAAGAAATGAGAGAAGAATCACGATGGAAGAATATGTAGACCCTTCAGTAATGCTCGACAGCTGAGGTATCGGGAGGTATCGAGGAAGCTGTTGTGGTAGGTGTCGAGGAACTGGTCATCGACAGCTGAGGTATCGAGAAGGTATCGAGCAACAAAGAATCAGATTCAAGAACAGAGGCTCGATCGATCCACCAGGTGTCGAGGAGTGATCGAGGAGGCAGGGGCTTTCTCGATCGATCCACCAGGTATCGAGGAGGTGTCGAGATTGCGTTAAGAAAAAATGCTTGAGAAGCTCGACAGATAGCAAGGTATCGAGGAGGTGTCGAGCTAGCTTTTCAAAACAGTTTTTTGAGATGTGAAAAACACAGATATGAATGCAATCCAACAAACAACTCAACCAATGATCCAATCAACACAAAAATCTCTAAAAATAGTCTCTCAATCCAAAAAATTTTGAGCACAAGGATCTCCAAAACACACACACACATACTAAACAAGTCTAACCAATTTTATATTTCAAAAATAAGTCACGACAGTTTAGTGAGCATACATTAACACATGTAAAACTTGTGATGGTCAAATCACATTGTATCTGCACATGTATCAAGGATAGCAAAGAATATTGCGTGTTATGTGTGAAAAACATCGCAAGATTGCATAAGTGTATACATGTTATGACGATTTGAGATATGAGAAAATCGCTATAACTCACACACAGTAACTGCTTGATGGGGATTATCACCTTCAAGGTACATCCTATAACTCCCACATCTCCTAGAATACACGCTTGCAATCATTTTTAAAAGCATTTTTAATCTTTTTGCTTTTGATTTTTCTTTGCATATTTTTCTTTTAAGTATATCATACATGGGCTTATTAGAAAGAGAAAAAGAAATACCCAATGATATTTGACATTCCAATTTTGCTATGCCTAAGCACACAAATGTCATTGACATCACACTTTTGTTATGTCGAAGCATACAGATGTCATACATGATTGGCGGGCAACAGTGGTGAGATGGTTATTAATGCCTTTCTCTCAGGATTTTTTAGTTCTTCCCGTCCAAGAAAGTGATATGAGTGTTAAGTATAAGAGACAACGCAATCTTACTCATCGCAAACAAGAGCCACAAAGGTCACTTGCTTAGTTGTGCATAGAGATGCACATCTAAGCTACAAATGATACAAAGTTTAGAAAACTTTGTTTCAATGGCCATCCAAGGTACACAAGTACCAATGTACACAAAACACACATTGTTTTTATAATTTTTTTTTATTTTTCAATTTTTTTTATATTTTATATCAAAACAAAATAAAAATAAACTGAAAATAAACAAACAAAAACATGTTAAACAGAGCAAAGCATAAAACTAGAATGATTCAAAAATAAAAGCAAAACACACAAGTAATGCAACAAGCAAAAACAAGAAGATAGAAGAAAGTGATAAAATCACTTAGAGTCCTTTTTCTTCCACACCTTGGAAGAACTTTTCCTTTGATTAAACCCTTGAATCGGTGGTGAGGGGGAAGAATTGAAATCGTTCAAGTTTGAAAGGAACATGAGGGCCTTGAGAAGATCACTAAGAGGAGCAAAAGATGATTGAAGCTGATTTTGGCTTCCAGATGCTATCATGCTGTTACTTTGTTAAGTGGCTAACCACTTATAGCAATTTGGTCGAGTATGACCGGCAACTCCATAATGATGACAAAGATGCTGCTTCTTTTGTTTAGGCTTTTGAGAGTTAGCCTTCTTAGCCTTAGGATTTTTAGCTTCTTTCTTATCTAGTTTAAGGTGTGCTCCTAAGATAGATTTACCCTTGTCCAAGTTCAAACTAGCTAGACTAATTTTAACATTAGTGTTCTCAATTTCAGTATTACTAGCATGAGGAACAAAAACAGTAGTACCAGTAGAAGCAGTATTAGAGGAAGAAATACCATACCCTAAACCTGTACGATTTGAAGCAGATTTCTGAATGCTAAGCATCTCGTCTAGCTTAGCACTTGAAGTCTCAAGCTTCTTGGTCTTCTCAACCAAGAAATTGTTCTCAAACCTCAGTGCTCCAATTGTCTGATTAGCCTCATCAAAATTAGTGGATAATTCCTCACGGTCAAGTTCCACATCACTGAGTTTCTTGGTGGCTAGCCTATAAAGTTTCTCATGTTTTTCAGAAACTTTGTACAATTTCTCATAGGCTGTATGGATGTCATCTTGATCATCCATCTTCTTAAATTTGGACTCCACCAATTCTTCTTCTTCGTCCACATCTTCAACAATCCCATCAGTAGGTTTGATAGTGGCAGTGAAGGCATTCAAGATTCCGTCATCCTCATTGTCGGAATCTTCCTCAGGCTCAGTGTCGCTCAAGGTAGCAGTAAGTGCCTTACTCTTCCCAATGCTCTTAAGATACGTAGGACAATCATGTTTCATGTGCCCAAAACCTTGACATCCAAAACACTTAGGTCTTGCGGGAACAGTGTACTGACCACCTTCCTTAGCATCCTTCTTCCTTTTGTCTTACCCTTTAAACTGAGAAGAACTAGATTGCCTGTGGTCCTTGTCGAAGTTCCTCCCGTTGGCATTCTTCATAAACTTCTTGAACTGCCTTGTAATGTAGGACTTCATCTTGGAATCTTCATCATCAGAAGACTCATCTGTGTCACTGCTATTTTCCTTCAAGGCCATGCTCTTGCCTTTTCCCGACTTTCCAATCCTTGATAACCCTAGCTCATAAGTCTGCAGATTATCAACCAGCTCTGTCAAAGGAATTTTGTCAATATCCTTCGATTTTTCTATCGTTGTAATCTTGGCATGGAATCTCTCGGGTAGAGATCTGAACACTTTCCTTACAATCTTGGGTTCAGGAATGGTTTCCCCAAGATTAAAGGCTAAGTTTACTATGTCCTTGAGCTTGGCATAGAACTCATCAAACGACTCATCATCCTCCATCTTTATTTCTTCAAAGCTTGTATTGAGTCTCTGAAGCTTTGAATCCTTGACAGCCTTTGTACCCTCATAGGTTGTCTGGAGGATGGTCCATGCTTCCTATGCAGTTTCTGTGGAGGATATCTTCTTAAACTCCTCATTAGTGACTGCACTGAATAATGCATTCAATGCTCTACTGTTAAAGTTATCCTCCTTGATTTTTGCTTCATCCTAATCGGCCGGCGCTTTATTTGGCTTGGTCCAGCCAATCTCTACAGCTTGCCACACCTTCTCATCTAAAGACTACAAGAAAGCTCTCATGCATACTTTCCAGTATGCATGAGTTAGTGCCATCAAATAAAGGAGGTATAATTAATAACCGTCCTCCATCCATGACAACAGGGGTCAATGGATCAACATAGCAAAGATTAAACCTTAATCAGAGTGTGCCCGCTCTGATACCACTTGATAGGCCACAAACTGAATGACCCATTGTGATAGGTAATTAATTAATTAATTAGCCAAGTTATTAATTAATCAATATATCATGCAAACGTGTGATAGCAAAAACAAATCACCAATAAACTAAAATTGCAGTGGAAAATAAAAGACACGGTGATTTGTTTACGAATGGGGAAAAACCTAACGGCAAAAACCCCACCGGGTGATTTTCAGGTCACCACTCCCGAAACTCCACTATTATCACAACAAGCGGTTACAGGCAAGGAATCCCAAATACCTTACCAACCTACAGTTGAACCCTTACCCCAATACTCAATCGGACTTGTTCTATAGTGACAGTTCCCCTTTCTGATGCACGGCTCCCAAGTACGTGACTAACGGTTGGCGAATCCCAGTACGCGACTTCAAAACACCAATTTGAAAAGATTGTTGGCTGCAAAGTTCTTCAGCTCATCCACATGATGAAGATCAAGAAGATGCTTGGTCACAAAACCCTATGGTGCAAATACACAACAACTTCTCCAAGAAAGAGATGAACTAGGTTAAGAACTTTGTCTCCGGTCACAATTTGCTTGAACAGAGTTTGCTCAACGCTTGTGCAACTTGTGTACTATTTGACGGCTCTTAAAACAATCATTTTATATGTCTAGGGTTAGGAGAAAAGAAGGCCTATAGACAAATTCATGGATCCCAAGAAAATCAGAGTTGAAATCAGAAATTCTTAAATCTCGACAGATAGGAGGTGTCGACCAGCTATCGAGCTTTAATGATTTTGCACTCCTTGCTTGATTTCTTGAATAGACTTGAAGGCTTCCATACTAGATCTTGAAACGTGGTTTCTTGAAGTAGTTAAACACATCCTAAGTCTACCCAAATACAAGTAGAGTACGTTTTGTCAAAGGATAAGCCAATTACATAAAATCATGACATATGTTCTTAACATGTGAAACACATATGTCCTAATAAGTTAGAGTATTCTATAGTCATCCTATGAAAGTGAACCTTGACAAAAGATTGGTCCACTCGGTCAACCATCTCCAAGCCCAATAGCATGTTCCTTTCAGAAGTAGGATTTGTGTCCATAGGAGTGAAAGGTCTTCTTCTTTTTCCACCAAGCATTCCTAGCTCATATTGGAACTACCTCAAGCGTCTATCCACCTTGTAGAAAGTGGCCCTCCGTAACCCAACAATGAAGATGTGATCTAATCCTGGAGATCGTAGTAGAAGGGGTGGACACTTCCACCAATAACAATTCCATCGAATTGAGGCACTATATTTCTTGTTCAAAAACTTCACCCAATCACTCTCATTTTGGCACTCAGTTTTGATGACAGTCCTGCTAAGAAAACTACTAGAACCATAATTACTAGTTGTAGGCCTGGCAATCATATCCAGTCATTCCATCAGCCAAATCTATAAAGCCAAGGGACTCCCAATAAAGTTTTAAGACTCTCCATCATGAAATTTAGCATCCAGTCCTAGAAGAGTTTCTACCAAGATCAAAGAAACAGGATTATCACCATCCCTAATTTTACTCACAACACTTATGGCTCGAACATCTGTAAAATCGTGCCTTCTAGAGCAAAGTAATAATTCTCCCACGAAGCATAGGGCCAAGCCAAAAAATTTCTGTATATTGTCAGTCACTCCATAGGTGCGTTTGTCAATCGGCCTTGAAACAATTGCATGAAGATTCACCATATGTCCTTCAACCATACTACTAGTGATTGAAGTAGGAAAACCGAGAGCATTAGACAAAGATTCCCTATGCCTGGGATCACAGGAAACTACTACAGATTTTTTGCTTAGATCATAGCCCAAGATAGTGGAAAATGCTTCAATTGTGGGACAGTGTTCAGCAGTTTTAAACCGGAACACGTGATCTTCAGGATCCCAGAATTTCACCATAGCACGAAGGAAATCCCACTTGATTTTGACGTTCCTCAGAGCCTTAATTCCTTCTAGTTTGTAGGATGTAAAATTGATTTTGGTACTAAAATTGAAGCTATGAACCCATCTGTTGATATCATGAACTGTTGAATAAGAAAATTTTTGATTGCTAGCCATAAATGACTTTTGCTTGTGATTATTGTGTTTTGCTAACCTTGATGCAGAGATTTGTTGCAGGAAAGACCACTAATGTAAGCTACATCAATGCTAAATTAGGTTAAAATAGGTTTCCAATAGTTTGTAGCTGAGTAGGAAAGTGTTTCATGATCACAAACGAAGAAAATACTTTTCAAAAACCTCGAAAGCGCAAAACATGCATTGGAAAAGCGTGAGGAGTTGGCCCACCATAGTGTAAGCTTGGTGGCATGACAAAGTGCCATTTGGCACTCTAAAAGTGCCGAATGGCACTTCTCAAGTGTCGAACGGCACTCAGCCCCACTAAAGCTCATTCGCTTTGTTTTGCATTCTTAGACACATTTTAGGTCCATTTTTGACCCTGTTAAACACTCAATTTTTTTTTTTTTTTTGGTTAAACTGGGGCATTCAGACATGCCTAACTCATTTGTTTTCAAAAAAAAAAAAAATCATCACCTGCATTACTATTTTCAAAAATTGATCAAATCAAGATTCTTTTTCAAGCTCATGAATACATGTCTCAAACTAGGGGCATTTTACCATGCCTCATTCATTTTCAAAAAAACAAATAATAAAGAGGGACCATCATCATCATCTTTTCATAAATTAAAAATAAAAAAAATAAAAAGATTTCAAGATTTCTAAAAGTCATGCATTCATTCCTAAATTAGGGGTATTCAACTTCGCCTCATTCAAACAAGTGCAAGTTCCATCAGAGCCAATCAAGATAATTTTAAATTGGTACTACAAGACCTCATCAGGTAAATTCTAAACTTGTCTTATTTAAAGTTTCCACATGATCAAAGGCAATTCCAAAGACAAAGAGCTAAAAAGGGAAATTAATACAAGATTGTGTAAGGAACACTTCTTTTTGTTTTGCAAGAAAAATTAAAAATACAAATCAAACATCATTGGGACTTCGTGTCCACCTGTGTGAAGATCTCCTCGACCCACCTCTAGAGGAGCCAGCTTCAGTGTTTCCTTTTTGACTTGCATAAAATTGAGATTCCTGTTGCCGATTCTGAAGCTTAGGATTTCCAATACTTTCCTCCAAAGATCTTTTGGTGGCATTCGACAATGCCATGCAACTCACCTGAAAAATCAACGAAGACAAGTGTCAGGCCCATTGTTAGGATAACTAAAGAAAATCTCATGGCCAACAAAAATTTTCAATGACCAAAATTTCATGCCACCACAAATTTTTTTCCATACCCATACCCACAAATTTTTTTCATACCCATACCCACAAAATTTTGCCATGTTCATGAAATAAGACTTACACATGCCAAAAAATTGTCCGCATTAATCATGAATTTGTTCAACTAAGCCTACACAACAAATTTTTCACAACTTCAATGCCCCAAAATTCGTTCAACAACAAATCCCTAACATTGCCAAAATTCACGACTCACCAACATTGTCCAAGTTACACCATGGACAAAAAAAATACAACAATTCAAAAGTGCCCCAAAGCCAAGATTACAACATGATCAATCATGCAAATGCCCCAAATTTCAACAAGAGCACACAATAACACAATGACAATGTCTCAACATCAAACTCTCAATTCCAAATTTCAAATTTTCAATCCCAAGTTTCAAACTCCAAATTCCAAGTCTTGAACATCAAATTCCAAATTTCAAACTTCAAAGATAAAATCTTTTTCAAGGAACTACAGAAATCAATCAAAGTTTTCTTGATAAAAAAATGTAAAATCCAAATCAAGAAGGAACAAATGGAAATCACACATCTCAAAAACAGTGGGACAACAAAGCCCTCATCATTTAAAGTCTAATCCTAAATTTTGACTTTTTGCAGGCAACAACTCAGATCGAGGTTGAAAAGCCCCTCAATCATCATAGCTTCGGTTCCAAGGTTGAAAAGCTCCTTGGTTACCTTTCATCAAGATTAAGGTTGAAAAGCTCTTGGTTGTCAAAGCTCAAATCAAGGTTGAAAGCTCCTTGGTCGCCACAGCTCTGGTTCCGAGGTTGAAAAGCCCCTTGGTTACCTTTCTTCAAGATCGAGGTTGAAAAGCCCCTTGATTGCCTTTCTTTAAGATTGAGGTTGAAAAGTCCCTTGGTCATCACAGCTCAGATCGAGGTTGAAAAGCCTCTTGGTTGTCACAAATCTGGTTCCGAGGTAGAAAAGCCCCTTGGTTCTCTTTCTTTAAGATCAAGGTTGAAAAGCCCCTTGGTCGCCACAACTCCGGTTCCGAGGTTGAAAAGCCCCTTGGTTCCCTTTTGTTAGATCAAGGTTGAAAAGCCCTTTGGTCAGCATAGCTCCAGTTCCAAGGTTCCTTAAGACTGAGGTTGAAAAACCCCTTGGTTGTCGCTGCTCAGATTGAGGTTGAAAAGCCCCTTGGTCATCACAGCTCCAGTTCTAAGGTTGAAAACCCCTTGGTTGCCTTTTCTTCAAGATCGAGGTTGAAAAGCCCCTTGGTCTTCATAGCTTCGGTTCCAAGGTTGAAAAGCCCCTTGGTTGCCTTTTCTTCAAGATCGAGGTTGAAAAGCCCCTTGGTCACTATAGCTCTGGTTCCGAGGTTGAAAATCCCCTTGGTTACCATTCTTCAAAATCGAGGTTGAAAAGCCCCTTGGTTGCCATAGCTCTAGTTCCAAGGTTGAAAAGCCCCTTGGTTACCTTTCTTCAAGATCGAGGTTGAAAAGTCCCTTGGTCGCCATAGCTCCAGTTTCAAGGTTGAAAAGCCCCTTGGTTACCTTGCTTCAAGATTGAGGTTGAAAAGCCCCTTGGTCTTTACAGTTCTGGTTCCAAGGTTAAAAAGCCCCTTGGTTACCTATCTTCAAGATCGAGGTTGAAAAGCCCTTTGGTCACCACAGCTCCGGTTCCAAGTTTGAAAAGCCCCTTGGTTACCATTCTTCAAGATCGAGGTTGAAAAGCCACTTGGTCGCCCCAGCTCCAGTTCTAAGGTTAAAAAGCCCCTTGGTTACCATCCACATTCAAGATCGAGATTGAAAAGCCTCTTGGTCACCTCAATTATCAAGAATCATTTCAAAGATCATCAGCTATCGAATAGGTCAAGTATTTACAATTTTCATTTTTTTTCAAAAGGTAAAGCATTAGTTCTATGTTCCAAAGTTTTAGGTTCGAGGGCTAGGTAATCTTTGAAAATTTACCCTCAATTAAATCATGGCCGCCAAAATCAATGTCTTTGTTTTACATTGACACTCGCTTTCCAAGCTCTGTCAATGAGAGGCATTCTGTAGACACTCGATTTTGTACCCATGATTTAATCAAAGAAGATGACTAGAGTGAACAATCATATACTCAAAATTCATGATTGCATTGCATGCATTAATTCATTCATTGCATATCATAAAAACGATCTTGGGGTTCTAACGGTCGCGATAGTATACCCGGTTTCCAAATCGGACCGTCGGATTGAAAGATATCACATGATCAAGTTTGCACAGTCAGCATGCATTGTGTCTAGGTAGAGTTGACCATGCATGATTTATTTAAATTAATTTTGATTGGTTAAACAATTAAAATTAATTAAATAATTTTGTGATTAGTTGATAGTTAGTGTATAATCACATGATAGGATTGTTTACATGGGAATAAAGGGGCAATTGGATAACGATAAAATTGTGTATAATCTAGACTTTATCAAGATCTATTTTAGAGTATTTATCTACAAGATAATTATTGCTGAAAAGACATGAATTATCCAGAAAAGAGTTTAAATTTTAGAATATGGATTAAAAGCGCGTCTAAGTGCAAGTCCCAGCTCAAGAAAACCTAAAAAAAGAGTCCAAAACGCACCTGAACTCGAAAGCGGGATTAGCACCCAGCACTTTTGGAGTGCCGAATGGCAAATGAAAGTTCAAATAGTGTGAAATACACTATGAATGTTTAGACCCCAAAATTAAAAATTACCAAGTCAAGCTATATGTCAAACACAAAGTGTGCGGAAAATGAACACAAGCTATAAACAGAATTGATAAACAATCTAAGCCAATTTAAAATCACATCCGCAGTAGAAAATAAAAGCCAAAGATAAGGAAAGAGAGATGCAAGCACAAGGACAACACAACGATGTGTTATTGAAGAGGAAACTGAAGCCCTCGGCGTAAAACCTCCTCGCCGCCCTCTAAGAGTAAAGTAATCCACTAGAAAATATAGTTGGGATACATGAACAACAATAGACCCTCCAAGCCTAATCTACCCAATGTACCTAAGCCCTCCAAGCTTCTTGCTCCAACGAGGTTACGCCAAATCTATTTCTTTTCTAGCTTCCCGGATTCCGCTACTTGACCATAGCATCAACCAATATGAAATTGGTTCCTTCCTAACTTCTTCCCAAAACACCAAACAGCCCTCTCACAGGAATGGATATGGTGAGAAAAGGTTTTGGTAATGAGCCTCTCAAGGATTTGACAATGGAGAGGAAGAGAGTAGAGGAATTTGAAGAGTCTCTTAGGTAAAGATTGTGGATGAATCAATCTTGTTTTCTCTAGGGTTTCTCTCTCAAAATTCTCTCTGGAAGCTCTCTCTGAATTGTGGGTATAAAGGTATATATATAGTAGGGTGAGAAGGAATGTGAAACGTTATATTTTGCCAAACAGGGTGTTCTGGCGGCTTGACCTTGCGACTGGGTTGAGTCGCGAGTTCAAGCCGCGAGCAAACAGCCTGGCCAGCCTAGAACTTTTGTCCTGTAGTGAACAGCTGGCGCGACGCTTCAGCTTCTAGCATGCTTGGCACATGTGCTTCAATTTGGCAGCTTGCAGCCGTGAGCCACCCGCGAAATCCAGCCGCGAGTCCCTGCTTCTTTACACACACTTGAGCAATTCTTCACACTCTCTCACACACACTACCCTTACATGATTCTCACCTAAATACAGGGTTTTTAATTGCCAAAATACAAGCAAATTCGGCACAGAATAAAGCCAACAAGATGGTTGATTAAATTCAACCTTACAATCTCTCCCTTTGGCTATTCCATGACAAAACCCTAAAACAGACTCTAGACTTAACATGTGAGTTGTGAACAATTGAACATAACTCACTCACACCTAATTCTAGAAATTATGAAGCTCTTGAATCATATGGACATGAATCTCCTGAAACACCACAATACACCATGATCATTGTATGAAGAAAAGCATGAAATGCATATGAAGCAAGTATGAAGTGATCAAGCAAAAATGGAGTTAAGAAACAAACCATGGCTTGATCAAACAAGCAATCACTGTAAGGTAGTGATCACAATGCTCATTCACACTTGGAATGAACACTTGGACATACAGGCAAATAAGCTCAATGCAAATCACTTGCATGCCCAACACTCAACCAATGCATAATACACTAAGTATATGCATCTAGGAACAATCCTACAAGGGCAAAAGAGTGACAGTACTTAAAAGGAAAATGCATGACATTTAGTTAGAAGTACTGATTAAAGTAATGCATAAAGGCTGCATAAAAGCATGATACACACCATAAAGCCTACAAACATGCATAAAACATAACCTTAAAAGCTTACAAAAGCAACATGGGTACAAACCATAAAGATATACCAAAAAACATCATCAATATAGAGAATATACCAAAGTTTTCAAAAAGCATCCATGAGTTTTAAGTTTAAAAACAAACACTAGTGTATCAAAGCCCATCAACAATTATCCAAAACATAAGCACAAATAACATAAAAAAAACTTAAAAACAGTTTCTGAAACTTCTCCCCCTCAAACAAACACTCCCCCTCAGAAAATTATCTTTCCCTTTTTGACCGGAATGGCCAAAGGGTCAATGCTCCTGGTTGGTGTAGATGCTGTCAAACTTGGCTGAAAGTACATCCAGTTGATCCTACATAGCTGTCATCCTTTCAGTATGCTGATTTTGAACTTCTTTGAGGCCATCAATCCTGTCCAAGATGATCTGGAATGCATCTGGAGGTTTAGCTAATGAGGTAGAGGCCCTGATCCTCTTTGCTCTGCTTCTGGATGTGGAAGATTGTCCTGTAGCCTCTGCTTCAGTATCCATTGGATCACCTTCTTCTTGTTCAGCTTCTTCTTCATCTACATCACCCGGAAGTCGTACTTGTATCCGTATGATGGTTTGCTTGTTGATAGCTGAGGGTGTAAGCATTAGGCTGAGGTCTTGAGGAATTGGAACACCTTTTGCTCTGAAAATCCACATGAGAAGACTAGGAAAAATCAGCTTTGCTCAGGAAGTTGTTCTGGTCTTATCCATTATTGTATCAAATATATGGGAGCTGATATCAATGAATGTTTTCTCCTTGAGTTCCATAAGAAAAATGGCTCTGGCATTGTTGATTGTAGTGAGCTTCTTCACAGGATAAAAGTTGTTCATCATGATGATGGTAAGGCACCTCATGTCAACTGGAAAAACTGTGGTATTGAGACATTTCCCTTCTCTCTGTCCACCAATGCGATTTTGGACAGTTTCTAAAGACAACATCCTGTCTTTGTAGTTGATAAACTCATACTCCTCTAAGCCCTCAAGACCAAGGACCTTATCAATATCATGGGCATCTAGAGTGAATTCATGCCCTCTTACCCAACAATCTAGCTCATCTTCTCTAATCTTCACATTAGAGTAAAATTCTCTTATCAGAGGCTCACACACACCTGGTAGACCACTTAACAACTTTTCCCAACCTCTACCCTCAAAACAGGTGGGCATAAATGTGTCTTTTAAATCCACTAGATCCACAAATCTCTCTTGAATTATGGTTCCCTTCATGAAGGAATCTTTGTATCTCTCAAACTGTTGAACGAACCTAAACAGATCATAATCCATTTTCAATCTTTTGTCAGCCTTTTTTGCCGGATTTTTCTTCTTCGGAGGTGAGGGAGCCATCTGTAATCAAGCAAGAAAGGCCACAACAAATAGATAGCACAATAGATAGAATTATAAACATTAGTGATCATGTCATAGGTATTAAAGATGACTAATTTGGTGAAGTAGATACCACATAGTATGGACACAATCAGAGAGTAATGAGGATAATATTATGCAATCACAATATAATGATACCTACCACACTAGCCCCATAAATAGTGCGTACAACACATGAAAAGACATAAACATGTGTCAATGATACGGTGCTAAATGCAACTAATCATAAGCTACTTTAATCACATAGCAATCAGAGACATCAAACCAGATTCACCACAATTGAAAGATCAAAGAACACAAAAGACCCACATGAATTAGGTTCAAGCAGAATGGGTAAAAGAAACCAATATGAGATTATACATCACACACAAATCGGGCAATCAGATTATCTCAAGAAAACAAATACTAGAAAATATATGAAACCATCAACTGAAATAAGTTTGCATGGGAACAATACCTTAAATAATCCAAACAAGAACAAACCCAAAATCATTGAAACACACCCATAACAAGAATCAAAACACCAACACAAATACTCAAGAAAACGAAGTAAAATAAGAGATATAAGGTGAGAGAATAAAAGCCCATACCTTTTCTTCTTGAAGATTTGGAGGTGTACAAGTTCAACAATGGAGTTTGTAGAGAATGACACGGAGTGTTTGGGTGAGATTTAGTAGAGAGAGAAAATGAATAGTCATAAAAGGTTCGAGGGAAAACTGAAAAGATTCAAAAACTGACCCAATTTTTTGCCAAACACGCGTTTTTCGCGACTGAAGTGAGTCGCCAACAAGTCGCTAGGTTTAGCCGCCAAAACACTCAAAGACAAAATTGTGAAAAATTTTCTAAATGTTTTTCGCGACTGGAAGGTCTATCCGCGAGGGAGTCGCGAGCTGAGCCGTGAAAATCTCTGTGTAACCCTCGTAACTGGACCTTTCACTCGCAAACAAGTCGCCAAAATTAACATGCAAGCTCACGGCTGAATTCCACGACTTGGATGACCCACGACTGAGTAGCCAAAATAGGGCAACACTGTTTTTGAAATTTTTCAGTTTTGTAAAAGCAAAATACTTTCCAAAAACACCTAAAACACTCAAAAATCTTTTTGTGTTTGAATCAACAAAGATTGAGCATGTGAAAACACATTCTAACAAGTACAATCACACAAATGAATATGGAATTCATTGAACATAAACTTGTGTGTTGTGTGTGGATATCAACAATGAGATAGTCCTTAGTCTAATGTGAAGCTTCAATGATCAATTCAACCAAGGCATACACAATTAGCGCTAGATCATGTGATTTATCTCAATTATAGAAGTATGCATATATGACCTCCCACAAGACTTGATAACTTAACTTGGAGCTCTACATTTGACTCCATCATTAGATCTTTTTGTTCTTTTAGACACAATTACATCTTATTGTGAGAATGCCTTTTGATATTTCTCCTTGATGGGATAGCCTTTGGCCTTTTGAACAATCATACACTTTAATTTATTTTGGTCGCTTTCCTTTTTTCCTAGTCGAATACTAGTATGTGCGACAAGTTTTTGCAGCTCAATATCTCTTTTCATTTGGAGATTTAAATTTGGAAAGCTCTTTTTAGCAAAAACAAAAAAATAAAGAGTGGGAAGATATATAGGCACAAGTCTATGCATGTCTCAAGATCAACAAAAACCATTCACTAATCATTCATGACAAGTTTGAAGATCTATTTACAATAGTCACATAGATTTGAAGATTTCTTCCACAGTGATAAGAGTGCAAAGGAACAAACTACGCTCGTAAATGCACAAAGCCATTAGCACAAAGGTACAAGGCAAAACAAGTTTTGAGACAAAACTCAACAATGTCACTCAAACTTTTGATTTTCCACTTTTTATGTGGTTTTTGGATTTTTGACACACAAGAATTAAAAGATTGATCAACAGCAATATTGAAGACAATTTGTATGAAAGAGTGCAAAAACAAACAAACAAATTTCAAATCACATAATCAATAAGCAAACAACCAAACAAAGTCACAAAGCATAGGAAGTATTGATGCATGGACATGTTGTAATGCTTATGCATGAGTACCCTTTTTCACCCATACGTCACTTGCGTTTGGGGTGATATCCTTATAGGATTGGGTACAGGAGTTAGGGCTTTCAAACCTTCGTGTGAAGCTTTCCAAACAGTTGGTGAATGCCCTAATCATCTTTATCACGTCTATCACTCTGGGATCACCACTTCGACCTCTTGACGGTTCACCAGCCCAATTTCTCCTGTCATTTCTAGGTCCTCGAGACCTTGGAGCACTTGCATTATTCATTGCTTTCAGCTTTTGACAATTTGGTCCAGTGTGCCCTTGAAGTCCGTAGTGGTGACACATATAGGTTGATCTAGGACTTCTTTGTGATCGGGGACGAGACTTGGCTCGGGATTCAGACCTGCCTATAGATTTCCTATGAGAGTTGTTCACCATCCGTTTGTCATCCACATTCCTCTTTTCCTCCATCTTGGGCTTCTCAGCAATAGGACTAACTTCAATTTGCTCTTTGGCCTTTATAAACTTCACTTCTTTGGTGACACTACCTGAAGAACTACTTCCTCTAGTATATCCCAAACCAGACTTGTTAGAGAACTGTTTTTGAGATGAAATGACATCATTTAGCTTCTTGGTGGAGACCCTCTCTATCTTGGCATTGGCTTGCACAACCTCTTGCTCAAGAAATCTCACTTTTGTGTAAGCTTCTGATAACTCACCATTCAGCTTTTCTATCTCACATTTAGCTTCCTTATGACGCATTAAAAGACTCCTATAGTCCTCGTCGGCTTTCTTCATCTTCTTCACAGCCGCCTTGGCCACACATGCATACTCTCTTGATTTTTCTAGAAGTGAATCATAATTCTCTTGAAGACAGGCTGCATTCTCATCTTCTTCAACATCCGACTCTTCCATAATTCCTATGGAATCTTCATCACTATGTTCCCCAAGTTCTTGCACAAGCAAATTCAAGCCCTCCGAAAACTCGACATGAGCAATAGCCATAAATGCGGAGTAATTTCCTTCTCTGTCACAGCTTTCATCAGAATCAGAATTTGAAGAGTCCGAGTCACTAAGTGTTGTGGCATACACCTTGCCTTTCGATTTCAAATAATTCGGACATTCTTTCTTAAAGTGTCCATGCCCGTTGCATTCAAAACAAGTGACATCTTGTGTAAATTGGGATTCTTTTCCATCTTCCTTTTTGAATTCCCTTTTCTCCCTTCCTAAACTTTGGAATTTCCCTTTATCACCAAATTTACCACTGTTTTTGAACTTCAAAAATTTTCGGAAATTTTTTGCAAGATATGCAACATCCTTCTCGACTGCATCATCTCATCATCCGAAGAGTCGTGAACATCCACCCTTTCATTTACAGTCTTGAGAGCAAGGGATTTGGTCTTTCTTTGATTAGGCAATGACAATTCATATGTTTGTAAAGAGCCAACTAGCTCTTGAACTTTAATGTCGTCAAGATCTTTGCTCTCTTCAATAGCTGTTACTTTGGCATGAAAGCTTTTCGACAGTGATCGAAGGATCTTCCTTACAATTTTAGAATCTGTCGTCTTCTCTCCCAAATTGAATTTTCCGAAAACCACCTTGTTCAACTTACTATAAAACGAGTCGAAGGACTCATCCTCACTCATCTTGAGCTCCTCAAAGTGAGTGGTCAACATCTGAAGTTTGGTGTCTTTCACCTTCTTTGTTCCTTCATAAGTAGTCTCCAGAATCTCCCATGCTTCCTTAGCAACAGTGATATGAGAAATCCTGTGAAATTCTTCTGGAGAGACACCACAGAAAATAGCATTAAAGGCTTTACTATTAGCATTAGCCGCCGCTAGTGTTGCCTTATCTCAAATGGATTTGGCAGCCTCCGACTTAGTCCATCCCACTTCAACTGCATCCCACACAGCATCATCAATAGAACATAAAAATGCCCTCATTCGGACCTTCCAAAATGCATAATTATTACCATAAAAAAATGGTGGCACATTTAGAGATTGAGACCTATCCATCTCAAAGTAGGGTCAAGGATCGCACTAGGGTGTTTAAACCACAACAAGTGCACCCGCTCTGATACCAATTGAAAGTTCAAATAGTGTGAAATACACTATGAATGTTTAGACCCCCAAATTAAAAATTACCAAGTCAAGCTATATGTCAAACACAAAGTGTGCAGAAAATGAATACAAGCTATAAACAGAATTGATAAACAATCTAAGCCAATTTAAAATCACATCCACAGCAGAAAATAAAAGGCAAAGATAAGGGAAGAGAGATGCAAACACAAGGACAACACAGCGATGTGTTATCGAAGAGGAAACCAAAGCTCTCGGCGTAAAATCTCTCCGCCGCCTTCCAAGCGGTAAGTAATCCACTAGAAATTGTAGTTGGGATACATGAACAGCAATAGACCGTCTAAGCCTAATCTACCCAATGTACCTAAGCCCTCCAAGCTTCTTGCTCCAACGAGGTTACGTCGAACCTATTTCTTTTCTAGCTTCCCGGATTCCACTACTTGACCATAGCATCAGCCAATATGAAATTGGTTCCTTCCTAATTGCTTCCCAAAACACCAAAAAGCCTTCTCACAGGAATGGATATGGTGAGAAAAGGTTTTGGTAATGAGCCTCTCAAGGATTTGACAATGGAGAGGAAGAGAGTAGAGGAATTTGAAGAGTCTCTTAGGTAAAGATTGTGGATGAATCAATCTTGTTTTCTCTAGGGTTTCTCTCTCAAAATTCTCTCTGGAAGCTCTCTCTAAATCGTGGGTATAAAGGTATATATATAGTAGGGTGAGAAGGAATGTGAAACGTCATATTTTACCAAACAAGGTGTTCTGGCGGCTTAACCTCGCGACTGGGTTGAGTCGCGAGTTCAAGCCGCGAGCAAACGGCCTGGCTAGCCTGAAACTTTTTTCTTGTAGTGAACATCTGGCGCGATGCTTCAGCTTCTGGCATGCTTGGCACGTGTGCTTCAATTTGGCGGCTTGTAGCCGTGAGCCAACCGCGAAATCCAGCCACGAGTCCCTGCTTCTTTGCACACACTTGAGCAATTCTTCACACTCTCTCACACACACTACCCTTACATGACTCCCACCTAAATACAGGGTTTCTATTTGCTAAAATACAAGCAAATTTGGCACGGAATAAAGCTTACAAGATAGTTGATTAAATTCAACCTTATAGAAAACATTAGGGTTTTGGCTCGATAGCATTCAAGTGACGTTAAAACACATCATTTTCAATTTTTTAGTGATAAGGACGTGTCCTAATTCATATTCTAATCGTCTAAGCTATTTTTGAGTCTCCTAGCCTCTATAAATAGAGACTAGATCTCAAAATTCAACACACTTTTTCACGTTCTCGATTTCCTCTCTTTCTGACTCCCCTTTCTAATATTCTCTCTCTTACGTTAAAGAGGTTCTGGAGGCTTTAGCCTTAAGAATTTATTTTTTGTAAGTAAGGATTTTTAGGTTTCAAATACAATTGCATAAATTTCTTTGAACCCTATAATATTCTCTCGAGAAAAAGAGTATGTTCATGCAAGAGGTAGCTTTTCTTTACTTCTTCTTCTTCTATCTCTTTTAATTTGGTGATGTATGAATAAATTTTTTTTTAGTTTTGATTTTTAAATAATCATATCATGTGTTGTTGATATTTTCTCTATTGGAACATGTTTCTAATGTTTTTATTGTAAAGATCTATATTTTTGTTTCAAAAATCTGCTTGTTATCATATCTTCTCAAATCAAAAACTGATTTTCATCTTCATTAGATGCAAATTTGAATTTTTCTCAATAAAAAAACTGATTTGCATCTTCATTCAATGTAGATCTGAATTTTTTCTCAAATCAAAAATTGATTTGCATCTTCATTAGATGCAGATCTGAATTTTTCTCAATAAAAAAAAAAAAAAAAAAAAAAAAAAAAAAAAAAAAAAAACTTATTCACATTTTCATGAGATGTAGATTTGAATTTTTCTAAAAAAAAAATGATTTGCATCTTCATTAGATGCAGATTTGAATTTTTCTCAATCAAAAAACTGATTTGCATCTGCATTAGATGTAGATCTGAATTTTTTAAATCAAAAAAACTATTTTGCATCTTTATTAGATGCAAATATAAATTTTTCAAAATCAAAAACTGATTTGCATCTTCATTAGATGCAAAAATGATTTTTTTCAAAGCAAAGACTGATTTGTATCTTCCCTAGATACAAATCTGAATTTTTTTTTTTTTTTAAAATCCAATAAACTGATCTACATCTTCTTTAGATATAGATCTGATTCTTTTTAATACAAACCAAAAACCAATTTTTCTAGTTTTCAAAAACAGATCTAATATTTTTTTTAAAACCAAAAGACTTTGTTTTATTTAATAAACACAGATCTGACTTTTCCATGCCAAAAACTATTTTTTTTACATGTACAAAAACAGATCTGATTTTTCTAAACCAAATCAGTTTTTTTTTTTTTTTTTCACAACACAAATCTGAATTTTTTAACAAAGAAGAGGATGCATTCATAAATAGACTTATGTGGTTTAGTTTTTCACATGTGCAACAAGTCATTAGATACAAATATGAATTTTTTTAAAATCCAAAAAACTGATCTACATCTTCTTTAGATATAGATCTAATTCTTTTTAATACAAACCAAAACCCAATTTATCTAGTTTTCAAAAAAAGATCTGATATTTTTTTAAAACCAAAAGACTTTGTTTTATTTAATAAACATAGATCTGACTTTTCTATGCCAAAAACTATTTTTTTTACTTGTACAAAAACAGATCTGATTTTTCTAAACCAAATCAGATATGTTTTTTTATCACAACACAGATCTGAATTTTTCAACAAAGAAGAGGATGCATTCATAAATAGACTTATGTGATTTAGTTTTTCATGTGTGCAACATGTCATTCATAGCATGCATACAAGTGGTACATTGGTCATAAGAGTTTAGAAGACCAGACTTTGTTTGGGCAGAATGGTTGCCTAACACCTTCCCATTTTATAACCTAGCCTCCGAATTTAGTGTCTTTAGATGGGTAGACCTAGGCTTTATCTTTATTTTTTATTTTGGGTAGATTGTTATTAGGACAAAAAGGCATGTAATTATTTGGTAGTTTGTAACTAGGACCCAAAGCCATGTAATATTCAATTTATCAAACATGTATTTTTTCTTTTTCAAGAAATGAGAATGGAACAATTCAGTCATGTATTCTGTATTTAGTTTTTTCTTATTTTTTTGTATAAAAAATAAGTAGTGACTCCACACCACTTACGCAAAAAGAGAGGTGTCTTTCAAAGCACCCAAATCTCTTTTCTGAGAGCACCTAATTTTTCTCAGTCTCTCACAATCTCTTCACTCACAAAGATATTGATATTTGTGGTCACATCTATACCAACTCTTCGTCAAGTGCATCAAGAAGAGAAAGTCAAGGCTAACTCTACCATTCCTAAGCCTTGTCATGTCTCTCACATCAAGGGCAAGGGTGAAGATTCCAAGTGGACTCCCAGTCATGCAAAGGGAAAAGCCTATTAGTGAGCACACCATTATCCAGAGTAAGGCTCACATTCCCAGCCTAGATACCTGTTCATCTCAAATTCCAAGAGATGAAGCTGCAAAAGAAGGAGGCAACAATGATGTGGAAATTGAATGTTTCACTTCCATACTAGAGGATACTCCACAGCCTTCTTCTCAAGCATAAGCGAGAGCACTTGACTGCCTTGATTTTATACTTGGAAGGGTTGAAGAAATGCATGCCATGCTGACTTCACACATCGACTACTCCACGAGGCAGTTCACATACCTTCAAGGCCAAATCACTACCCTATCTTCTCAGATTCAAGACCTGGGAAAATCATATTCAGTGTTCGATTCTTTCTAGGATTTTTAGCTATTTCGGTAAAAAATGAGGAGTAGATTAGCTTGAGGGGGAGTACAGCCTAAGGAGAAGTAATGACATCATTGGTTTATTTTGGTGGTTTTATGTTATGCTTTTCTAGTTTATGTTTTATTTATAGTGCTTTATTTAAAGCTTTCATGTAATTTAGTTTAAAACATAGTTTTCTTTAGTACTTTATGTACCTTGGTTTTTATAGCCGTTTCTTGATGCTTATAGTTATCTATTGCTTCTTCCCTTAGTTTCTTTAATGCATCATGTGGTTTGTTGGACATGCAATTGATTTTAGCATTGCTCTTAATTGCATTGCGTGTCTAGATGATTATTTACTCGTTAAGTATTCATTGTGGTCATTCTTTAATGACTAATCTTGTTTGATCAAGTTATGTTTTATGTTTCATATTTCATTTGGTATCTTGATCGCATTATGCTTGTTCTTTATACATGCCTTGTGTTCTACTTGTCTTGTATTTAATGAAGTTATTTGTTATGTGCAAGTGTTTCAAGATACAGGTGTACAAAGTTCAAGTGCTTCATAACTTTTAGATTTAGGTGTGAGTGAGTTTTGCCTATGTTCCCAAACTCATGTTTAAGTTTAGAGTCTATTTAGGGGTTTTGTCACAGAATAGCCAAAAAGGGAGATTGTAAAGTTGTGATTTCCAACTAGCTTGTGTTGGCTTTAATTCCATGCCAAATTTGATTGTAATTTCTTCAATCATTTCCCTGTATGTATGTGGGTTTATTTGTAAGGGATGAGTGTGAGAGATTGGTGAAGATCAAGCTTCAAAGATGAATTAGTGCAATTTACGACTAGCTCGCGAGAAGCTCGTGAGAAAGTAACCCACAAAAAGGCCATGCGTAAAGCACATGACTAGAAGCTGAAGAGTCATGCCAGGCTGTCAAGTTTGCGAATGTTTCGCGAGAAAGGCCATCCCGCAAAGTACTTGCGAAACTCTCTATTTGGCAAAAATATAAAGTGCTTTACCAAATTCTTTACCCACATTATAAATACCCTCATTACCCACGAATTGTAAGGAGTGCTTTTCAGAAAGAAAACCCTAGTAAATACATATAAGAGAGATTGTTATACCTAGACAACTCCTACCTCTCCATCTCTACATCCTTGAGAGGTTCATAGTCCAAACACTTACCACACTAGATATGAGTGTTAAGTGAGGTTTTGGTGCTGTTGGGAAGCATTGGAATGAGCCATTTAATGGCAGATGCAATCGGGCTGAATTGCTGGACCTGGAAAGCTAAAGAAGACAAGACTCTGAGAAGTCCATTGGTAGCAGGAGCTTGGAGGGCTCAAGTGCATGGGATAGACTAGGCTTGGAAGGTCTTTTGTTATTAGTGTATTCCAACGTTATTCTCTAGTGGATTGATTTCGACTTTGAGGGTTGCGAAGAGGTTTTTGACCGAGTTCTTTGGTTTCCTCTTCGATAACACATCTTGGTGTTATCTTGTGTTTGCATCTCTCTTCTCTACTCTTTAAGCTTTCATTTTATTGTTAATTGTGGATGGATATGGCTTAGAATATTATTATCGGTTCACTGCACATATTTACTCTTGTTCTGCACTTTGTTTAAGTTAGAGTAAAAGCAATCTAGCTGTAATTTTTAATTTGGGGTCTAAACAAGCTCGTGTTTTCAAATAAATCCAAGCTTTCATGGTTCACTAACAAATACCATAAGGGCATTCGTTAACTTTTCCCTATCTTTTAATTATTTATTGACTACCCCAAATCAACTGAAGAGAATAAAGAAATTTTCGATTATAAAAAATGTGGAAAACACTCTCAAATAGGTTTTTTTACAATTGTCTAATATTCTAAGTATTTTTATTTAAAGTTGAAGATTTCAATTTTTTTTTAAAATATTGAAATTAAGTTTCATTTAAGTAGAGGGATTTGAGTGACGTACAATAACATGTAGGGTTTAGTTTTATTTATTAGTACTTGTTTTTAATTTTGATGTTTATGTAATTTTCTTATTTTTCTTTAAAAAAAAAGTATTTTTCATAATTTTAGTTCTAGGACTTTATTTTCTTCCACACGCTCTGACGTTATGTTAACTTTCATTGGTGGTTGTGGATCTGGGTTTTCATTTGATGGTTGGGTTTGTGACACGGAATTTTGTTTTGGAAGTTGGAGAGGCAGCAATTCGGTAGTGGGCCTGGTGGCATTAGCTGTTGGGGGTGGTGATAGACTATTGTGGATGGTTGTGATTTTTCATTGGAGGAGAAAAGAAATTTAGGAGGGGAAAAGAGGAAAGGGGAAAAACCAAAACTAGGGAAACAACAAAAATTCACAAAATTTTTATAGCACCCTTGATTTGAGTTATGATGGGTCTTGATATAATTGTTTTATTTTATTTCATTTTATTTTGACTTAAGGTTGTTTGAGTCATTTAACAACTCACTAGTTGTGAAAATAATATGAGATCTTATTGTTTCTGTAGAGAACAAAAAAAAAAAAAAAATAGAGGTGACAAAATAATGCCAAACAAATGGACTTGTGTTTTGGGATGAGAAACTACCATTTGAGAACTATCTCTTAAAACACCTAGAATACCAAAACTAAAGATGCAAAATAGATTACAACACCCAAACAAGCTCTAAGTTTTTGTGAATTTGGAATTAAATTTTTTTGTGTTTAGGGTTTCGGATTTGACATTTGAGGTGTCATTTTAAAAATCAGGTCATATAAAAATTTTGAGAGTGATTCCTAGTTAATTAAATATAGGGAAGGCTCACCTCCAGTTTAGAAATCTCCTATTTCCTCCCATTTTTAAATAGATGACTGACATGTGGAAACAAAAATATCCAATGCTTATAAACTAGAAAGCACGAACACAGCTGGAAGGGTGCCGCACCCGCGTCCAACGTTGCCCGACGCGGGACGCAGTGTTCGACGCGGTTGCCCGCACGTCGGTGCCGCATTTGAGTTTTTTTTTTTTCCTCGGATTCACGCCAACTCAGCTCGATTCACGCCGAATCGGCTTCGATTCGTGCCGAATCGGGCTGATTCGGCCAGAATCGGGCCGTATTGGCCATATTGGATCGTATCGGCCAGCGACTGATACGGTTGAAACATTCCAAAATCGGCCTTGAAACTCGCCGGAACCGCCGAAATTCTGACCTCAGAGGTGTTTCTTGCCTTCTTCTTTCTTTGTTTTGTGAATCAAGGCATAGTAATGTGTTTTTTAAGAATATTTTAATAGTAAAAATATATAGAAAATATAAATAAAAATATTTTTAATTTTTTCAAAAATTGCCGAATCCCGCACCCGCACCTGAGTCCCAAAATGCACCCGTGCTTTATAGCTTATAAATAAATAAATAAAGAAGAGATTGTGGTCGCCAAGGGAGGAAGAAGGCAGGGGATCTATCAGACTCAGAGCCACCAGTCGACAGTCGACAATGGAAGAACGGCATCTTACGAAGGTGGCGGCAAAGGGTGACGGCGCGTGTAGTGAGTGGATCTGTTGTCAGAAACTCCGGGCATCGCGTGAGGCAGAAGATGGAGACGGATTCCTGGGTTTTGCATGTCGGAAACCGACGAAGAGATCTGTGGTGTTGGTTTTGCAAAGGGATTGATGAAAACTCACAGATCTGAAGGGAAGGTTAAATTGCTCAATGGTTTTGTACTACGATGGCTGTGGCTTTTGATGGCAGCGAGGTAGTGCAAGTGACTGTGTTGTCTAATGGATTTCCAATGGGTGGTGGTAGGTGGTTTCAGTGAAGTTGCATATCAATTTGGCTAGAGATGGTGAACGGGAGAGGTAGAAGAGAGATGAGAAATTTTCTAATTGTTGGGTCATCTTTTTTCCATGTGTCAGTCATCTATTTAAAAATGGGAGAAGATATGAGATTTCTAAACTGGAGGTGAGCTTTTCCCATTAAATATATGTTAGTTTAGCTTATTAACTTGTAAGCCTATATTATACTTAAATTTTGTTTTTAATTTTAACCTATGAGGGAGGCTTATTTTTTCGTAATTTGATAGTTCAGTGGAGAAGTTTGAACACTAGATATCTCCCCTAAAAACACTAAAAATACCAAAAAATTGAAGTAAGGCTCTTGGCATAAATCATATTTTAGAATAAAAAAATAAATCCATAAAACTCTAATGAAGATCCCAAGATCAAGATAAATGACTATTTGCATCTAAATCTATATATATAATAATATGTGAAGTTAAGAGAAACTCAAATTAGAATTCCAAATTAGAGTTCTAATTTTGCGCTATGTGTCTTTGAATTATTTATTCTTAAAAAGATTTATTTCTTAATTTTAGAATCAAATGTGGGACTACGTCATAAATATTAATTCAAGTTATTATGTACAAAAATAAAAAAGTCTAGAATAAATGAATCATAAAAAAAATTAATAAATAAAAATGCTTCACAATAATTTTTAAAAAAATGACAATTTACATTTTATACCTAATAATATCCTTACAAATTTTTTTAAAGAGTTAACAAAATATAAAAATGAATATTAATAATATTTAAATTATATATATAAATTATATTATGCATTTTATTATATATCTTTAAGTGTATCCATGTATATAAATGAGGTTATAAGTTAATTCAAGTTAGTGCGTCAGGATAATACATAAAATAGTATGATGCTTCTTTTTCATGATCATAAATATTCAATAAAACTATCAATATAAAAAGACAAATGAAAGCAATAATATCGAAATCTTTACTCTTAAAATTTTTAGTGAGAGAATATAATATCAATTTTCAAAGGTCAGACATAAATTTTAAAAAATAAATAAAGTATCACCGTCACGAAGTCATTATAATATTAAATTACACCAGAGTCATTATAATATATATATATAATATAAGCACTATGGCAGAATATTCCGATAACCAACACTATCAATTTTCATGGAACTCACCAAAGCCTTAAAATTAAAAGTCAAATATTCTGGTAATCAAACAGTTGGAGATCAAAATATAAATGAGTACCAAATAAGATGAGCATGGGCATATCCCGCTCACAACAATGCAAACATAAGCCACACATACCTCAATAACAAATGATATAGCGCAAGAGGTTTATTTATTCCATAATTAAGATAATATCACAATATTTAGAACTAGAATTGAAACATCTACTGGTGACGAACACTCCGAATCTTATTCCACGATGCTCCCAGTCAATCTGAAACCATAACGAAACTTAATAATGAGACAATGCTCAGAAAATGATAAGGCAAATATATATATATATATATATATATATATATATATATATCAAATCAAGACTAACACTAAATTAAAGGTATCATTTAATTGCTATGAAAAAAAACAAATATTAGATCACACACAACTTTCTCAGAAAAAAAAAAAAAAAAAAAAGAAGAAGAAGAAGAAGAAGAAGATCACACACATCTTGTTCAATCCCACCTTCCTTAACTAAGCCACTTTTTTTATACAAATATAAATTATTAAATTTATTAATTAAGATTAATATGTATTTCTCTTAGCTTAATTTTTTGACTAAACCTTAATTATTAAAAATTTCAAAGACGTTTTATTGTTTATTATAATTTTTTTTTTTTATCAGATCCTTTCGGGACATAACTTACAATAATTTTCTATTTTTTATTTATCTTCTATATGTATTAGTATATATTTTTCATGTTTATTTTTAAATTTATTATATTATATAAATACCTTTGATAATTCACATCTCTCAAGGATATGGGTTTTGGTTTATACCTTCCCAATCCTCCTCTCTTTCAACATATCGATTTTTGTTTTCACCATCACCATCATCATCATCACCATCACCATCACCAGCATCATCACCACCATCATCATCACCACTATCATCACTTTGTCCAGCATTGCCATGATCTATAGGTCCACCATAATATGCACTTTCGCTTGCACCTTGCCCATCATCATCATCACCATAACCAGCATCACCATAACCAACATCACCACCATCATCATCATCACCACCATCACCATCACCATCACCACCATCATCATCATCACCATCACCATCACCAGTATCACCATCACCACCATCATCATCATCACCATCACCATCACCACCATCATCATCATCACCATCACCATCACCAGTATCACCATCACCAGCATCATCATCATCACCATCACCATCACCAGCATCATCACCATCACCATCACCATCACCATCACCACCATCATCATCATCACCATCACCACCATCATCACCATCACCATCACCATCACCATCATCACCATCATCACCACCGTCACCATCACCATCACCACCATCACCATCACCGGCATCATCACCACCATCACCATCACCGCCATCGTCACTTTGTCCAGCAACGCCATGATCTGTAGGTCCACCATAATATGCGCTTTCGCTTGCACCTTGCCCATCATCATTTCTAGCTCCACCATGATCTGTAGGTTCACCATAATATGGCTTTTCTAATATGATTGACTGTAAATCAAAATCATCTTCCCAATCTACAGGATGATCGCACTGCTCTAGTGCATTCATGCTGACATGTACATTATGGTGCACATCAGAAGGGGATTCCAAAGTTACATTGAGAAGTTGTAGCAAACTAGGGTGCATTTCTCTTGTTTCATAATTATAGTGCATCTCGAACAAGTCATTTAGTCTAGTCCAAATGTCGTCGTGATTTTCTCCTTCAATTGCATTGTTTTCTGATAATTTACTTTCCCAATAATCCTTGCTTCTAGAGCACAAATCTGAACCCAATTTTACTAGAGCTGATGGAAGGCCCTTACTGTGACGTACTACAACGTCTACAAGTTTCATGTAATCTACCTCAGGCCTGTTTTTTTTAAAAGCATGCCAACTAAAGAGTTGAATAGCCTCACTTTGACCCATCGTCTTCAGCTCGTAGGTTGAATCGACATTGTGAATATCCAACAAATGTTTTTCTGTCGTTGTTATAATGATAATACTTCCAGGACCAAACCAATCCAGTCCTCCAGCCAATTTGTCTAAAGGGTTTGTATCTGCATCGTCGACACCATCAATCACTATAAGGACCTTTTTACGGCAAAGACTTTCCTTAATCACAGTAATTCCTGTATCTACATTGCCCAATTTCTTATCCTGCCCTAAGATATCATGAAGAAGCGACTCCTGTAGTTCGACCATGTGATATTGATCTTTGGACTTGTCTCTAACATTCATTAGAAAGGAACAACCATCAAATTGATTACCATGCCAGTCATTATATATAGCTTTCGCTATGGTTGTCTTTCCAACTCCTTGACACCCATAAATCCCTACCTTGAGAACCTCCTTTGAGTTAATAGCAAAACGCTCCTCCTTTGAGTTAATAGCAAAACGCTTGTTAATCTTTTGCACGTGAGATTGTATTCCAACTGGGTATTTAGCAATATCTATTTTTATCTTACTCAGTTTTTCTTTTGAAATGGCCTCGACAATTTCTTGGATGAGCTTTGGTTCGTACCTGCCAACAATAAAGCATAAAAAACGCATAATAAGTTAGACTTAACGCAAAAAATACTTTATCACTATGAACCCCTCTTTTTTTTTTTTTTTCTTTTTTTTTTTTGAGAAAGAAAAATTATTTCAAATTGGGATTTTTCTTTAAGATGGGGGGAGGGCTTTATCGGTTTATCACTATGAATTTGGTTCGCGATTTCGGCTTTTTGTATTAGAGCTGAAATGTGGTATACGTATATATAGTTTATTGTCCATTTTTAATCTTACCAAGAACCAGGGGTAAGAAATTTTTTTCGGAGGGACCAAATTAACATTTTCAAAAGAAGTCAAAATCCATAGAATAACTCTCTCGCTCTCTCTCTCTCTCTCTCTCTCTCTCTAAATAAATATTTCTTTAAATATTTTAGATAATATTTGTTATTAAATAAATTAGCGATTACATAGTTTTTTTTTTTTTGAGAGGGAGCGATTACATAGTTAAAGTATACAAATAGTTTTAAAAGTAATGAAACATATATAAAATAATAAATGTTACTTTACCTTCCTAAATATATACAAATAATAAATATAAAAATATATATAACATAATATTTTTTTAGAATCAAAATATAACGTTCCTCAAAAAAAAAAAAATCAAAATATAACAATAATATAAAATAAAGGAAAACCTTATTTTCCATAGAAGCCAAAGATAATAAACCTCTAAAACCTAAACACAAAATCCACAGTTATCCTTTCTCCTTAAAAAAATAAAAATAAAAAACAAAAGTATAATGTCCATATCTCTAATTGTTAAAAAATAAAATAAAATCCATTTTGGAAAATAAATAAACTAGGCCAAAAGTTAATTAGATTTACTTATCTATTTTTAAGAAAATGTACCTTCAATACGTTTTGGCTTAATTAGTTTTTTTATATTATTATTAGAGTTTTAACCTATGGTCTCCGCTTCTAATATTTGGTTTAATCGATTATGTATAATATAAGAGTAATAAGAAGAACATGATGTAATTTTCATTTGCATAAATATATAAAAAAAATTATCTATTTATTTTATAAACACGATAGTATTTTAAACTTATGTGGTCCATGTTTCAAAAAATAAATCCCTATAAGATCCATTCTATAATGATTTTTCTTTATGATTAAGCTAAGACACTAATTGATTTTTTAGTATAAATGAGATGAGAATTGAACTTTAAATCTTTTATTCGGCAGTAAAAAAAACTTTTAAATATATGAATAAAAGAGCTACTATCTGATTTGGTGATTGTATTCCAAAAAAATTCAGTTACCTTTTTCTCAAAAAAAAAAAAAAAAAAAAAAAAAAAAGAAGAGCTAATTATAAGTTAGAACCCACAATTTTTAAAAATTTAAGTAGACCATTAGCCAAAATTTTTTTAATATAATTCTTCATTTTCTATATATAAGAAAAATAAATTACGGGGGAGGGAGGATTTAAAACCCAGGGCCCATGGTCCCTCTTGCTCCATCAATGCTAAGATCTATTATTATGTTCAAGGCATTCTCTTTAGGATAAAGTTTGGCTCAAAATTAGTCTGAAGTTTTTTTTTTTTTTTTTTTACATAAAAAATTATAAAACTATTCATGTATATTTATAAAACAACACACATGACTTGTTAAAAAGATCTTGTAAATAAAATTATATATAAATGATCTCTATAATTGCCATAGAGTAAAATAACTTCAAATCAGCTTGAAGTCAAACTTTCTCCTCCTTTGTATTCTTTTCTCTCTCTCTCTCTCTCTCTCTCTCTCTCTCTCTTTTCCCGTTGAAAATAACCTAATTAGTATTCATTGATATTCTGCTTAGCCGTGGAAAAGAATTTTTTAAAATCCTACTTCAAATTCTTGGAGCAATTCATTAGGACATTTTCAGAAATTTTCTAGAAAATATTTGATAAATTATGGGCAATATTATGAGGATCACACAGACATAACTGCGTTTTAGCTGGATATGGTTAATTGCATTTAGCAAAAATATGTTATATAGAGGGTTGTATTGAAGATTAAGATAGGCTAAAATTTTATCAAGTGTTGGTTAAAGATTTATAGAACAGAATTATCAAGTGAATTTGAGACTCACTCGAGTGAAACCGAGACTCTCAAGGGAAACATTAAAGTAGAACAAAAATTTTGGGAGACAACTGCTCCAACAAAATTGTTGGGATCTAAATCTGAATTTTGCCAGACGTGTGATTTCTACAAGGCTTTAAGCTACCGATATGGGACATCTTAAGCATAACGTTTTGACAGAAAAAGGCTAACACACAAGACCTCCTAAAGAGAAAGATTTTTAAATCCACTTCCTTGAGTGTTTTCTTGCAATGATATTTTTTCCACTAATTTCGCATTAAGTCTAAACCTTTAATTCTTTGAAACCAAATAGATTGTTCTCCAACCATTGAGTCTATATCTTTAATTCTTTGAGACCCCTAGATTAGAGTCTTAAAGACCAAAAGCTATAATTGTTCAAAATCCAAATGTGAATGTGTGTAATGTTTGCAAAACAAAAGGTCCCAAATAGGCAACGATTATCTAGAATTTAGGAGGAGAGAACACCACCGATGGTAGGAATCAAACTCAGCTGGATTTCCATCAAAAACCTTAGTTCAACTGATCACCATTCTTGATGTTTCTGATGGAGATGTATAGAATTCAAATTTCTCACCCTCTGCTATTGAATTATAAACAAAACAAAACAGAACTCCATAGTTGGATCTCCTTAAACAAGTTTTTTAGATAAGCATGCACTTAATGACCATTGGGAAAACAAGTGATGAACTTGTCACACCCTCAAATGAATTTCAATTCCTTTCATGAATTCTTTATTTTCCTTGACTCTTTGTTAGGGACACCACTTGATCCAAAAGACTTAAGCCTATTAAATTTGGACTCAACTATATTACATTAACAATTCTCTCTTGTCATTTTTATTACATGTAGGACTATTTCCAACAATCTTACCCTCACATGTGAGTCTCTACCTCTCTGTGAGTTTTGACCAAGTCTTACTCACTCTCCCTTACCTATAAGCTTTTTCCATCACCAACATATCATCCATGGGCCTTTTGTATGCCATCCATGGGAACTAGCCCTTACATTCTTGTCCATAGGATTGCGCTTCTCTATGATCTAGCACAATTGATAATACTCTTTTGTTGGGCCTTCTTCCAGGATCTTTTGTGTGGGCCCTTTAGGCTTGTTATGTCCCTCTTGGGAAAGGGACCATGAAAACCTCACCACCTTTACCACACACCTCCTAAGCTCTGATACCACTTGTTTAGGAGGTAACACCTTGGAAAGCCTCCAATTAAGTAGTCAATATAATATATAGGTACACCACTTAACCAAAAAGACCTTGAGTTTGGACCGGATTATGTTATATTAATAAACCACTCCCTCTTGTCATTCTCTTTTTCCATGTGGGACTTCACTGACATATGTATTCGTAACACTCTTCACATTCAAATCTAGGATCAATGCTTCGTAGGTAAGAAAAGATTGAGTATTCTTTTACACTAACCCTACTTCACGTATTTCAAATTTTTATGGAATTTTTTTTAATTTATCTTTTTCAATTTGTTTTATTTTCATTTGTGCTATTAAAAAATTGAGAAACATTTCGATAGTTCAAAACATAAAAGATTTGATGTCTTGTATATTGTGTTTTTTTTTTTTTTTTTTTAATGTGTGGATAAGTACAGTAGCATTTAAACTTATGACAACCACTTCAAAATGATTGCTTTTATCAACAAATTAAGATAGCAGTTAATTTTTTTTTTTTTTTTTTTTGTAGGCTATATTTGAAACTCATATATTTTATTCGATGACAAGAGCCTTTTAACATTGAACTATCTGGAACCCATTTATATTTTTTGGTTTTAAAAGTCTTGAGCTATATTACATGATTTTTAGTTCCACTTGAAATAAAAAATAATGGAAAGATACAATTCATGAACAATATGTTGAGGCATCATTATATATGAAATAAATAAATAAATAACAAAGCTACTAGAAGACACCAAAGAAAAGGAAAAAATTAAAAAAATTATTATTATTATATAATAAGAGATACCTTAGATGTTAGTAAATTACTAATAATAAGAGATACCCTAGCTGCTATAAGAAGGGGATTTAAACTTTAGACGATTCTGTTAGAAATACCAAAATATGCTAATTTTGTTATAACCTTATAATTCTTTCTGTATTTCCTATGATATATTTCAAATTACATAAATTTATGAAAAATCTAAAATATAAATTGTCATATCCTGATTTTATATTTCTTGAATGCCTCTTTTTTCTTTTTCTTTTTCTACATTAAATTATATGTTTGTTTTGAAAAATTGTCTGCACGTGTTCTCGAAATATTTTATTTTGGTTTTTATTTTTCATTCCCATATAAGATTGCCGATTTGACCAAACTGGTTTACATGACAGTTAGCTTTCCTCAATAACATATAAAAAGACAATTTAAAAAAAAAAAAAAAAAAGAGATAACGTCTACGTTTCGGAAGAATCTTGGACCTGTTATTCTTGTTTGATAATCAAAATGAGAAATATATACATTTTAGAAATGAGAAATGACAAAACACAGCGTTATAAAATTCTTTGAATTTCAAAACTGTTTAGCATAAAATAACGTTACCATTTGAAGAGTCTTATAGTTTAATTGGTAATTCTTGGTATTTTTAATCAAGATGCTTCCGTACAGTCCAAATTTTCCTTTTTTTTCATTGTACTATTGAATAAAAAATTATTAGCTAGGGTCTTATTTTAAAATTTATAAAAAAATATATTTCATTCTTGAATCCAATTTTAATTTATTTAATTTAGCTATTAATAATTCCTAAGAGTGGAACTAAAATTAGTAATAACAATAATAATAATAATATTATTATTATTATCAAATAATAATAATAATAATAATAATAATTTACATACCTGTGATTTGACTGAAATTTAAATTGTTTACTCATGGTTTGAAATTTGACACTTTATCTACCTACAGTTAGCTTAATTAGGGTTCCGTAACCCACTTCTGTTAAAAATGAGGGCTAAATATGTAATTTTGCTCCTATTTTATGTCTCACTCTTCCCAAAACATAAAAAACATAAAAGAACAAGGGGAAACAAGATCAAAATGTGAGGGTTTTATAAAATTAAGATTAAAAGCTACCTTCTGAATTCTATATGACCCAAAATGGAATTGTACCCACTAGTTCGGATAAAACTATACAACGCATTTTTCATAAATTTGTAGTCTGTAATATTAAGTCTATGACTAAAACAAAAAGAAAAGAAAAGAAAAAGAAAGAGAGAAAAAAAAATAAAAAATTGCCTCAAATCATTGAACACCACGTTATGGAACAGAGGGAAAACTATAAAACCGAAACACATATGGGTAAAGTAGAGATTGGCATGAAAGGCGACTTTTTTCAGGAGCTTCGTGTGGGGTATTGATTTTATCCCGACACATTTCTGTAATTTTGGAATGCGGTTAAAATTCAGGTGGCTAGATTTGGAGCCTTCAATGAGCAAAATTTGTTTGGATCAAGGAAGTCAATACCGTACTGGAGGTTGTACCGGTTTGGCCACCGATGCGATATTTTTTGGATATTGGTGTACCGTTTCAGATTTACCGCTATTTTATATATTTAATATATGTATACACACACACTCACACAAACACAAGTTTGACAAATCAACACATAAATACACAAATTCACCAATGTTTTTGTAATTGAGCAAAATTTTGTCATATATTATTTAATAATACTAAAATTATTTATAAGAAAATTATTATTGAACACACAGTATCACACATAACCGTACACTATCACTATTCTATTTACAAATAAAGCCAAACAATTAAAGTGAGTTTGTAGTTATCTCAATGCTTCATTATAATAATTACACATGTTACTATTATTGAATATAATTTAACATAAACAAACATATAAGTATGATAATAAACAAATACAACCACTGCGCACCGTTGGTGCGGTGGTCACTCTACAAATATAAATGCTCGTAGAGTGTGGAGGGCAAGGGCTGGGGTTCGAGTCTCCAGGAGGGAGCTTCACACACATAAACACTTAGATTAGGTTAGAGTAGAAATTCTATCTTGTATAAAAAATAATAATAAATAATAAATAATAAATAAACAAATACAAATAACAATACATTGTTATCAAAACTAAGAATAATATAAAATAGTAAAACATCAAAAGTGAAGTATAATAAAATATAAAATAAAATGTATTCTCAAAATAATAAAATAATACTACATGTGAGCTGTAAACCACAAAATATTTACTCAACAGTCAAAAGTCTCAATAGACTTAGTTATACGAACATAGTTATCAGTAGACTTAGTTATTTTTACATTTCAAATATAAACACACATAGAGAGAGGGGTATGCCACTACACATAGCACACTGATGAACAAAGAAATCGAGATAGAGGGATGCTGTGAGAGGGGGGAGACAGACCAAGAACGAGAAGATGTTTCCCAATGGGCTAGCATCAACTCCGGCTTTGGCTCTGGCTCCAGCCAAGTGCAGCAACATTGGGTAAGTTCTGAAAATTTGTGAGAATTTTTCTTTGGGATTTCTCTATCTTTACCCGTTATCCATTTACCAACCGAAACAACCGGATTTCGCCGGTACGGCCGGTATTTTTTCTAGTACAAAACAAAGGAGGTATCTGTACCGATGCACTGGTTGGTACGGTATATACCGGTCTTACCGGCCGATACGGTACAAAATTTACTTCCTTGGTTTGGATCTTTATGGGCTCCATTAATATAATATGGTGACTATGAATTTAAAGTCCACTAAGAGGGAAATATTAAAAATGGGACTAATGTTTTGTTCTTAATTTTTATAAAATTGTCATTCTTTGATTTTGTTTTTCTTTATTCTTTTATGTTTTTTATGTTTTGGGAGAAGAAAGACATAGAATAGAAGCAAAATTACATATTTAGCCCAATTTTTAACAGAAATGAGTTATGAAGCCCTAACTGAGCTAATCTCAGGTAGGTAAAATGTCAAATTTCAAATCACGGGTAAGTAACTTAAATTTCAGCCAAGCCATAGGCGGGTTAATTATAATTAGTCCTAATAATAATTTGGATTATAAGAACACGTGTAGGCAATTTCTAAAAAATGAAACATATAATTCAATGTAGAAAAACGAATGAGACATCCATGGAATAGAAAATAGAGTATGACAAATTATATTTTGGATTTTTCACACACACACAAACGAATAATGAAGGCATAAGAGTAGTTACCTATCCTTTGAATCCCAGCCAGACAAATTGGCCACTTCAATTAGAGATGACCTCCATCTTTGTACCTTCTCAAGGTTAGGCCTTAATGTTCGCTCATGATGTGCCAATGCTACTCCGTAGCTTCCCTCTTGTTTACGTACTTCCGGCGTACGAACATCATAAAAAATGGGAAAAATCTTTTGACCCTTTGATTTACACTCAATAATTTTATTGAGTTCATCCAGGCACCATGTAGATGTTGCGTAGTTTTTAGATAATATGACAATTGAGAATCTTGACTCTTCGATTGCAGTAAGAAGTGCTGGAGAAATTTCTTTCCCCTTGTGAAGCTTCACATCATCTTTGAATGTGTTAATACCAGAACGCTCCAAAGAGTCATGTAAATGACCACAAAAATTATTACGGGTATCCTCTCCTCTAAAACTCAAAAAAACATCATATTTCCATTTACGGTCAACTGAGGAAGCCATAGTTATGACAGATTCTAATTTATGTGGTTGCAACCTAAGGTGATTTCCTCTCTTATGAGAAGAATAAAAGGGAAGGCCCTAGTCTTTATATAGTCTTTTTTATTTGCAATTTAATCATTAATTGTATCAAGTTATTAAAAATGATTAAATGCATAGTTGTCAAATCGTGAATCATATCGTGAATCAATTTTTTATTTTTCTATATCGTGTACCGTATCGAATCGTGTATTGTAAGATACACAAACACTTAATAAAATTATAAAATAATTATAGATATACATATATAAAAGGTATATTCATTATAAATTCAAAATATATTTAACTAATGACCAATTTAACCATTACTTATGTAATAAAATTTAACAAAGCTAACTAAATAAATCAAATTAACTTATGTTTATAACATGCACATTCAAATTAATTAAACTCAAAAGTAATACATGATATATGAACCAAAATAATAATGTCTTTTCATCATCTTGGCTAATCAACTCCATCTAAGTCAATGTTATCATCATGTTCAGCATCTTGCAAAATTATTTTTTCATAGACATTTTCTTTATTATTATCAACATTTATTTATTTGTTTTTTGTTTTTTTATTCTAATAATTTATTCTTTATATTTTTTCTTGGCATTCTAGCTTTTTAGACTAAAAATAATAATAAGAAAATAAAAAATAATTCTATTTTCATTTAATACATTATTAACAGCATAGAAAATAAATTTGCACATATAAAAGTGAGTGTTACGAGTATAGTCTAAATTTTGTAGGAGAAAGAGAGGGGAGGAAAAAAAACTCATGGACTGGCTATTTCATTAGACTCAATTAAGAATAAATTGCCTAGGTTCGACACCCCATGCCTGTGCTGTGTGGGTTACACAATTTCAATGTGTGGATTAAAAACCAATGGGACTTGTGTGGGGTCGGGGTCTCTAAGCTCCACTTTCGGGTTGGTGGTACCCTTGAGCTTACCCAACTGTACCTTGGGGCTTGGGACAATAACTGCACACGTGAGTCTCCTTTTCTTTTCTTAAAAAAAAAAAAAATCCTACAAATTTTAACAAAAAAAATCCATTTTAAACCCACATGTCTATGTATCATATGATACATACGATACGATTCATTAGCACTTACGATATGCTCTTACGATACGAAACTTTTTGTACACAATACGATATTGACAACTATAATTAAATGAATGACTATAAGTCTTCGGCAAAATTCAAAAAAAGAGATGCATGCGCGCATGCAGCGGCGTCAAACTCACTATATTAAAAAGCGCGAATTTCCTTAGTTTTGTCGACCATGTTCTGTTCACCAAGAGCTACAGTAAGCTAACTGCCCCGTCAGAAAAGAAAAGAAAAGAATTTGTTGCCAAAACTCACCGTTTCGAGTAGAAAAAGGAAAATAAATAAATAAAAATCCCTTCTCCAGAAAAATTGAGCCTCTAGTCGCTGAGAGAGAATCAATAGAGGAACGGGATTGCTCAAATTTGTGCCTCCAAAGTTACTTTGATCTATGATTTAATTAGAGAAATTCAAAACATATGCAGACATATATTTGCGCACACACGTGTGTATATATATATATACACACTAGCTTTCTTACACACGTTTTGCATATGCGATGAGACTTTTTTTTTGTCTAATGTTATAATTTTCTTTTCTTTTTTTTTTTTTTTATAAAAAAATTGGATAAGTTTGTTATGGAAACATGGAATTGTAAGAGAGTGTTCAATTTTATAAGTATTTTAAATGGAGTTTGAGATATATTTTTACTAGGTTATCCTCAAGTTTTATCTCTATTAAACGTAAAGTTTAAGGATATTTTTGAATCAAATAAAATTCTAATTCAAAAAGAGGAATCCTCATATATATATATATATATATATGTGTGTGTGTGTGTGTGTGTGTGCGCGTGCGCGCGCGCATATTTTTTGTCAATAATGCAGATGGTAATCCCAACGCTGTAACTTGCGGCACCAAAAACACTTAATACCTTGTGGTATTCTTTTTCTGTGTAATTTAATCTATCACATAAAACAATATCACAGTGAGTTTTGTATTACTCAAAAAACTAAAGGGTTTAAATATTACACAATTAACAGTTTACCCTAAAATTAAAAAAATAGTTTACCCATAAAATAGTATCACATATTTTTTGGGGTCACTCTCAAAAGGGATTTAAGTATTGCATAATTGAGTGTTTACACATAAAATATACATGGTTAAGCGTAACACTCAAACCCCACCTAAGTGGTGAGCTCATTGATCATGAAAGTGATGTAATAAACTTGGAGATCCCAAGTTTAAACACCACATTATAGATACATTAAGTTTTTGGGGTGGCTCATAAGCAAGGAATGGAATAGTTTGGCCTAAGACTAGGGCCAACTCAATACAATTTAAGTCTAATATGAAACTTTAATTGGGACTTTTTTATATTTAAATGTTACATAATTAATATTTATTTTATTCAAAACATCAATTTAGTTAATATTTTGTATTATAAGTTTTAGCAATTTTAGGGATACTACAAATTTTGTTATAGAGGTCTTTCAAATTGCCGAGTCATCAATTTGATGGGAAAAAAAGATTCAAACATTAATTTATTATATTGTTTAAATGACACCAATCATATTCTTATCATATTTGTAAGCTTTTTGGAGTAAAATTTGTTATAGTTTTTACATTTTCTATTTACTATTGTGATTTTGTTTGAATTGTCGATTAATATTTTTTCTTTTGGGAAAAATAATAAAGTTACGTCAAATTTTACCACAAAAAACTTACAAATTGATGTAAAAATAAATGTAATTTGTGGCATTTCAACAAGATATATATATATATATATTTTTTTTTTTTTGAGTAAACACTTCAACAAGATAATAATTAAGTATTTGAATTACTTGATTGGTTACTCAATAAATTTTAATGTAACAAAAGTTGTAATATTTTTAATATCATTTAATTTTTGGGGCCAGAAAAATTAAAATCCATGTACACCAGTTGAAGCGAGTAAAAGTTTAATTGTTCTTCACTCTTCAAGAACGAGTCAAAATATAAAATATATTGACACTAACATATGTCATTAAAAATGATTTGGTAGTGTCATTGTATTGACGGCTCAACAACTACTCAAATAATCTAATGCAGCTTGTTAAAAGAACAGCATTTTAATATATGAAAGTACTATGAATAATATATCAAGTATTTAGAGTGACAATGATTATGCATAATCTGTTGAGAATAAAACACAAAGTAATAAATAAAGAACGGAGATAACATAAAAGATAAGGAGAAATAGATAACTTGGAGGCACAAAATTGTTATCCTTAGACAATATTTGTCCTATACTCTTGTTGCTAAAAGATTATTGCAAACTTGTCCCCATGATACAACTAAATTGTTGGATTCTACAGATAGCAATTCTAGAGAATAACCACAAGATTTCTTGTGTTTCAAGTAAACATAAGCCTCTATTTATACTCATAAGGTTATATTTCATCAAAAGACATGTATGGAGAGTCAAAATATTTCATAAAACCATTCACAAGGCTTGAAACCTCTTCAAACTTTTAGAATAGTCACCAGAAAATCCAGTTTTACGAGTTTTGATCTAACGAGAGTCTTTTGATCGATCGAATGCTCTTTTCAATCGAACGAATAGGAATCGAATAGCGATCAAATCATCTAGAAACTTCAAGATTATTTTCTTCATCATTTCGATCGATCAAGCAAAAGTTTTGATCAATCAAAAATCCTTTAGTTCAAATTTCACTTAAAAATTCTAGAACTTGAATTTTCATTTTACGAAACTATATTCTCTAAACTCAAACATCATTATTATAATCTATCTATGTATATACCTATATATGCAACAAAATTCAAATAAAGGGTTAAATTGAGCTTTGACTTTTTCATGCAACAGAACCAAAAAAAAAAATAATATAATATAATAATAATAATAATAAAGTTTACTCTTACAGCCAATATCAACCTCGGATGCACATTGAGGTATACCTTCACCTATATTAAAAAGAGCGAATTTGCTTAGTTTTGTCGAGCTTGTTCTGTTCACCAAAAGCTACAGTAAGCTAACTACACCTTCAAATAAGAAAACAAAAGAAAAGAATTTGTTGCCGAAACTCACTATTTCGAGTAAAAAAAGGAAAATAAATAAATAAATAAAAATCCCTTCTGTTGAAAAATTAAGCCTAATCGCGCTGAGAAAAACAAAGAATACCACAAGATTTTCTGATTGACCTCTAAGTTACTTTGATCTATGATTTGAGAGGTATTCAAAATACATGCGTACACATATTTGTGCACACATGTGCATAAATATATTTACTATATTTTTACTCTTTAACCTTGTCACATCATCATTTCGTTAACATTATTTTAAATGATGATAGATAAATAAAACCTCGAACTTATCAATTTATAATGCAGCAGAATACCTTGTGGTATTCTCTTTAATGTGCAATTTAATCATTAATTATATCAAGTCGTTAAAAATGATTAAAAGAGTACATCATTTTCATATATGAAAGTACTAAGAATGACTATAAGTTTTTAGATAATATAAGCCTACTTTAGCTATTGTCATTTTCATATTCTGCTTATCCTGGCACCATGTAGATGTTGCATAGTTTTTAGATATTATGACAATTGAGAATCTTGACTTTTCGATTGCTGTGAGAAGTGCTGTAGAAATTTCTTCCCCCTTGTGAAGCTTCACATCATCTTTGAATGTGTTAATTCCTAAATGCTCCAAAGAGACATATAAATGACCACAAAAATTATTACAGGTATCCTCTTCTCTAAAACTCAAAAAAACATATCGTTTCCATTTACGGTCAATTGAGGAAGGCATAGTTATGATAGATTCTAATTGATGTGGTTGCAACCTAAGGTGATTTCCTCTCTTCTGAGAAGAACAAAAGGCGAGGCCCTAGTCTTTATATAGTTGATGCACGTCATGTACGTATATACGTACGTAGTTTAGTTGTAGTTTCTATCTATCCGTCCTAGTTCTCACTTGCACCAACGTGGGACTTGCATTCATGGACTTTTTGTACCAATCTTCCTTAGTCAGTCACTACAAATTACTTCATCTAAAAAGGTACTGGTCCAAAACAGCCCCAACATATTTTTTAACAACTATTTCTCAAAGCAGATGGCAGTCCCGACGCCGTAGTTTGCGGCGTCAATCACACTTAATACGTTGTGGTATTCTTTTTTATTTGCAATTTAATCATTAATTGTATCAAGTCATTGTAAATGATTAAATGAATGATTATTAGTCTTTGTCAAAATTCAAAGAAAGAGATGCATGCATGCATGCAGCGGCGTCAAACACACTATATTAAAAAGCGCGAATTTTCTTCTTCATCTATATTAAAAAGCGTGAATTTCCTTAGTTTTGTCGACCATGTTCTGTTCACCAAAAGCTACAATAAGCTAACTGCACCTTCAGAAAAGAAAAGGAAAGAATTTGTTGCCAAAACTCACCGCTTCGAGTAGAAAAAGCCTTTTTCAAAAAGGAGAATAAATAAATAAAAATCCCTTCTCCAGAAAAATTGAGCCTAGTCGCTGAGAGAGAATCAATAGAGGAATGGGATTGCTCAAATTTGTGCCTCCAAGTTACTTTGATCTATATGATTTAATTAGAGAAATTCAAAACATATGCAGACACATATTTGCGCACATATGTGCATATATATATATACACTATCCTTATTACACGCGCTTTGTGTGTGCGAATGTGCAATGAGACTTTTTTTGTTTTTTTTGTCTAATATCATAATTTTTTTTTTTAATTAATTTGGATAAGTTCGTTTTGGAAACATGGAATTGTAACTTTGTAAGAGAGTGTCTAATTTTATAAGTATTTTAAATGGAGTTGAAGATATATTTTTACCAAGTTATCCTCAAGTTTTATCTCTATTAAATGTAAGGTTTTAAGAATATTTTTGAATCATATAAAAGTCTAATTCAAAAAGAGGTATCCTCATATATATATATATATATGAGATGGGTTCAAGTTACACATTTTTTAAACGGTTGGATTTAAGTAGATCCAATGGTTAAAAAAATACCATCATTATTACAAATATTCTTAGGATCTCATTAATTACTCTCATTTATTACACTTAAACCTATCTCTAAACCAAAAAACCTTTGACATATGTGCATCGGAAGGGAATAAGAAAAAGAAACCAGAGGATACCAAATTGATCGAATATATGGGATGGAGAGGGTGCCCAATTGTTGACTTTCCCAGATTTTAATAATTCCAATTCATTCAAAGTTTCAATCTCAAATAAATAAATAAAATTTACTTAAAAAATCATATTTACAAAAAAAAAAAAAAAAAAAAAGTTAAATGATGGATCATTGACATTTTTTTTTCATAATACGGAAAGAGAGAAAATGTTATTAAAGTGGTAGTGTATTTTAGATGTAGACTATGGTATTAAAAGATCGTTAAATGCTTACCTTTCTTTTTCTTTTTGGGATAAATCATGCTCACCTTTGAACTTCAGGAAAGGATTCATGGATTGTTGTTGAAATTTTAGAGGGATCACAGCTTTTTGATCTATTTGGGAATTATGTTTCATAAAATCATTCACAAGGCTTGAAACATCTTCAAACTTTTAGAACAGTTACCAGGAAATTCAGTTTTATGAGTTTCGATTGGTCGAGAGTCATTTTCATCGATCGAATACTCTTTTTGATCAAACGAATAGGAATCGAATAGCGATCAAATCATTTAGACACTTCAGGATTATTTTCTTCATCATTTCGATCAATCGAGCAAAAGTTTCGATCGATTAAAAATCCTTTAGTTCGAATTTCACTTAAAAAATTCTAGAACTTGAATTTTCATTTTACGAAACAATATTCTCCAAACTCAAACATCATTATTATAATCTATTTTTGTATATACCTTTATATACAACATCATCTATAAGTCTTCATCAAAATTCAAAGAAAGGTTTAAATGAAGCTTTGACTTGTTCATGCAACAGAACCAAAAAAAAAAATGTTTATTCTTACGGCATATATCAACCTCGGATGCACATTGAGGTATACCTTCACCTATATTAAAAAGAGCGAATTTGTTTAGTTTTGTCGAGCATGTTCTGTTCACCAAGCTACAGTAAGCTAACTACACCTTCAAAAAAGAAAAGAAAAGAAAAGAATTTGTAGCCAAAACTCACTATTTCGAGTAGAAAAAGGAAAATAAATAAATAAATAAAAATCCCTTCCGTAGAAAAATTAAGCCTAATCGCGCTGAGAAAAACAAAGAATACCACAAGATTTTCTGATTGACCTCTAAGTTACTTTGATCTATGATTTAAGAGATATTCAAAATACATGCATACACATATTTGTGCACACATGTGCATAAATAAATAAATATATATATATTTCTATATTTCTATATTTTTACTCTTTAATCTTGTCACATCATCATTTCGTTAGTATTATTCTAAATAATGATAAATAAATAAAACCTCAAACTTATCAATTTATAATGCAGCAGAATACCTTGTGGTATTCTTTTTTATGTGCAATTTAATCATTAATTATATCTAGTCATTAAAAATGATTAAAAGAGTACATCATTTTCATATATGAAAGTACTATGAATGACTATAAGTCTTTAGATAATATAAGCCTATTTTAGCTATTATCATTTTCATGTTCTGCTCATCCAGGCACCATGTAGATGTTGCGTAGTTTTTAGATAATATGATAATTGAGAATCTTGACACTTCGATTGCTATGAGAAGTGCTGGAGAAATGTCTTTCCCCTTGTGAAGCTTCACATTATCTTTGAATGTGTTAATACCAAAATGCTCCAAAGAGGCATATAAATGACCACAAAAATTATTACGGGTATCCTCTCCTCTAAAATTCATAAAAAAATCTCGTTTCCATTTACGGTCAATTGAGGAAGCCATAGTTCTGATAGATTCTAATTGATGTGGTTGCAACCTAAGGTGATTTCCTCTCTTATGAGAAGAACAAAAGGCAAGGCCCTAGTCTTTATATAATTGATGCAAGTCATGTACGTATATACGTACGTAGTTTAATTGTAGTTTCTATCTATCCGTCCTAGTTCTCACTTGCGCAACGTGGGACTTGCATGCATGGACTTTTTGTACCAATCTTCCTTAGTCAGTCACTATAAATTACTTCATCTAGAAAGGTACTGGTCCAAAACAGCTCCAACATATTTTTTAACAACTATTTCTCAATGCAGATGGCAGTCCCGACGCCGTAGCTTGCGGCGTCAATCACACTTGATACGTTGTGGTATTCTTTTTTATTTGCAATTTAATCATTAATTGTATCAAGTCATTAAAAATGATTAAATGAATGACTATAAGTCTTCCTCAAAATTCAAAGAATGAGATGCATGCATGCATGCAGCGGCGTCAAACACACTATACTAAAAGGCGCGAATTTCCTTCTTCACCTCGGATGCACCTGTTGTGGTATACCTTCTTCGTCTATATTAAAAAGCGCGAATTTCCTTAGTTTTGTCGACCATGTTCTGTTCACCAAAAGCTACAGTAAGCTAACTGCACCGTCAGAAAAGAAAAGAAAAGAATTTGTTGCCAAAACTCACCGTTTCGAGTAGAGAAAGGAAAATAAATAAATAAATAAAAATCCCTTCTCCAGAAAAATTGAGCCTAGCCGCTTAGAGAGAATCAATAGAGGAATGGGATTGCTCAAATTTGTGCCTCTAATTTACTTTGATCTATGATTTAATTAGAGAAATTCAAAACATATGCAGACACATATTTGCCCACAATGCATATTTATATATATATATATAGATATAGATATAGATATACTAGCCTCATTACACGCGTTTTGTATGTGGAATGTGACTCCTTTTTTTCTTTTCTTTTTTGTCTAATGTCAAAATTTTCTTTTTCTTTTTAAACAAAAAAAATTGGATAAGCTTGTTTTGGAAACATAGAATTGTAAAATAGTGTCCAATTTTATAAATATATTTTTAACAGGTTATCCTCCAGTTTTATCTCTATTAATTGTAAAGTTAAAAGATATTTTTGAATCAAATAAAAGTCTAATTCAAAAAGTGGAATCCTCATATATATATATATATATATATATATATATATATATATATATATATATATATATATATGCCTTTTTTGTCAATAATGCAGATGGCAATCTTGACGCCGTAGCTTGCGGCACCAAAAACACTTAATACCTTGTGTTATTCTTTTTCTGTGTAATTTAATCTATCACATAAAACAATATCATAGTGAGTTTTGTATCACTCAAAAAACTGAAGGGTTTATATATTACACAATTAACAGTTTACCCTTAAAAAAAAGCAGTTTACCCTTAAAATAGTATCACATATTTTTTGGTGTCACACTCAAAAGGGATTTAAGTATTACATAATTGAGTGTTTACACATAAAATATACATGGTTAAGTGTAACACTCAAACCCCATCTAAGTGGTGAGCTCATTGATCTTGAAAGTGATGTAATAAACTTGGAGATCCCAAGTTTAAACACCACATTATAGATACATTAAGATTTCGGGGTGGCTCATAAGCAAGGAATGGAATAGTTTGGCCCAAGACTAGGGCCAACTCAATTCAATTTAAGTCTATTATGAAACTTTAATTGGGCCTTTTTTTTATATTTAAATGTTGCATAATTAATATTTATTTTATTCAAAACATCAATTTAGTTAATATGTTGTATTATAAGTTATAGCAATTTTAGGGATACTACAAATTTTTCTATAGAGGTCTTTCAAATTGTCATGTCATCAATTTGAAGGGAAAAAAATATTCAAACATTAATTTATTATATTGTTTAAGTGAAACCAATCATATTCTTGTCATATTTGTAAGTTTTTTGGAGTAAAATTTGTTATAACTTATGCATTTTCTATTTACTATTGTGATTTGGTTTGAATTCTCCTTTTATATATATATTTTTTTATGGGGAAAATAATAAAGTTACAACAAATTTTACTACAAAAAACTTACAAATTAATGTAAAAATAAATGTAATTGCAGGCACTTCAACAAGAATTATTTTTTTTTTTTTTTAGTAAACACTTCAACAAGATAATAATTAAGTATTTGAATTACTTGATTGGATACTCAATAAATTGTAATGTAACAAAAGTTGTAATATATTTAATATCACTTAATTTTGGGGGACAGAAAAATTAAAATCCATGTACACCAGTTGAAGCGAGTGAAAGTTTAATTGTTTTTCACTCTTCAAGAACAAGTCAAAATATAAAATATATTGACACTAACATGTGTCATTAAAAATGATTTGGTAGCGTCATTGTATTTATAGCTCAACAACTACTCAAATAATCAAATGCGGCTTGTTAAAAGAACAGCATTTTAATATATGAAAGCACTATGAATAATATATCAAGTATTTAGGGTGACAATGATTATGCATAATCTATTGATAATAATACACAAAGTAGTAAATAAAGAACGGAGATAACATAAAAGACAAATAGAAATAGATAACTTGGAGATACAAAATTATTATCCTTAGACAATATTTGCCCCACATTATTGTTGCTAAAAGATTATTGCAAACTTGTCCTCATGATACAACCAAGTTATTTGGTTATACAGATAGCAATTCTAAAGAATAATTGCATGAATTTCTTGTATTTCAAGTGAAAATATGCCTCTATTTATACTCATAAGGTTATATTTCATCAAAAGGCATGTATGGAGAATCAAAATATTTTGTAAAACCATTCACAAGTCTTGAAACCTCTTCAAACTTTCATAACAGTTACCAGAAAATTCAATTTTACAAGTTTCGATCAGTCGAGAGTTTTTTTTATCGAACGAATAGGAATCGAATAGCGATCAAATCATCTAGAGATTCCAGGATTATTTTCTTCATCATTTCGATCGATCGAGCAAAAGTTTCGATCGATCAAAAATCTTTTAGATCAAATTTCACTTAGAAAATTCTAGAATTTAAATTTTCATTTTTCAAAACAATATTCTCTAAATTCGAATGTCATTATTACAATCTATCTATGTATATACCTATATATACAACATGATCTATAAGTCTTCGTCAAAATTCAAAGTAAGGGTTAAATGAAGCTTTGACTTTTTCATGTAACAGAACCAAAAAAAAAAAAAAGTTTATTCTTACAGCCAATATCAACCTCGGATGCACCTTGTGGTATACCTTCACCTATATTAAAAAGAGCGAATTTGCTTAGTTTTGTCGAGCATGTTCTGTTCACCAAAAGCTACAGTAAGTTAACTACACCTTCAAAAAAGAAAAGAAAAGAAAAGAATTTGTTGCCAAAACTCACTATTTCGAGTAGAAATAGGAAAATAAATAAATAAATAAAAACCCCTTCTGTAGAAAAATTAAGCCTAATCGCTGAGAGAAAAACAAAGAATACCACAAGATTTTCTCATTGACCTCTAAGTTACTTTGATCTATGATTTAAGAGATATTCAAAATACATGCATACACATATTTGTGCACACATGTGCATATATATATTTCTATATTTCTATATTTTTACTCTTTAATCTTGTCACATCATCATTTCGATAACATTATTCTAAATAATGATAAATAAATAAAACCTCAAACTTATCAATATATAATGCATCAGAATACCTTGTGGTATTATTTTTTATGTGCAATTTAATCATTGATTATATCAAGTCATTAAGAATGATTAAAAGAGTACATCATTTTCATATATGAAAGTACTATGAATGACAATAAGTCTTTAGATAATATAAGCCTACTTTAGCTATTGTCATTTTCAGGTTATGCTCATCCAGGCACCATGTAGATGTTGCATAGTTTTTAGATAATATGATAATTGAGAATCTTGACTCCTCAATTTCTGTAAGAAGTGCTGGGGAAATTTCTTCCCCCTTGCAAAGCTTCACATCATCTTTGAATGTGTTAATACTAGAACGCTCCAAAGAGACATATAAATGACCAAAAAAATTATTACGGGTATTCTCTCCTCTAAAACTCAAAAAACATATCATTTCCATTTACGGTCAATTGAGGAAGCCATAGTTATGATAGATTCTAATTGATGTGGTTGCAACCTAAGGTGATTTCCTCTCTTATGAGAAGAACAAAAGGCAAGGCCCTAGTCTTTATATAGTTGATGCACGTCATGTATGTATATACGTTAGTTTAGTTGTTGTTTCTATCTATCCGTCCTAGTTCTCACTTGCGCAATGAGGGACTTGCATGCGTGGACTTTTTGTACCAATCTTCGTTAGGGTGAGTTTGGTTTAGGTTTTTGAAGTTGAACTTTTTGAAAAAGTTAAGTTTTCAAAAGTACATAACGAAAATGTGATTTTTCAAATAGCTAAGTGTTTGGTAAAAGTTGTTAAAAAGTGTTTTTTGAAAAAACTGAGTGTTTGGCTAACACTTATAAAAGTGACAGTTTGAGGGATAAATTACAAAAAATGACAATGTATATATAAGGGAGTTTATTTCATACTTAAATCAATATTGTGAAATTATTTTTTTCTCACCAATATTAACTAATAATAACCTACCACTTAAGATTTATTATGAAAGTATTGTAAAAACATTTGTGATAAAAATTGATATTGATTTTAATTTGAACGTACTATTAAAATTATTTTTTTCTCTTTCTAAAAAAATTATTTTTTTCACCAATATTAACTAATAATGACTTACTACTTAAAATTTATTGTGAAAATATAGTGATAGCATTTCCTTCTTCTTTTTTTCCTTTTTTTTTTCCCTCTTTTTTTTTCTCCCCCACACACGTACCATATTTCCTTCTTTTTTCCTTTTTTTTCCCCCTCTTTTTTTCTCCTCCACATGTACCCTTCTTTTCTTTTTTTCCTTCTTTCTTCTTTTCTTTCCTATCACTTCCTCCAAACTCTAGAACGTTCCTTCCTCTCTTTTTTTTTTTTTTTTTTTCCTTCTTCCTTTATCCCTTTTCTCTTAGCACTTCGTTTGTAACACCCACGCACTACCTCCTTACGCTTTTGCCTATCAATAAGTGCTTGCAAGAACTCATCCATCCTCTTGGAGAGACTCTTCAACTTCTTCTCCAAAACTCCATAATCCATCCACCGGATCACTGCAAGATGGGTACAAACTCCATTTGAAAGATTTTGCTATATTCTGATTTTTTTTTTTTTTTTTTTTTTTTTTTTTTGCATTTTGAGGAATCCGAATTTGCAAGGGATTGATTTTTTTTCCCCCCTTAGCTGATTTGGGAATTTGTTATAGATTTTTTTGTGTTTAGATTTGGAAATTTGTTATTGAATTGAACCTGGGCTAGACGCTATTTCTTTGGGGTCTTTGTAGCAATTAATTTATCAAAGGGTTCTGCCATTCTGGGGCTGCAAACACATGAGGATGATTTATTGAAGGGTAATTTGGTAATTGCCCAGCTCACCCCAACGGATATATGAAAACGCGCACAGGCTTTTGGTAAAATGGACCTGAAGAGCTCCATATTCACCTTGCGCGTTCTCTTCACAGGTATAAAATGCAACTTTTTCCAAAAAGTTGCTTATACTGGCCAAATGGACTTTTTGGGCTGGCTTTTTTCAAAACTTGACTTTTGGGCTGAAAAAGTTGAAACAAATGGGCACTTAGTCAGTCACTATAAATTACTTCATCTAAAAAGGTTCCGGTCCAAAACAGCTCCAACATATTTTTTAACAACCATTTCTCAATGCAGATGGCAGTCCCGACGCCGTAGCTTGCGGCGTCAAACACACTTAATAGTTAATACGTTGTGGTATAAGTATTCTTTTTTATTTGCAATTTAATCATTTATTGTATCAAGTCATTAAAATTAATTAAATGAATGACTATAAGTCTTCGTCAAATTCAAAGAGAGAGATGCATGCATGCATGCAGCGGCGTCAAACACACTATATTAAAAGGCGCGAATTTCCTTCTTCATCTCGGATGCACCTGTTGTGGTATACCTTCTTCATCTATATTAAAAAGCGCGAATTTCCTTAGTTTTGTCGACCATGTTCTGTTCACCAAAATTTACTGTTAGCTAACTGCACCGTCAGAAAAGAAAAGAAAAGAATTTGTTGCCAAAACTAACCGTTTCGAGTAGAAAAAGGAAAATAAAAAAATCCCTTCTCCATAAAAATTGAGCCCAGTCGCTGAGAGAGAATCAAAGAGGAATGGGATTGCTCAAATTTGTGCCTCCAAGTTACTTTGATCTATGATTTAATTAGAGAAATTCAATAAATATGCAGACACATATTTGCGCACACGTGTCTGTCTATATATACACATATATATATATATATATATACACACACACACATATATATATATATATATATATATATATATATATATATTTCTTGCTACATTTTTGCACTATAATCTTGTCACATCTTCATTCCACTAACATTGTTCTAAATAATAAAAAATAAAATAAATAAATAAAACCCTCAAACTTATCAATTTATGAAAAACAAAATACATTGGTTTCAACGAAATAACCTCAAATTCAAGAAGAGTTCAAATAATCTCAATTTCAATAGGAGTTTCTTAAATCCCCAAAGTGACACAATTCTAGAATCCATTAGAGAAATCTGAAAATAAACTTCAAAATTTTGTTGATCTGATAACTGAATGCCTTAGATGTTACAATATGCTTAAATAGTAAAAACAAAATCTAGGGTGGCTAAGAAAATGCCCACCAAAACCTTAATTTGCACCAATTACAAAAGGGTTTGGATTACATCCAGTACTTTTTAAAATGAATCTCCTTTCATTTTAATGAGAGACTACCACATCACCTACTAACTAAATAAAAAGTTGGAAATTAAAACCCACTATCACTTACCGTTATACATTAAAAACAAAAGGACATGTCAAGTTAAAAAAAAATACATAAGGTAAGCCAAACCCATTACAAATTATATGAAAAAATAGTAAATTTTATCAAAAAAATGGAAAAATTGAGAAAATTGTGGAATTAAAAACTAATGTCTCTAAATAAGTCTCAAAAGGGATGAAACCTTATTTTAACTTTTAAATTAAAAGTTATTAAGAAAGCAAATATTACTAAAATAAATAAATAAAAAATGCATATTTCAAGGACTGAATGATGGAATTTACCTGAAAAGTGACATTGGACAAGGCCAAAGGCGAAACTTTTTTATCCTAGTGTTGTTTACCTTCACTAGGGATGGCAATGGGGCGGAGCGGGGCCGAAGGATGGGATCTTCGTCCCCGCCCCGCATGGATTTTTCTTGCCCCATCCCCGCCCCGCCCCGCATGACGAGGAAAATTTCTTGTCCCATCTCCGCCCCTTAAGGCCCTGCGAAGACCCGCGAAGCCCCGCCCTACATCGTAAAACTTTATTTCTTGTTAATTTTCCCTACAACTATTACCATTTTTTCAAATAAAATGACATATTTCAATAATAAAAATATACTTAAAATTATAAATAAATTTATCCTATCAAATCAAACTAATTTTTAGCAAAAACTAAATAATATTATCTAAATGTTTAACAAGACAATACCACGGGGCGGGGCGGGGATGGGCCGGGGCGGGGATGGTCTAAAAAGTGTAAACCCATCCCCGCCCCGCCCCGTGGTGCGGGTCTAAAATCTCACCCCATCCCCGTCCCACCACCTTTGCGAGGTGGGGAAAACCCGCACGGGGCGAAGCGGGGAGGGGCGGGTCAAACGGGGCGGGGCAAAATTGCCATCCCTAACCTTCACATCACCAAATTTCACACAATTTTGTTCCTGTCACCAATGATTTCTATTAGTGCTTTTCTATTTTTTGAATTTCTCAATCACTAACCTTTGGTAGTTGCTCTAATCAAGAAATAAAAGTCTTTGTTGTCTATTCTACATCAATTGACCTTTTAACCAAATCAATTTCCCAAGAGGCAAAGTCAAAGAATCCCAACTTTCTATCATAACCAGTCGCCAGAGTTATATTTTCTAGGAAGAAAAATAATTTACATCCATGGTGTTTAGACTAAAATTTTTCCCACCTAGAAATACCATTCCTATTTGATATTACAAATTTCTAATAATTCTTCTTGTAAAGTTGTGATTTACAACTATGTTTTATGTTGGCTTTAATTCTATATTAAATTTTATTGTAATTCTGTTCAATCGTTTCCCTGTATTTTTGTAGGTTTCAATGTAAGAACTGTGTGTGAGAGTTAGGTGAAGATTCTATGAAGATGAAAAATTTAAGACTAGCTCTCGACTGGAAATTCAAAACATATGCATACACATATTTGCGCACACATGTGCATATATATATTTCTTACCACATTTTTACACTATAATCTTGTCACATCTTCATTCCACTAACATTATTCTAAATAATGAAAAATAAAATTAAATAAATAAAACCCTCAAACTTATCAATTTACAAAAAACAAAATACATTGGTTTCAAGAAAATAACATCGAATTCAAGAGGAGTTTCTTGAATCCCCAAGGTGACATAGTTCTAGAATCCATCAGACAGATCTGAAAATAAACTTTGAAATTTTATTGATCTAATAATTGAATGCCTTAAAAGTTACAATATGCTTAAATAGTAAAAAAATAAAATAAAAAATCTAGGGTGGCTAAGAAAATGCCCACCAAAACCCTAATTTGTGCTAATTACAAAATTAGATGGAAAATTAGTAAATTTCATCAAAAAATGAAAAAACTGAGAAATTTGTGGAAAAAAACTAATGTCTCTAAAAAAAGTCTCAAATCAGACTAGACCTTATTTTAACTTTTAAATTAAAAGTTATTAAGAAAAATTTTTTTACTAAAATGTAAAAACGCATGTTTCAAGGACTAAATGATGAAATTTGCTTGAAAAGTGACTTTGGACAAGGCCAAAGGCGAAATTTTTTTTATCCTAGTGTTGTTTGCCTTAACATCACCAAATTTCACACAATTTTATTCTTGTCGCCAATGATTTCGCCACCAAATGATAACATTTAGTGGGGAAAAGAAGAATTCATCACCAAATATTATAAAAATTTTAAAATTGGTGATGAAATCAATATTTTGTCACCAAAGATGTACAAATTGGTGACGAAATATTTCGTCACTATAGGTCATGAAAAAAAGGCAAACCTAGGGTGACAAAATATTTGCGTCACCAAAGACTTACCAGAGGTGATGAAATTCTAAATTCATCACCCAATATTAAAATGTAGGTATTTTTGGTGACGAAATAAATTTTCGTCACCTATTGTTTAACCAAAGACTATCCAGAGGTGACGAAATTCCAAATTCATCACCCAATATTAAGATGGAGGTGTTTTTGGTGACGAATAAGTGTTTGTTACCTATTGTTTACAAATAATTAAGGATGGCCATGGGTAGGGTATACCCATATATACCTGACCCAATTAATTTATCCATGGATATCCGATTACCTTACCTAATTAGTATCCATACCCAATTGTTATCCAGTTTGTTTATTCATGGATATCCATACCCTACCCAAACTAAATTTTTTTAAAATCACCAAATATGCTCAAAAACTACTAAAATGACCAATATATCCCCAAAATCTCTAAAATAAGCACCCATGAAATCTATAAAATGACCAAAATACCCCTAAAATCTTTAAAATCACCAATTATGCTAAAAACCCACTAAAATGACCAAAATAGCCCAAAATCTCTAAAATGAACAAAATACTCATGAAGCTTCTAAAATAACCAAAATACACCGAAGTCGCCAAATATGCTCAAAAATCACTAAAAATTACCAAAATACCCCTAAATGACCAAAATACTTATTTTTATCATTTCGGGGTATTTCGGTCATTTGTTTAGTTTTAGGGTTATTTCTGTTATTTTATAAGTTTCAAGGGTATTTTGGTCATTTTAAAGGTTTCGGGGGTATGTTTTTATTTTTTTTTAGTATTTGGGGGGGTATTTTGGTAATTTTTAGATTTCAATGATATCTTGAGTCATTTTTAGGTTTTAGGGGTATTTTGGTCATTTTTAGGTTTTAGGGGGTATTTCGGTCATTTTTTAGGTTTAGGACGTATTTTTGTCATTTTTATGTTTCAGAGGGTATTTTGGTCATTTTAAAGGTTTCGGGGGTATTTCGATTTTTTTAGATTTAGGGGGGTATTTTGGTTTTTTTTTTTTTTTTTTTTTAGTTTTCAGGGATATTTTGGTAATTTTTTAAGTTATAGGGGTATTTTGGTCATTTTTTAGATTTAGGGTGCATTTCAGCAATTTTATAAGATTTTTGGAGTACTTTGGTTATTTGCAAGTTTTAGGGGCAATTTGGTAATTTTGATTATTGGGTAATTGGGTGGGTTGGGGTTTACCCATAATAATTTGGTTGTGTTAGGTTTGGGTTAGATTTAATTAGTTAAATGGGTAATAATGGGTAAATGGGTAATATCCAAACCATATCCGATAAATTTGGATAATATCCAAACCCTACTCAATTACCTTCTCCCATTAAGAACTAAGTATTGCCCAGAATATTTGGATCAGGTAAGGTTGGATATCCATTACCCAATAGGTATAGATAGACATGCATGGTAAACAGTCGAGTTGGGTTAATCGAGTTGCGAGGTAAATGGGCTGACTTGTATTTTCATAGGAAAAAAAAAATAACTTAAAAAAATTAAATGTCAAATTTTTAGAAATAATAAATCAAATCAATCAAAGAAACGGATTATACATAATACCCTCTTTTTTTAGTTAAGTGGGCACCTACTATTAGTAGACTATTTGTGTTATAAGTATACATATAAAGGAAAAAAACAAACAAACCAATAAACATAAAACTTACCACCTAACCATCAACATGGGAGTCACAAAGTGGTCTCCCACCTAACCATCAACGTGGCCAAACAACATCCAACCACGTTTATGCTAAACTTTTTAAAAAACATAAATTCTTCACCTCTCCTTAAAGGCTTAAACAAAAGTAGATCTCGAAAAAGTTAGTAAATTGCTCAAAGATCTCTCTTCGAAGAAGTAGCAGTAGCAGATTTAAATTGCTCTCTCCTTCAAGCCCAGTTCGGCAGTTCATCCTCACTCCTCACCCAAACCAAACAGATCTGAGATATTTCCTAATCATTTTCTCACATTGCTTCTCACAGCTCCTCAAAAAAATATGAAATTTTTCCAAAGTAAGTGTCTCCCAAAATCTCCTTCTATCCCAAATTTGAGATTTTTCAAAATAGATTAGAAAAACTTGCACCTTCCTCGTCAGAAGCCAAGAAGTCCACGAAAAATTTTCTCAATGAACAAAACCACTTAAAACCGGTCGAATCATCCCGGTTTACAATTTCACCGATTTAACCTATGATTTCTTATTTTTTTGAATTTTTTGATATTTTCGATTTTTAGAAAGAACCAACCAAGACTTAGTTCCAGTTCCCAATTGAACCGGCTGGTATGGTGAAAGAACTGAAAAAGGGACTGGTTACCGGTTTTCTGGTCGGACCAGTGATATCATAAATAATTTAATTAGTAATTTTTAAATTATACAAATAAAAATATAATAATTTTATTACTAATAATATGCAGGTAAAAATACTTTTAAAAAATTATGTGAGTTTTCACATCTTATATTTAGAAAATAAAAATAGCAAAATGTAAAAATATAACATTTAGTGACACTTTTCATTTAAATTTATTTAATTTTCCTTGGAATGGACAATCATATATGTTTAATTGTAATCATAAAAATAAAAAAATTATTATATATATAATGAATTAATTAATATTATATAAAAATTAAGTAACTTTTTAAGTTTATTCACTTAATTAACTAAAATTACTATTTTTTTTTCTAATTATAATTATCACAAAAAAGAAAAAGAAAAATAAAAAATAAAGAAATTAAATTCACATGACTTTTAACAAACAGTTGTATAATATAGTATATAATAATGTTTTTGAGGACAAAGAAGTTGTAGTTGTACAATCTACAATGTACAGACTATACAGTATGTCAAGTAAAACAAAAGCTCTTTCTCAAAAAAAAAAAAAAAAACCATAGCATGTGGTTCTCATTGATTCTAGATTAAAAACTAAAAAAAAACGGGTGTGGTTCTCATTGTTTTGTTGTGTATAGAGCACATAGTTTTTAAAAATATAAGTTCAATTGTTTTGTAACTTTTGATTTGTTAATCTCTCTGCGGATTTCTGAAGAAGAAGCTCATTTCAAGAAACTCAAGCAATACCGTGCTCGTGCTTCATGGTCTCTCCTCTTCCAAATCCAAACAAAAATTGTATTTTCACAATATTTTTATAACAAATCTTAAGGGGTAGGTTGTTATTGGTTGTTATTGTTGGAGGCAAAAAAGTAATCTTAGTGTTAGGTTCAAATTTAAACCAATAACAACTAATCACCTATGATTTGTTGTGAAAATATTTTTAAAATGTTGACATAGTTTCTCTCAAATTTTTTTTATTTCTTTTTGCGCGGTGCCCAATTTTCAAGCACAATCTAAATTTTTATGATTTTTTTTCCATTATTTTTTATTTGTGTAAACAAAACACTAATACTCTCTCTTTCCCCTCCCACATACAGACCCATGCCTCTCAGCCTCCCAAAAAGACCGGTAAGCTCTCTCTCTTATCGATCCACTCTCTCATCACTCTTCTCTCTCTCATCACTCTTTTTTCTTCTTTTAAGATTAGCAGGATATTGATTTTGGAATTAGAGAGGGTGTTGGTTTTAGGACATAAATTTTGGGATTTGGAGAAGGTAATAGTGTCTTTCCCTTTTGTTTCATGGTTATGCACAAGAAAAAATAACACAAATTAAAGTTTCTGACTTTGTCTTCGTTTGAAACTTACATGTAAAAGTTAATTCCTTTGTGGGTTTGTCTAATCTTTTAGTCAAGTTTTTACATACCTAGTTGGATTTTCTGTTCTGGGTCTTCTTTATTTGGATAGATTTAGTGTGTTTCTATGCATTCCCTAAATTTTATTAGGGAAGTGAAATAGAATCGTTTTTTTAATTTTAATTTTGTCGGCATTGTGTTTTTAAGACTGAGGCTTTCTTGCATGTGTTTATTATATTGTTCAATTGGCAATGTGTAACCTAGGTTTCTTGTCCAAAGGGGTTGAATTGGGGTGAATTTGCATTGGATGGTTTTAGAGTCCATCTATTTCTCTTTATGCTTTCAAGTTCAAGCATGCCTTTGTGTTAGAATGTAATGTAATCTCTCTGAATTTATGTCTTCAATAAAACTTATTGAAATCTGAGCTATGTTGTATTATTAACGAATCCATTCATAAAAAAATAATGTTGGATATATTTCAATAATTTTTTTTTATAAAGCAAAAGGAACAATACACAGATCTAAGAATAAGCGATAACACAAATAAATGTGATAGGCAAAAGCAATAAACAAATATTGAATATAAATAAGAAGAAATCTGCAAATAATTAAAAACTCACAGACCAAATGCGTGAAGAATGAATGATTCAGATCAAGTCTTATGTTTGACATAATCTCCTTAAAGCAGATTTCACCTCTCACACAATCACTATGGTGCTTTGAGACTCACAAACGTCTGTCTCCTAGGATAAAATGATCTACAACACGAAAACATAGCAAACAAGGTCGTGCTCTACGAACTGCTCAATGTCTCTTTCTCTCTCTTTGACACAAAATGAAATGCACAAAAATATTCTCACTTTGAGAGTTCCCCCCCCCCCCAAGAAACAGTAGTTTTTATGAATGAGGGACTATGAAAAATTATCCGTTACTGAACAGACACTCTGTTTTAGTAATAATTGCTATGCACAGACTAACTAACTCAAAAATTAAAATAATAAAATATTATTATTTGGACAAGTAGGGGTCTAGTTCACATATGCGAGAAGCCCAACTCAATGTCCAACCCATGAGCATATAAACTCATATATTATCTCTTTCCTTTCCTATGTGGGACTCAGGATTTTTACCACTTTTTTAATAACATCTTCAAGCGAACATAAAAAACATCATTTTCTTATTCACTCCATGCTATTTTTCCAACAATCCCCCATATGAATAGAAATTGATAAACACAATGCAAATGATGATGCAGACACACAGAGAGTAGAAGAAAAGTTACTATATTGGGAGAAGTAGCTTGTGGCTTTGAACTTTCCTTTGCAAAAGACTATCGGATATATTGGCTAACCAGTGAACATGATGTCTTGAACTGTTCAGCCATTTGTGTATACCAAAAAAATAGAATTCACACAGCTCCTTTTCTAACATATTTCGTTCTTATAGTTGTGTTCATTTTGGGCCTGACATATCCTGGTAAATTCATGAAGTGCTTTAGAGAATTCAACCTTGAGAGTCTCATGGAAGCGGCCCACTTCACACTCATATAGGTGACTCTTATTAAGAGTATCCTGCTATACCCCACTTGGAATTCCAAGATATAAGAATCATTAAAAGCAAAGCTTACCCTTATCATTGCTTATAGGCATCACTATTTCATCATAGGAATGGGAGGGAGATGTTATCTCCATAGTGATAAAAATAGTCTCCACGATTCGGCTGTCCCTTTGATTCTAGATCTTGGGATCTCCAATCAACTAGGTTGGGTTGCCATCTCGGAGACTTTTAGGTAATAGGCTTTAACCCCATTCCCCTCGATGAACACACAGTTTATTTGCGCTCCACATAAACAATTGATTACAGATCCGTTTTATAATCTGGAAATACTTCCATTTGAGAACAACTGCCTCATGGTATTGTCTCCAACAAATATGTAGAGACCTACTATAACTTTGTGCCCTACCAATATATACAATTAGGAGGCACAAGTATCCAACAATGAATGTTTGTTTAGATTTATAAAGACTTCCCATAAAATACATATGCTCTTACATAAGGTGTTCTCACTAGACTATCTTCACATCTCTCATGTGATTGAGATAAGAAAAGTTCATCAAATGTATTAGAAAATTTAATTACTTGAATCACATCTACAACACTTACATGAGCATATCCAACAACGACATAGCCCCTTGCGATATATTTCACATTACACACTAGTCGCATTAAATCTAAACTCATTTGACATCATCTCATTGTCAAATTTTTCATGTCATTGCATTGAAACTTGCTTCAATCCATACAAAGATTTAACAAGCCTACACACTTTGTTTCCTTGTACAAGAACCATAAACCCCTTTGGTTTATTGTGTATCAAGAAAACTCATATCTTCCTTTTCTTTATAGCCTTCTACAACAAGTCTTTCCTTGTAATAGTCAACAATTCCATCAACTCTCAAACTCTTAGGTGGTAGATCCACCAATTACCATGCATAGATTTCAAAGATGGATTTATTGCACTATTGACAATCTCTTTTCCAAGAAAGCACTTTAGGATTTTGCTTCTTTGCAACTTTAAGTTCGTCTTCTAATATATAAATTAGAAAATTTGGATCAAACAACCAGGACGTTTGTCCTTTTACTACGCTTAGGCTCAACCTCTCTTCCATCAACTCTTGATCATGAGAGATACTAAACGTAGAATCAAACTTTCTTTAAGAAAGTTTAACACTTGAAATATATTCTAATTAATTTTCATACATATAAAAATAATAGATTCATAAATTGGAAAGCACTATGCACTACTGTTATGACTATAACCAATGAAAACACAATCAATGGTTCTTTATCATTTTAGAATAGGAATTACCACCTTCATCAAACACCCCCACATTTAAAGAATTTATAGAAAGGCAATCACTCTTTCCATAATTCACAAGGTGTTTTAGTGGTTTCTTTTAAGGCATCTCAATGAATAAATAATTGGCAGAAATAATAGCTTCCCCCCACAAGTTCTACGATAATCAAGAACTTTTTACATTCATTGAGTTATTTCTCAACTTCATTCTTATAATGAATAAACATCTCTAAGGCCTCATCCTTGCTTACTTAATAAGCACTCATAACAGACTCTTGTGCATTCCAAAACATTAGACAACTTAAGCATATCAACTAAGGCATGTAACATATACTTCAACCAAAGAAATATTACAAACATATATTGGGATTAAACACATTAATATCCAATCAAGCTCACACATGCCCAAATATATATATATATATATATACACACACATGTATGTAATTAAATAAGGCTATATGTGCACAAATACAACAATCATGTGTCCTTCATATCAATACAAACAATTAAGCCTTAAACTTTATAAATAAATAACACCTTTGGCCAAGGGCTGAACTGTACACTCTCTAACTTAGAGTGAAACCCCATAATTACAGCCTCACTAATGTGCAATTGGTCTCATTCTTGGGCTTATATCCACACATTTGAATTATGAATAATAGCTCTCATAATACTATTTTAATTATCAAATAGAGGATCACTTGATGAATTAGTAAAGGCTAACCAAAAACTAAAAAATGATAGCCACACCCAAAATTGAATGTGTTTAAATGGATTAAAAAAAATTTACCTCCACTACAACAAAAGTGGGCTATGGTGACGAAATCTAGTGAGGATAAACAATTTCGTCATCAAATGATAACATTTAGTGAGGAAAAGAAGAATTCCTCACCAAATATTATAGACAATTTTAAAATTGGTGACGAAATCAATATTTCATCACCAAAGATGTACAAATTGGTGATGAAATATTTATTTTGTCACTATAGGTCATGAAAAAAGGTAAACCTTAGGTGACGAAATATTCGCATCACCAAAGACTTACCAGAGGTGACGAAATTCTAAATTCATCACCCAATATTAGGATGTAAGTGTTTTTGGTAACCAAAAAACTTGAATTTAAATAATTGATTGATGACATAATTATTAATCTTTGATCACCTTGAAATTTTGTAATCATGAAAAATATATGAATATAATGTAATCTAACGGTAGATTTGTCAAAATTCACATTAAATTAAGAAATATAAGGTTGGGTTCAAGTTACATTTGATGTAACTCTAAAAATGTTACACCATCCAATAACTTATTATTGAATTCATATTTAGTTCGTTGTGGTGGTTGGGTTTGTGTTTATGATGGTGGCTAGGTTTTTGTTATGGATTTCACTTTATTTGTTTTGTTTTAAATTGGGATTTTTTTGTATTCTTTATGATTTCTCCATTGTTTGTAATGTGGGTTTGGTTTTTATTTGATGAGAATGTTGTGGGTCTTCTTTCTTTGATAGTTTTGCTTCATATGTTGTTACATTATGATTATTTTGTCTAGTTTGTTATTGGGTATTCTGTGGACTTTTTCTGCATTGTCTTAATAATAATAATCTTTTTTTGTTGTAGTACATCTTATCAGGGATATAGGTTTGTAGTCTAGTTTGTTATTGATGTATTTTCCTTTATACTTGTGTAGATATGGGATTGGTGGCAAAAAGATAGCTTTTGTGGGACTACTTGAACTCAAATAATTTTTTGTAAAGTTTGGAAGCTAAGACATCATTTGTACATAAATGGTTGTAATTAATTTGTGAACATCTTTATTGCATTTTTAGATTGTATGGTTGTTTTTTTTATTTTTTTTATTTTTATGGATTTGGTTAGAAATGAATGGATGTTTGATTTTATGGATTTGGTTAGAAATGAACATGTTAATGTAATGGCAAGTAAATGTAAAGAATATTAATAAAAAAAAAAATTTGGTGACGATAATTTTCGTTGCCATATCTGACTATAAGCAGAAATTGGTGATGAAATAATTCGTCACTTGATCTATTGAAATTAAAAAAAAAAAAAAAAAAACAAAAAAAACGAAAAAACAAAACAATCGGTGATGCAAAACTTCATCACCTAATCTTTTGAAATTGGAAAAAAAAATACATTTGGTGACGAAATATTCCGTCACTAAAAATAAGATTTGTGATGAAAATATTAGGTGACAAAAAACTTTTGTCACCTATCACTTTTTATTAATGACGAAAAAATTTCATCACCGATCATTTTTTTATGGGTGACGAAACATTTTCGTCACCAATACATTCTGTGACGGAGCTTAGGTGACAAATGCTATTTCGTCACCATATGTATTTGGTGACGAAATAAAGACATATTGTCTTCAATAAAACTTATTTCGTCACTACAACAAAAGTTTAAGGTTAGATACTATAGTCCACTTTTATGTCTTCAATAAAACTTATTAAACTCCGAGCTATGTTGTATTGTTATAGAATCCATTCATAAAAAACTAATGTTGGATATATTTCAATAATTTACATTTGTGATAAAGCAAAAGGAACAACACATAGATCTAAGAATAAGCAATAACACAAATAGATGTGATGGGTAAAAGCAATAAAAAAAAAATTGAATATATATAAGAAGAAATCTACAAATAATTAAAAACTTATAAATCAAATGCGTGAAGGATGCAAGTCTTGTGTTTGAAACAATCTCCTTAAAGCAGATTTCGCCCCTCACACAATCACTGTGGTGCTTTGAGACTCACAGACGTCTGCCTCCTCCAGTTAATCACTGATGTGGCCAATAAAATTTGGACATATTAGCATTTTATTTAATTTTTTAATGTTAAATATGCCAATTGTGCAATCTATTTGCTATGTAAGTATTTTCCGTTAAAAGTTAACGATAGGGACTAAATTAACTACAAGTTAAAAATAACAGAAACTAAATTGACTGTGACCTCAAAATGTATGGGTCAAAATGGTGTTTTCGCCTACTTTTAATTGTAAGCTTTTGAGGTTGTTTATTTGTCAAAATTAATAATTCGATAGTTACAATGGAAGATAGAAGATTTGACCTTTTAATATCTTAAAGACATCAGAAAATATCAACCGGGTGAGCTATATGGCTCTTATATCATAATAATATTATATGTCAATATTCTCACATATTATGAGTATTGTATACATTAATGTACTTATTTATTATAATCAATAAAAGCTAATCAATAGGTTTTTTTTTTTTTTTGGGTTAATTTTCTTTAGTAATTTAATTTGAAAATGTGTGTTTTGTGACATATATTACTATATATTTGTTATTAAAACTGCCTATCGGATGCTTCATGAAGCTAAGACCTAGCTTGTTGAACCGAGTCTCAATGTTCCAAACAAAATTAAGTATTTTCTGTGGCGTGCTTGCTGTGAAGCGCTGCCTACAAGGAAAAATCTGTTTCATCAAAAAGTGATTCGCAATGCTATTTTTGTGTGCTGTGATGGGGAAGTAGAAGACATAATCCATGCTCTATGGGAGTGTCAGGTTACAAAAGAGATTTGGTGGGAGGTCGAACTATGCCAAAGTAATATCTTCAATCGTTTTACTTGCTTCAGAGATTTACTCACTGGGATTTTTCAATTCCAAGAACCAAATCTGGCCGAGGTTTTCGCTTATGTTGCTTGGAGTATATGGACGAAGAGGAATGCATTACGTTTGGGTAATCGTTCCATTCCTTATTCAAAATTTTTTGCAGATGCAAATGATAGACTACAGGAGTATCAAGCAAATCTCGACCCTACCCGCTGGTCTCCACCTCCAATCCCTTTCTCAAAGCGAATTTTGATTTTCCAAGATATTTCCTTTGCTGGTATAGGTGTGGTCATTAGAGAGTCTACAGGAAAGGTTGTTGGTGCTCTATCGGAAAGGATCAAATTACCTCCAACAGTGGAGGATGTTGAATCTCTGGCCTGCAAGCGAGTGATTGCATTTGCGATCGAAATCGGGCTGCATCAAGTTGTGTTCGAAGGGGACTCGACAACTTTCCTAAACTACCTTCAAGCTGACTCACCTTGCCAGGCTTCTTTTGGTATTGTTATCGAGGACTCACTCTCCTTGGCTTCGCAACTTGATTCTTTTTCTTTCTCCCATGCACGTTGAAAGGGTAATGCTGTGGCTGATAAGTTAGCCAAGTTAGCTAAGAATTTTGATGCACCACAAGTTGGTTGGAGGATATTCCTATTGAGGTTGATCCTCTTGTATTGATTGACAGTAGTTTTGCAGTGGTTTGACTAAAATTCTTGACTGGTTTCTCAAAAAAAAAAAAAAAAAAAAAAAAAAAGATGCACCATATGGCCTGCCAATTAATTGTCATATAATTGTGTAAAATATATTTTGTAAATTTAGTTTGTTATTCTCTTAAATTTCATATTCAAATTTGTTACTTTTTGAAATTATAAAGTTTTAATCACCAACCCTTGGTGTGATGGTCACTTTACAAATATAAGTTCTTGTGAAGTGTATAGAGGGAGATAAGGGTTGAGATTCAAGTCTCTTGGAGAAAGCTTCATAAGTTCACACACATAAACCTAAATAAGGGTAGAATAGAATTCTATCTTATATAAAAAAAATTATAAAATTTTATGTCACTTTTTTTGAATATCAGGAAGTTTGTTATTTTTGGAGTTCCAGCTTATCAAAAAAGTGGAGTACATGTTCATGCTTAGTTCATCTTAATGTTGAACATGTTTAAGCTTGATCATGAACTACTCGATTTATTTATTATTTTTTCATATATAATAAGCACTAAGACTAAAATGTTGTCTCTTCATTAATGGATACCAACAAAGTAACAAGTAGAAATAAAGTATAGTGAAAATTATATTATTTGACTTACTTATATAGAATGATTTTTGTTTTTGAACCTATAAATGATAAATTTACCAAATTTGTGGAGTGTGGGAGAGTAAGAGTCAAGGTTCAAGTCGCTCAAAATATATATATATATATATATATTGCGGGGACCAATTGTATCCGGTATTCAAACTACGCTGGAAGAGGCTAGGCCCAATATCTAATCTCATATATACAAGCTGTGTAAGAAAGGGTCATGCCCAATGTCCAATCTGAGGGTGAGAGAATATCCGAGGACAATCAACAAAAGAAGAGATAAGATTATCCTCTGAGGAGAGGTAAAGAATGCTTGTGGGGGATTTGACCGTGTCCGAGAACTATAGTCACCTCGGAACTTCTATCCGAGGTGTCTGGTAAACTTATCATTCATTTAGAGTAACACCTCGGACAAACCTTACAGCAAAATGAAGGGGAAAAATATCAAATAAAAGATAAGAGTAAGAAGTAACAAATATCTAAAAGTACTGTCACCTCCGCATTAAATGCCACCCAGCTAACCTTCTGGCCGCATTAATGTGGAGGTGATACCTGAACAGTGAACGGGCAGCCTTCCAGCTAAGAATGGAAGATTCAAGAAAGGACAAGAGGGATGGAGAAAAAAGAACTTTCAACGCCAAGTCCACACGTGGATGATGAAAAAGGTAAAAAAGCCATAGTATATAAGACGAAAGAAGGAGAAAGGAAAGGGGACTGGAACTATTCTAAAATCATAGCACTAGGGCATGTCCGAGAATACTCTTTGCATAAACTGCGCTTGTAGCTCTAGCCTCTTTACGCTAAAATCCAATATCTTGGCCCAAGATTCAGACTAGCTTTCTCTCATACACTCTATAAATTTATTGTTTGGATTACGTGGACCTGGATCCATTCCTGTTCTGGATTCAAGTCAAATCTGGTCTTTACATATATATATATATATATATATATATGTGTGTGTGTGTATGTGTGTGTGTGTATCTCATGATTTAGATAAATCAATTTATTTATAAATAATTGATAAATCAATTTATTTATAGTTCCATATGAAATCCCCAGGTTTATATCACCTTTAATTTACACCCAAAAAAAAAAAATAACAAAAAAACAAACAAACAAACAAAAAAAACCTAACTACATTTGAAAAGTTGAAGGAATGGACTTGAGATGGGTGTTTTCTTTTGAATTTTTCAATGAAATTCGAGTTTTAAAGATTTGAGTTTTTTACATTGGAACTCAAGTCTCTAATACTCGAATTCTAAATATAGCCACATAGCTAATATATTTTAGGTTTAATCATATAACTAATATATTTGCAAAATTGTAGGTTTTAATTAACTTAATTAGTAAAATTTCTGATAGTTGAATAAGAGATTTGAGATTTAATTTTTGCCTACACTAAAAATCGATTGATGTCTTAATCTGATGATAAAAAGTTATCATAAAAATGTCATAGATTAAAACTTTCTGAAAAAAAAAAACATATATATATATATATATATATATGCAAAATGAGAATGGCAAAGAAAACCCGAGATGGGCCTCTAAAACTCAAAAGTATCAAATCATTGGGCCCTACCACCTCCTATAACCAGTTGTGTCTATCTAGTATCTACCTCTAAAGCGGTTCCGGACCTTCCGGTCCAAAGTCTCCAAGAATTTCGGTATAAGAAGACAGCCACGTGTCGTCCAACTCTACATCGTACAAGTGACGTGTCATTACCAGAAGCCATCCACGTGTAATTTAAACTGACGTGGCATCCGGATGAGACAGGTAGCACCGGAGTCGCCGTGTCCCTCTTCGTATCGATCCCATATTTTTTGGTTTCTTTTGCCACTTCTTCTTCTCATTCTTCCTAATCTTCTTCAATTACTAAAAACAGCAAATCTCAAGGGCTCTACTTGGACTTTCCTCTTTCTCTCTCTCTCTCTCTACTCTACTGGTAAGTTCAAATGGGTATATTTGTATCTTGTTTGGTTCCTTAGAAACTGTAGGAAACTGGAAAAGTGGAAAAAGAAATGAAAAAAATTTGGGTTTCTTTGCCTTTTATTTTAGTTTTTTTGTATAATTCCTTTTAAATGAATTGAGATCGTAAAAATTCACATGTAACGTAATTTCATATATTAGTTTCTTAATTTCTTAGCAACTTACGTATGTGGCTGTGTGTGGGGGGATGCGTATGTTTAGGGTAGGCATGAAGGGTTTCTATCTTTGTTGTTTTGTTGCTTTCCCGATTGGGGTTGTGAATATTTAGGATGTTGTAGTTTGGAATTTGAATAGCTATAGAAATATGAATCAAATGGAAGAGAAATGGGATTTGAGTTTTTTTTTTTTTTTTTTTGATAAATTCGGATTTGGGATATTTATGGGGCTATATTGCCTGAAATATTCTAGACCCACTTGGGTATATTTGGATTCAAATAGATATTTACTGATTTTCTCGACGAATCAGTGATTAGCATGTGTTATAAAATATTAATTGAATGATTAATATTCACCATATCCTAACACATAGGGACAATTGGTAATCTATCAGTTTAAAACAAACTTGAATCGTTCATGGTCTGTCTTCATTTTACGAACATATGATTCTAGGATGTGGTTTTAATTAGTTCTAGGTTTTTAGCCTTTAATAAGGGAACTTCTGTCATATATTAATTGTTTGATTACTCGGTTAAGGGCTATTAATATGACTTTGACAGTCAGTGAAAATACCTACCCAGGCAATGGGTAAGGTTTCATTAGTGAAATGGTTTAGCTTTACCCCATTTGGGGTTTTCTCCAAACGTTCTGTGTTCAGTAAAAAATTCATGGTGATTAAATTTGTAATTATAAGACTGAAGCCTGTTGAAAGCTGGTTTCAGAGTCTGCAATAATTGAATTGGTCTTAGGAATGTTTGTTTGATGATGGCATTAAAATCTAGACCACTATTAATTTCCACCGTATGTATTTTTCCATTGGATATGGTGGTTGTAACTGTGATTATATTGTGAATTATAATGCTGATTTCCCTGTGGTGACATATTGATTCTGACCTCTCTATGCCTTCTGATTCTGATTTTTTATTTTTTTATTATTATTTTTATAATGCTTTAGGATTCAAATGTTGGGGTTAAGGTTCTACTGCTGACAGCTTAATAAGGATTCCAATATTATTGGTTACATGCTCCTTTAATACCCATTTCATTTCTGCAGGAACAAAAATGACAGAACAGATTGGAACAGCAAAGCCAGCAGTCTTTTTTGAGTATGAACTCTTTGAAGGAGACCCTGACCACCTCAGAACTGTCAAAGCTTCACCAACTCAGACTGATCCATGGATTGATCCTTCCTCATTGAAACTTAAGCACAGGATTGGGCGGGGGCCCTTTGGTGATGTTTGGTTAGCAACGCATCATCAATTGGGTCATGATTTTGAGGAGCATCATGAAGTGGCTGTCAAAATGTTACATCCATTGAAGGAGGGCCATACTCAGAGTTTTTTGGATAAGTTTGAAGAGTTATTTCTTAAATTCCGAGGACTCCAATGCGTTTGCTGGTTGCATGGTATATCAATAATTAATGGACAGGTAATTTTCTTGAGAATGAATTTAATATTTTTCAACTCTTGGAAGTTCTTTTCTATGTCTCAATAGTTCACTTTCTGCAATCGTGGCAGATCTGCATTGCAATGATACTTCATGAAGGATCAGTCGGTGACCGAATGGCTTGGCTCAAGGGTGGGAAGCTTCAATTGCAAGATGTTTTAAGGTGTTTTTTTTTTTGGGTTCAAAATCATTTATTTATATTCTTAAATAAAGTTGTCTGCCTTAAAAATAAGGTGAGACTTAGATAAAAGTTCCTAAAAATTAGGTTTATTGGGTTTTTTTCTCATCAAGAACTAGTTCTGAGACTGCGCTTTGCTTTTTAAACAGGTTTCATTTGGTAGGTGATATGTGCAAAACAATTTGAAATGATGATCTAGCATATATTTAACCAAACTTTATTAGAATTTCTGAATGGATTAAATCAGAAAATAATGAACTGAAGCATACAATAGATTATGATGTTTAGATATGAACTTTGAGAATGCTGATATTTTCAGGTATGGGATCGAGTTGGCAAAAGGAATTCTGGAGTTGCATTCGATTGGGACCCTGGTGCTAAACCTTAAGCCTTCTAACTTTCTGCTTAGCAAACAAGACCAATTGATTCTTGGAGATTTTGGGATCCCATATCTACTTTTTGGGATTCCATTGTCCAATTCAGATATGGCTCTAAGACTTGGAACTCCAAACTACATGGCTCCAGAACAGTGGGAACCAGAAATCAGAGGTCCTATATCCTTTGAGACAGACTCATGGGGTTTTGGATGTAGCATACTAGAAATGTTAACTGGTGTTCAGCCCTGGTTTGGGAAGTCAACTGAAGAAATATATCACTCAGTTGTGGTCAAGCAAGAAAAACCAAATATTCCAAGTGGGTTACCTTTTGCTGTTGAGAATGTTATCAGTGGTTGCTTCGAATATGATTTCCGGAATCGGCCTTTAATGACAGATATCATACATGCATTTAAAAGGTATATTGGGTGTGTGTATATATATTTATATATTACTGGATCCATTTCATCAAGATTGGTGCATTCCTTTTGAAACTAGCGGCTAATTTCTTTAGGTGTAGTGTACGATATCCATGACTTTGTACCCACACTTCTTACTAAGAGTCCAGCTAAGAGTCTTTTCACTTGAGTGTTGAGACAGATTATTTGAGAGAGACTTTTGATTAAGTATGTTATATTGGAATCACATTTAATTACAGAGTTATTTTGCAAAAGGAATCCTTGTTGTAGGGTTCATTTTCTTTTCCATAGAATTATTGACCTCTCACCTGCATTGTATCTGACACCAAATATATATGTCCCCCCATTTAGGGGTCATGAATTTTCAGAATGACTTCTGACTCCCTCATGATACATAATATTTGTTTCATTAATAGGTAACTAGCATTAGAATGCCAGAGCTCTGTCTTTAGTCAACCTGCATCTCTTATCCTTTTTGGTTGTGTACTGACTATTTGCAACCTAATTTGCAGCTCACTGAATGCTCTTAACAGTGATGGCGAGTCTCTTGGTTTAAGAAGCAGGAAAGTTACTGATAGATTAAGTGATGGTGGTTTTAGTGCATGGTATCTGTCAAAGGATCGTCTTGAAGTGGGTGACATAGTCCGTTCAAGAAAGCCATTCAATGCATGTAAATCACAAACCATGGATATTCCTAAAGGAAAGGTGGTAGGCTTGGAGGATGACAATGATAGAGAACGTTTTGTTCTAGTGAAGGTATCTGGCGTGCACAACCCTCTGAGAGTACAGGTTTCAACAATTGAGAGGGTGACATCTGGCTTGGCAATAGGGGATTGGGTGCATTTGAAAGAGGAAAACGACAAGCACTCCTCTGTGGGAATTCTTCACTCCATACAGCGTGATGGGAGCACAGCAGTTGGATTCATAGGCCTAGAGAGTCTCTGGAGAGGTAACTCATCTGAACTTGAAAAGACTGAAGCTTATTATGTTGGGCAGTTTGTGCGGCTGAAGGCAAATGTGTTAAGTCCCCGGTTTGAGTGGCCTCGTAAGAATGGAGATGCTTGGGCTACTGGGAAGATCTCACAAGTCCTTCCAAATGGCTGTCTTGTTGCAAGTTTCCCTGGGAGGTTGGTGTTTGGTGAAGAATCTAATATCTTCTTGGCAGACCCAACTGAAGTGGAAAAAGTTTCATTTGATACTTGTCCAGGGGTGGTGCAGAAGTATCAGCATGTTGAGGATTTTCATTGGGCTGTGAGGCCACTTGCAATGGCATTTAGTTTATTTACAGCAATGAAGCTTGGCTTATTTGTTGGACAAAACATAGGTGCAAGGCTGAAGAAATGTCCAAGAAATTTGAAGCGGCGTGATGGTAATAGTCAGGATGGCCAGACTGGTGGAAATGCTGGTTGGCTTCCACCACCAGTTGCAAATATTCTCTTTAAAGAAGGTGTTCCCACTACTGCTGCTCGGTAATTTGTTATGGATGTCTGCAAGCAGAGAAGTGAACAAAATGAAATGCTTTAAGAGTGATGGGTTCAGTGCACGAACTGGGACTACATCTTCTTAATTTAGTGTTGCCAGTGAAGTAAAAATAGTCTGTTTATAGTTAGAAGAAGATTGCTTTATGTATGTATATGCAGGAAAATATATTTATTTGTCATTGTATGCCTTTTCTGTAGATAATCTATGCAATGATGATAAGAAATGCCTTGCCTCACCCTGTTGTAGAAATGTTAGATTCATTAAGTTTGGCAGGCTCTTTTTTTAAGTTCTTATTGAGACAAGACTAGCGGTGGCTCTAAGAATTTTTTCTAATGAAACTTAAATTATACAAAATCTTAGGACATGTTTAGGATCTACTTATTTTGTTGAAACTGAAAACTTTTTGTTGAAAAAAATACTATAAATAAAGGTAAAAACTACTTGAAATAGTACAGTGGTACTTATGAATAGTATCAAAAAGTGTAGTGAGACTCATAAATAATAACAAAGATAAGCTGAATAATAAAATAAGCTTGCTTTTTAATTTAGAGCAAAACATACACTAAAGAAACTTAAAAGAGGAGTTATATTTCGATGTCAAAGAAAAAAATACGAAATTACATAAAGTTTTACAATTTTCTTTTCCTAACAAAATGAAAAATAATAAATAAAAAAAGATTGGTGAGAGATAAAATGAGAATTAAGAATGCTGATATGAGAATAATAAAGTACAAGAGAGTGAAACAGCATGTTAAATTGAATTCTGTGCAACTAAAAAAAGTGTTTTGCATGGGGAAGTATAGAGGCATATGATAATGAAAATTTTTGGCTTCTATTATAAAACTTCAAATTCTATCATATGAATGTTGCAATCAAAGTGTCATTCAATTGGGTCTGGGGCATGGAGTAGTATTCAGTTTTCTCTTCTCTTTTTCTTTTTTTTTATTTATTTATTTTTTTTTTTGGGTAAAGAGGAATATAACGTTAAACTAACAAAAAGAAAGAGTATCAAGGCAAAGCCTTTTAGGTCCACAGGTGGACTAGTATAAACAACAAAATCTAAATTTTGCAGGTGACCTACATTAGCTAAACGATCCGCACACGAATTTGCTTCACAATAGATGTGTCTAAAAACAAGCCTGGGAAACTGCCTGCAATCGGCAAAGAGAGGAGAAATCATAGAATTATCAAAAACCGGGTTATTCAAGGCATCTACTAAGGCTTTTGCATCTAGTTCAACAAAGACATTAGACAGGTTCAACTGACTACATAGCATGAGTCCATCTCTAAGTGCCCAAGTTTCTGCTATGAAACTATTAGCTTTTCCCACTTTCTTGGTGTACCTTACCACCCAATTTCCCTGCTCATCTTTGATCAAACCTCCCCTTCCAGCATTTCCCAACAAATCATCAAAGGACCCATCAGTGTTAAGTTTCAACCAACCTGAGGCTGGTTTTTCCCACCTAATATGTTTTGTAATCATGCAACGATTGCGTTTTGGACGATTAATATAAAGAAAAAATTCAGTGGCTTGCATCTTGATCAGCTTGGTAAGGCATGGGTTGGGGCTTTTATGGTTAAAAACCACTTGGTTGCTTGGTTTCCAAATCAGCCATAATGTGAAAGGAAATACAATATTCCATGGAACTCCATCAGCATTTTAGGAAGCCTTGGCCTTTGCATTTGAAGCGAGCCAATCACTAATGCCTTGGGAGTAAAAAGATTGATTCACCCTTTGCTGCCCCAAGTGTTGCCATATCGGCTTGACAAATCTGTAATCACGAAGAGCATGGTTGATGGATTCAGGCTCAGTGTGGCATAAAGGACAATCTATTGGAATGTGCAGTCCTCTCTCGGCCAAACATCTCACCCCCACACTATTGTGCAGGCATTGCCAAATAAACATTTGGATCTTGGAAAGGGTACATACTTTTCATATCCACGAACCTGGGAAGGAGACTGATTTGGATGGCTGAGTAGCAAGTCTATAGGTACCTTTTGAGTTGAAACCACCTTTAAAGAACCCTTTCCAAGCCAACTTATCAACATTTCTAGCTGCAATAGGGAATGGGATTGCTTGAATGCTCTCCTTAATATCCTAGGGTAAGTCAAAAGGAATGGCTGACCAGATCCAACCATATAGGGAGATGATATCTTTAACTTTGAGATTAAAGGATTCTAACGGGACTGGGCCATGAAGAATGGACCTTAGAGGACCCAAATCGGACCAGCTATCCCTCCAAAAATCAAGTTGACTCTCATGCCCTAGAATCCACTTCATGCCTTCTTTAAATACATGTTCTCCCTTCTTCAAACTCCTCCAAATAGGAGTCCTGGCAACTTGGTTTCATTTCTAGAGTTTATACGTTGTTTAGTCCCATACTTCAGCTTAAGCACCTTGGCCCAAAGTGCATTACTCTCCGAGTGCAATCTCCAATTAAGCTTAGCTAAAAGTGCTATATTCCTACCTTTTGCTGATTGAAGCCCCAAACCTCCCAAATCCTTCGGGGTGTTGACTTTCTCCCAATTAACCCAGTGCATTTTCCTTGAGTTTGTTAGGATTAGTGCCCTTAAATCCTATTGTATGATGCTATGTATGTTATTATGTATGACTTAATGTTGTGATTAATAAAGTTTCTTTATTATTATTATCTAAAATAATGGTAACATGAATATTTGGACATTATCATATAGTCCATGAGATGCATAGTATGTGATTTATGTGATTTAGTCACAGAAGATATAGATCACAAGTTCTTTGTAAACTCATAATTTTGGTTCGTAGTCGGTGATGAAATTGTGCATTTCATCTGCGAAGACTATAACATATCAACTAAGATGATTTGTCTTGATCATGGAAGTGGAGACTTCTAGTTGATATGTTGATATGTTTTAAGAGTTAAGACATATTGAACTGGACCGCTGTGAGATTTATTATTCTCCTAACGACTGTCAAATGAATAATAAATCTCATGACTCCTATTTGCATGAACTCTTAATCCTGAGAGAATAATGGACCTGATCATGAGGTGTAGGTTGCTTTGATATATCAGGAGTGAGATCTAAAGGCATGATCAAAACCTCAGTATGTTGGGCAACCACATTTAGTGTTGATGGAACATATATTCTCAAGATGGAATTCATAGTCTCTTAACAGAGATATAAAATATTCCCTTGAGATAAGTTTAATGGGTTTGGTTATTCAGAGAGTTAGGCCTAACCACTTTAGTAAGAAATTACTAAAGTATATATTTATGAAATTGGATTTCATAAATATATGATGAATAACTTTAAGGATTAAACCGGGTACTCAAGGATTAAGATGTAGTAATTTTCAAAGTGGCAGTCTACTTCATGACTTTGTATTACAACGAATATTTTATGAAGGGGTTGCGTGTATAATTAAGTCTTGGGATATAATTTATAAATAAGACCTAGAGTGCAATTATATTTATATAGTGGTATTAAATATAATTAATGGTAACTTTGGACTTGTCAAGAGTTGACAGAAAAGCCCAAGGCCCATTGGAGCTAGTGTCTTATTGGTCCCTTTTGGTCCCACTCCAAGCCACACATTAAAGCCCAATTGGAAAGGCCCAACAGGCCGGCCCAATTAGATAATCAGTTAGTTATAAAAGGGAGAAACATGCAGAAATTTATTTTAAGAGAATCATAATTGTGAAGTGGTGTGTGTGTGCAAGTGAAACCACTCGATTATTCTCCCTTAGAAACTGATTGAGAGACCACACTTCTTGGGCGAAAAGTGGAATTGGAGTGAAGATTAAAAGTGTTTCCAAGAACTTCTAATCTTTTGTTTTGAATTTCACCGCACCAAGGTACGCTATCTTGTTCTCAAATTCTCAAAATCACATAGTGCATGTTATCAATCATGAATGAAATAGATCCATGAATGTCGCTTCCGCTGTGAGTTTTGTATGGGATACAAAACCAGATTTTCCTTCAATTGGTATCAGAGCCAGGTTTTCATATCATGATTGTATAGCATGAGATTGAATTTTAGAATTAAAGAAAAACGGTTTCTTGGTGGCCCATAGTTGTTTTCGGTTATATAGATTGAAGTTCTATAGACTTCTAAATGAAGTTGTGAGATAACCGTTCATGATGGATTGCCTTGATGCATTGGTAAATATATGAATTTAGCACCGATTGCATTGCTTTATGGTAGTTGTTGATTGTTGAAGTAACTGTTTTGTAACTACCATGTGCGTGAACCAAGTTATTGCACCACTTGGACTTTGTGTTGCACCGCTTGGTTATAACAAGGCAATTAACAATTTAGTGTAATTGTCATATATTATATGCATGAAAACTACATCTTTTGGAAGTATTGAATCCGTGTATTATATATATGGTGTGATAGTTGGCTTAACATATATATTTATATGGGTTCATGTGCGTGCACTCTGATCTTGCACCGCTTGGATATAAATAGAAATATAAGGCTTGCATGTTTTGATTATTATATGGCTTTTGATCTTGCATGGTTTTGTTGACCATGCATGTTTTCGTGGACCCATGTGGCAAATTCCATCTGCCATTAACATGTTTTCAATTATATATATGGGTTTATATGCAAGTTCTTGATGGCCATCTTATAAGCATGTAGTATTTGCCTTGGTTGTAAAATCCGTATATTATGTTTTATATATATATAAATATATGGGTTTACATGCAAATTGTTTATAAAGGATTCATCATATTGTTGCTTGCCTTGGTTTATATTTATTTATATACATTAATGCTAGGATTAAAGTATTCATTTAATGAAATTTATTCCTAATGAGATTAGGATTATGTTTTCAAGGGTTTCTAGCATTAATATGGTTCTTGATCATAAAAACCTTCAATTTAAAATATCTAGTGGGAGAGAGATACAAGGGTTGGATCTCACGGCCTCCATTATCGGTTCATAGTAGTGTGGGGTAAGCACCTCGTCTTGGCGTATATGCCTTGCGATCCCAAAGGAGGGTGTTAACTTCAAAGTACTACAAGATTGAACGAACCTGTTTAAAGTAGTGTGGACAAGCACCTCGTCTTGGCGTATATGCCTCGCGATCCCAAAGGAGGGTGTTTTGTTCCATGATACTACAAGTTTAAACATTATAAGGGAGATGAAATGTGGCTACACATGATTCTAGATAATGGTGTACACTAGACTAAGTATAATGTTAACCTCCCAAAGGAGCTATGTCATTATTACTTAGAGGCTAAAGGTAATACGGCATATTATTAGTGTATGATAAGAGTTATCATGATAGCACTAATAATGAGAATAGTTCTCAATCAATTAATGTGTTTATAATAAACTTGCTACCAAGGAATTATAGACATGGATTGGTTTGTCGTTGCATATATTATTTTATGGTTTTATGAGGTTTCATATTATATACTTATATGCTAAATTGATAATGTCCAGTTTACTTATTATATTCATGTTTGTTATTTTCAGATTTAATATCATGGCATCATTTAGCCCACTTGTTGCTATTCTTAATCAAAACAAACTGACTGGATCCAATTATGTCGACTGGAAAAGAAATTTGGATATTATTCTTACTGCTGAAGAGCACAAAGATGTGCTTACTCAACCATGTCCTAGCTTTCCATCATTAGATGCTCCTCTTGAGGAAAAACAGCGATATGATCGTTGGCAGAAATCTAATGAGATGGCCAAGTGCTACATCCTAGCATCCATTTCAAATGTTCTACAGCATCAAATGCAGGATGTAGAACTAGCTTCGGACATTATGCTAAGTCTGAAGGAGATGTTTGGTGAGCAAGGCCGTTCTGCAAGGCAAGAAACTATGAGGCAGATTTATAATACCAAAATGGCTGAAGGTACTTCAGTGAGGGAGCATTGTCTTCAGATGATCTCTAATCTGAATACATTGGAAGTTTTAGGTGCCGATATTGATGGAGAATCCCAAGTGGATATGATACTCCAGTCACTACCAGAATCATTCAAGGAATTCAGACTTAACTATAATATGAACAAAAAGATTTATTCTTTGTCTGAATTAATGAATGAGTTGGTAGCGGCGGAAGGCATCCTTGGTACTTCTAGTGTTGATGCCTACATGGCGGAAGCTTCTACTTCTCAACCTAAGTCGAAAGGCAAGGGTAAGAAGAAGAAGAAAAAGAACTTCGCCAAGCAAGGTGGTAAACAAGTTGCCTTAGGAGTTGCCAACAAAGGAAAGAAAACCAAAGGAAAGTGTTTCCATTGTGGTGAGAAAGGACATTGGAAGAGGAATTGTCCAATATTTAAGGCTGCCAAGAATAAAGGTATGAAAAGTACATTCCTTCTTGAAACATGTTTAGTACAGAATCCCACAGATTCCTGGTGTGTGGATTCAGGTGTACTAATCATATCTGCAATTCTTTGCAGGGGTTTCAGGAGACCAGAAAGCTGAATGAAGGAGAAATGTTTCTTACCTTGGCTGATGGGAGTAGGATTCCAGTTGTAGCTATTGGAGTGTGTAATTTATGTTTTGAATCTAGAGTTTTAATATTGGAAGACTGTTTGTATGTACCTAATGTTCGTAGGAATTTAATTTCTGCAACTTATTTAGGTAAACATAGATATTATGTTATCCTAAAAGACAATGTTGTAATAAAGAAGGATAAAGTGTTTATCTGTTCTGGCAATATTGTGGATGGTCTTTATATTTTAACTCCTGATAAGCATGAATTATATAATTCTGAATTAGATCATAACTCTCATGTAAAATCATTAAAGAGAAAGTTTCCTTCTACTAATGAAGCATATCTTTGGCACTTGCGTTTGGGTCATATTAATCCAAACAGAATTCAAAGACTGATCAAAGATGAACTCTTAGAGCCATTGGACTTTGATGAATTTCCAGTTTGTGAATCTTGTTTGGAAGGTAAAATGACCAAACGACCTTTCAATGCAAAAGGTAGAAGAGCCCAAGAATTGCTTGAATTAGTTCATACGGATGTATGTGGTCCTATGTCAACCCAAGCAAAAGGAGGTTATGAGTACTTCATCACTTTTACCGATGATTACTCAAGATATGGTTATGTGTACCTAATGAGACGGAAGTCCGAAGCCTTTGAAAAGTTCAAAGAGTTTAGGGCTGAAGTCGAGAATCAATTAGGTAAACGCATAAAGGCCATTCGATCTGATCGTGGTGGCGAATACCTTCTTGGGGATTTCAAGGATTACTTAACTCAAAATGGGATTGTATCCCAATTGACTGCACCTGGAACTCCCCAACAAAATGGTGTAGCAGAAAGAAGGAATAGGACTCTTTTGGAAATGGTTAGGTCCATGATGAGTTACTCAACTTTACCAGTTTCTTTTTGGGGATATGGACTAAAAACTGCAATGCATATTTTGAATTTAGTTCCATCAAAATCTGTTCCCAACACACCTAAGGAATTGTGGAGTGGGCGCAAGCCTAGTATGAGATACCTCCACATTTGGGGATGTCCGGCACATGTGTTGAAAAGGAAGTCTGATAAGTTGGAAGCTAAAACCGAAGTATGCATGTTTTTAGGGTATTCAAAGGAAACAAAGGGTTATTTATTCTATAATCATAAAGATAACAAAGTGTTTGTTAGCACACATGCCAAATTTTTGGAGGATGATTATGTGAATAATTTTGATCCTAGAAATAAAGTTGTTTTGGCTGAAATGAATGAACCTGTAAATGAACAACCAATGGATGAAACTAGGGATGATGTGGCTATATTAGATACACCACAAGATATTACTCATGAGATGACTAGTACACAGGTGCCTCGTCGTAGTGGGAGAATTGTTCGACCTCCTATAAGATTTATAGGTTTGGGAGAAACTAATGAAGCTATCCCAGAAGAGGTTGAATCGGATCCCTACACTTATGAGGAGGCAATGAATGATATAGATGCACATCATTGGATCAAAGCTATGAAATCTGAATTAGATTCTATGTATTCCAATCAAGTTTGGGATCTTGTAAAGGCGCCTAATGGCATTAAACCTGTTGGTTGCAAATGGGTTTATAAAAGGAAGAGAGGGGTAGATGGAAAGGTTGAAACCTTTAAAGCAAGGCTAGTGGCGAAAGGATATACACAAAAAGAAGGTATTGACTATGATGAAACTTTTTCGCCAGTAGCCATGCTTAAATCTATCAGAATTCTCTTATCCATTGCTGCTTATTATGATTATGAGATTTGGCAAATGGATGTCAAGACTGCATTTCTTAATGGCAATCTTGAAGAAGAAATCTATATGTTACAACCGGAAGGTTTCATAGCAAAGAACCAAGAGCATATGGTATGCAAGTTGAAAAGGTCCATTTATGGACTTAAGCAAGCATCTAGGTCATGGAACATCAGATTTGATCAAGCAATCAAGTCATATGGCTTTGAACAAAATCTTGATGAACCATGTGTGTACAAAAGACATCAAGATAAAGTAGTAATCTTCCTAGTGCTTTATGTTGATGATATTCTACTCATTGGAAATGATGTAGGGGTAATGTCATCAGTAAAGGTTTGGTTGTCAAGCCAATTTGATATGAAGGACTTGGGTGAGGTTAATTTTATTCTAGGGATCAAGCTTTGGCGAGATCGCAAGAATAAGATGTTAGGCTTATCACAAGCTGGATATATAGATAAGGTTCTAGAACGGTTTAGCATGCAAAACTCCAAGAAATGTTTACTTCCTTTCAGACATGGAGTTCCTCTGTCTGATGACCAAAGGCCTAAGACTCAAGAGGAAGTAGATATGATGAGACAAGTTCCTTATGCTTCTGCAATGGGAAGTCTCATGTATGCCATGCTTTGTACTAGACCAGATATTTGTTATTCAGTTGGCATGGTCAGCCGATATCAATCAAATCCAGGACTAAAACATTGGCAAGCTATAAAGCATATTCTCAAGTATCTTCGGAGAACGAGAGATTATATGCTTGTTTACCGGTGTGAGGATTTGATTCCCATTGGTTATACAGATTCAGATTTTCAATCAGATCTAGATTTCAGAAAGTCCACATCATGATGTGTTTTCACCTTGGGAGGTGGAGCCATAACATGGAGGAGTGTCAAGCAATCTTGTATTGCGGACTCCACCATGGAAGCAGAATATGTTGCTGCTTGCGAAGCAGCAAAAGAAGCTGTATGGCTCAAGAAATTCCTTTCTGACCTTGGTGTAGTGAGAATTGAGCAAGTTCCCATTACTTTGTTCTGTGACAATAGTGGAGCAGTTGCACAATCAAAAGATCCAAGGAATCACAAGAAAGGAAAACACATTGAGAGAAAGTATCACATCATTAGAGATATTATTGCTTGTGGAGATGTGGTGGTAGAAAAGATTGAAAGTGCAAATAATCTAGCAGATCCCTTTACCAAAGCCTTGCCTCAAAGGACCTTCGAGTCACATTTGGAGGGAATGGGAGTTAGATTAGTACACAATAGTCTTTAGGGCAAGTGGGAGATTGTTAGGATTAGTGCCCTTAAATCCTATTGTATGATGCTATGTATGTTATTATGTATGACTTAATGTTGTGATTAATAAAGTTTCTTTATTATTATTATCTAAAATAATGGTAACATGAATATTTGGACATTATCATATAGTCCATGAGATGCATAGTATGTGATTTATGTGATTTAGTCACAGAAGATATAGATCACAAGTTCTTTGTAAACTCATAATTTTGGTTCGTAGTCGGTGATGAAATTGGGCATTTCATCTGCGAAGACTATAACATATCAACTAAGATGATTTGTCTTGATCATGGAAGTGGAGACTTCTAGTTGATATGTTGATATGTTTTAAGAGTTAAGACATATTGAACTGGACCGCTGTGAGATTTATTATTCTCCTAACGACTGTCAAATGAATAATAAATCTCATGACTCCTATTTGCATGAACTCTTAATCCTGAGAGAATAATGGACCTGATCATGAGGTGTAGGTTGCTTTGATATATCAGGAGTGAGATCTAAAGGCATGATCAAAACCTCAGTATGTTGGGCAACCACATTTAGTGTTGATGGAACATATATTCTCAAGATGGAATTCATAGTCTCTTAACAGAGATATAAAATATTCCCTTGAGATAAGTTTAATGGGTTTGGTTATTCAGAGAGTTAGGCCTAACCACTTTAGTAAGAAATTACTAAAGTATATATTTATGAAATTGGATTTCATAAATATATGATGAATAACTTTAAGGATTAAACCGGGTACTCAAGGATTAAGATGTAGTAATTTTCAAAGTGGCAGTCTACTTCATGACTTTGTATTACTACGAATATTTTATGAAGGGGTTGCGTGTATAATTAAGTCTTGGGATATAATTTATAAATAAGACCTAGAGTGTAATTATATTTATATAGTGGTATTAAATATAATTAATGGTAACTTTGGACTTGTCAAGAGTTGACAGAAAAGCCCAAGGCCCATTGGAGCTAGTGTCTTATTGGTCCCTTTTGGTCCCACTCCAAGCCACACATTAAAGCCCAATTGGAAAGGCCCAACAGGCCGGCCCAATTAGATAATCAGTTAGTTATAAAAGGGAGAAACATGCAGAAATTTATTTTAAGAGAATCATAATTGTGAAGTGGTGTGTGTGTGCAAGTGAAACCACTCGATTATTCTCCCTTAGAAACTGATTGAGAGACCACACTTCTTGGGCGAAAAGTGGAATTGGAGTGAAGATTAAAAGTGTTTCCAAGAACTTCTAATCTTTTGTTTTGAATTTCACCGCACCAAGGTACGCTATCTTGTTCTCAAATTCTCAAAATCACATAGTGCATGTTATCAATCATGAATGAAATAGATCCATGAATGTCGTTTCCGCTGTGAGTTTTGTATGGGATACAAAACCAGATTTTCCTTCAGAGTTATCTGTAGACCTCCAAAGGAAATTCCTAATTCCTATTAACCCTATCTATGCTCTTTGGGATCTTCTCAGATAATTGAACATTCTGGATAAAATAGATGGGTATGGTGGAAGAAGATGCTTGTATGAGAACCATTCTACCCACCCTGGAGAGTAAATTTGCTTTCCAACCAGCAAGCTTCTTTTTGCCTCTATCCAACATAAAACCAAAGTCCTACCCCTGACTTCCTAAATGCTTAAGAGGAAAGCCAAGATATTTGCCCAACTTAGGAGTTGATCGAAAACCAAGGATGTCAACTAGATTTTCCCTTAAATCAGGATCAACATTGGGTGAGAAGTACACCCGAGATTTTGCTTCACTAACAGTCTGCCCAGATTTCTTACAAAATACTTCAAGGACCTCCTTAATTTATGGCATGGCAATTACCTTGATCAGCCTTAGCAAAGAGGACAAGATCATCCGCAAAGAAGATATAAGAGAAAGCGGGGCCACTTCTAGAGGCTTTTACAAGGGACCAAAGCTTGGCTACACATTTTTCCTCAATAAGATAACCTAAATACTCCATCCAGAGGATAAATAGGTACAGGGAGAGAGGGTCTTCCTGCCTAATACCCCTAGAAGGGAGAAAAGACTCCAAGCAGCCCCCATTAAAGAGGAGGGAAATGGAAACTGGCAACACATAACTCATGATGAAGTCAATAATATTATCCAGGAAATTGAACTCGAAAAACATCTCTCTAATAAAGGCCCATTCAATCTTGTTGTATGCCTTTTCAAGGTCAATTTTGATGGCCATATAGCCCTTTCCCCCTTTGGCTCTTCCCATAGAGTGAATGAGCTCTTGGGCTATAATGATATTGTATGTGCCCTTTCTTTCTGGGGTAAATGCGGCTTGGTAGGGAGAGATAATTCTATCCAAGTGAGGTTTGATCGGGCAACAATCACCTTGGTAATGATCTTGTAGGCCTATAATTTCCTAAGGTTTCCAGACCCTACATCTTTGGAATAAGAACAATAAGGGTTTTATTAAGATAGTCTGAAACCCTCATAGTAGCAAAAACTCTCTCAACTTCCTTTATAACAAAGTCACCCGTTATGAGCCAAAATCTTTGATAAAAACCCGTGTGCAGTCCATCAGGCCCCGAGGCTTTGTATGGTTTCATGGACCAAAGAGCACCTTTAATTTCCTTAATAGACACCATGGTACTAAAGGAGCATTTTACCTCCTTTGACAATCGGCCATGCCACTGGATAGATTGGTGAGGGATTCGGGTGGTAGCTTCATGCGATGTGGAATATAGAGAAATGAAACCCCTTCGAAAGTACTTTGTGACCTTTCTATCATTGGTGATCCATTCTCCCCTTTCATCCTTAACCAAGGCTATATGATTTTGTTTCCTTCTGGCTAAGGTAGACATGTGAAAGAAGGAGGTGTTGCGGTCACCTTGTATCATCCAATTGACCCTAGATTTCAACAGCCAGAGGTCCCTCTCTTAATCCAAAACAACTTCAAGATCTTGTTGGAGTTGGTTTTCAAGGGTGAGAAGAGATGCACTTGGGTTATTAGACAATGCCTTTTAAATGCCATATAGTCTTGCTAAGATCCTTTTCTTCTTGTAATGGATGTTTCCAAAATGATTCTTATTCCATAAGGTAGCCTCCTTGGAGAAAGAGTTTATGGATTCAGCCAAACCCCTTTTGTTATGCCAAGCCTTAGAAACAACGTTTGGAAAGGATGTATCAGAAAGCCAAAACTCCTAAAATCTAAAAGGTCTTATGAGAGGTGTGGCTCTACTTGTACGAGTTTCAAGGCCTCTACAATTGGATAAAATTCATTATATGTAATGTATACACAATACATTTGACAACATTTTTTGCACTAGTTAAGTTGGCAAGTTTTTACTGATTTTCATCTGAACTCATCACTAACATTAATTTTTTACTTTCTTCTAACAGTCTGCCACATTAGAAAATGTCAAATTTTTTATCTCTACACTTTCTCATTCATTATAGTCTAAATTCATTAAATCAAACAACTTATTTTTATTGGATTATTTAGTTTAAAAAATAAATTGGACATCTCTCAAATTAAATATATACACACACTGAAGTTTTTAAAAATTGTAAACAATTAACTGAAATAAGTTTTTTTTTTAATTAAAAAAAAAAATACCCGGCTCTCCTCAAGAGTATAATAATAATAATAATAATGAACTATAAATACCTCGCTCTTCGAAATTCTTTTTCTTCATTTCTTGTTTTCTTGGTTCACTTTCCCAGACGAGGCGAGAAGAACAGAGAGAAACTTTAAGAAAAACAGCCAGAGTTGAGAGAAAAGAAAGAAAACAATGAAAAGAGCGCCATCTCAACCCCTCTTGTAAGCTCCAACTCCTTCAAAGACTGCAACTTTTGTTTGCTTTTTTTTGTTGTGTTTCTTTTGCTATTGTGTCTTCGTTATTCCTTTTGCTAGAATGAAATTACAATGCATGCAATAAACTTTTCCTGCGTGGTTTTCGAGAAAGAACAGAAAAGAAAATATGGGATATGCAAACTGTCTTTTCTTTTCTTGTAGGAAGACTAAATTATGCAAGTTCTTAGCTTTACTGTGGTTGGTTTCTGAGAAAGTTGTTAGTGTAAACCAAAGAAAATGTGGGATTTTTAAATCAAAATTTCAACCATTCCAAATGATTTTTAAGTCCCATGTTTTCCTTATCCTTTTTCTTGATGAGAAGTAGACAAATGGGCTGTGACTTTGTCCATAGTTTTCCAAGAAAACTAAAGGAGAAAAACAAACCCTTCGATATTTGAATCACATATTTCATTTATGTTCCTAATCAAAGGGAAATATTTTCCAGTGATATTGGTGATGAGAGTGAATATGAAGTGTTAGAATTACCTGAAGAAAGAGAAGAAGAGGAAGGAATGGCAAGGAAATTCGTTATAGAAGAATGTGGTGATGAAATTGATGGCATATCAGAGAAATTCCAGTGCTTAGCCCTCCATAAGAATCAAACAGCCAAACGAGGTAAGTCCCAAATTTGTCATTCTCTAGTTTGAATATTTGAAGATTACTCTTTGGAGGTAAAAGCCCCATATGCTTTTCTATAATTTCAGTATGGGAAAATTAGTAAGATTCATTCTTTTGCTGGAGAATATAGACCAGTATAATTTCTTGGCCATATATGGTAATTTTTCTAGACAGCCCAGAAAGCTGTTCAGAGCTTTGTGGATCTCTACAAGCCATGTAGTGGTAACTTGTTCATTTTAGTTAAGCAATTTGGTATTTGGAACTTTTTGACTTGGGAATTTGACTAAGCTTATCTGGGTCTTGGAAAAGATGAAGGAAACCTAAGAGATAAATGGTGAAAACGATATGTAAGGAAGCCTTTTTTTTTCCCAATAGAACCAGTAAGTTCAGGTCTAAAGGATTTCATGAAATGAGTATTATACCCAATGCAAACAGATCATTTATTCTTATACTTGCTTCAAGCATGTATCTAATAAGACAAACTGTGGTCTGAGATTTCTTTCATTAGGTTTAATAGCAAATTTAGTTGGACAGGATAGACACATGTCAATTTGTTCAGTTGTGTTTAGTTGCTGTGCAGCAGCATCTCTTGTCTGATAATACAAATAGGGTCAGACTAACGCTATTGAAGCCTTGAATAAATGTGTTTTACCTTGTGAAATAGCATGCACTTTTAGAATCGTGATCAGAAATGGTGCTCAGATTACAATCGAAATACTGTGGAACATCAGGTTAAATCAATATTTGGGTACCTTAGTTTCAAAGATTGAGACTAATCATGCCTTTGAGCCCCAATGCTTTTAAATTATTTATGAAATGTTATTGATTTCTTAATATTAATTGAGAGAGTTTCTCTTTGAAGGATCAAACTGGGTCCTTCAGGCCTATCAGTAAGGATCCATTAGATTTAAGGTCACAGGTCTATCATCAATGAAAAGTTGTATGTCCTTAAAGTAATTTAGTAACTTAGATGGTTAAAATTCCCTCTTGTATGGAAAGGGATTCTTTTATGTTAGGCTGGGCCCAACCAATTTCCTTTGATGCTGACCATTAATGTGATTATCAGTTGAGGAGTTCCTCTTGGAGAACCAAAGTCTGTGGAGGCAAGAGCAGAAGAACAGAGCAGCAAAGCTAGAGAAGCAGCTCAAGGTGAGGTGGGAACTTGAGGAGCTAATTGAAGAACAACTTAATAGGTTCCATGCCCATTACTGCCGAGCCATGGTACCTACCCAGCTTAAAGATGTTGCTCGACTCCTCATGCCGAAATGGCCACCCCAGGAGTTGGCCTCCCTAACTTGGCTTGGCGATTGGCGGCCCTCAGCCATGCTGAACCTTGTCCATGGCCTGGCCTGTTCATCATTATCATTGACCTCCTACTTATCAGAATCAGACTCAATGGGAAATAAACAACTCCTATCCCAGCTTATACATGAGATGCGCATTGAGGAGGCAATACTCGATGAGGAAATGGCTGAGATTCAAGCTACGTGTATCCTACACATTCCCTTCAACCCAATTAACAACTCATCAAGTGGTTCTGCCTTGGGATGTATTCACTCTGAGTTCAAGAAGATCGAACATGTCATCACTAAGGCCCAAAACCTCAGGTCCATGTCCCCAACCCTTTGCTAATGTATATATTAGTATTACTGATAATGTAGCTATAACAACTACTTGATATGTGCAAGTTATGTCACTAAAGTATCTGGTCAAGTAAAATGTATGTGAAAGACACCATTTTACATCTCTGCTATATTAGGCTTATTTCTTTGTTTTTCTGTTGCTTTCCACATTATGTATCCGCTCATGGTTAATTTATACGACTACCTTAAATGTGGCAGTATCTTGACAGTTTAATATGTATATTACATGATAGGTTCAAGGCACTTGAGTTGGTGGTGAAGAAGGTGTTGAGCCAAACTGATGCAGCAGAGTTCCTAGTCGCATTTGAGGGAATTCAAGATGTAATTCATCAATATGCAGCCAACCAAAGGTTTCAAAAGGGTCCAGTCACTGTGTCTGCCAAGGTGTCTAAATGTACTTGAGATCAAATGAATGCTAGTAGCTCATCCATCAATTTGCAGCCAACCAAAGGCTTAGAAAGGGTCCTCACTATGTCTGCTATGGTCTTTGGGTGTACTTGAGATCAAACAAATTCTAGTAGCTCACCTGAAGAAACATTATATGCCGAGGAAGATAAATATATTGTATCAGTAATACAACCAGACAAAGAAGAGAAGTTGTTAAAACTAGTTTTAACCTTCTCACTCTCAGTCTATTGTTGCTGTAAGGTATATTGATTTTATCTTTTTTGTTTTAGCTGTAGGGTATTTTGTTAGTGTCTTGTTTTTGGGAACTTTAAGAGAATAGAACACTGCTCTGGGGGACAATATTGTGCCGTCCAGATATGTTAAATGAAACATATTACGTTGTTCTTTCATGAAAACTTATCTGAGTTTAGATGACTATGATGAGCCGAATCTTGGACACTGAAATTCTTTAAACCTGAAAAGGACAAAATTTAGATCCAAGATAGGTTGGAGCTCTCTCTTCCATCCTTCTACATTGTGGTTTATAAACTAGTCATGCATATTATTTAAACGAGTCACATAATCTATATATATCTAAAAACTGAAATGTAACATTTATTGTTACTACACTCCAGTTGAGCCATAAAGCCATATCAGTAGTCATGTCATTATTTTATTTTCATTAATAAAAAATTGTATTTTATTTCCATTCTTTTTCTATTAGTCTTTTAATGTTTTTTGCAGTTTTCACTTCAACTTCCATAACGCTTTTACAGTTTTCACTTCAACTTCCATAACACCTATGACTTTCTATCTCCACTATTTTAAACTTCCCATGTAAGCTCTTTAATGTCTCAAACTCTCCATCTCCTTCTTTATTGCCTCTTACTCTTCTCATTGAATCCAACCAGTTCATAATATTCAATTGCCACTGCCCTATAAAATCAGAAAGATAAATTGAATAGAAGATATATAAACTGTTAGATGTCATTGATTTCTCTTAACCAGAAAAGGAATGGATTTGGATTTAACTCCTGCAAGTATAGAGCTCCTTTCAGAACTAAAAGCCTATATTCTTAAATGGGAGTATTGTTCTGTTCCTTCAAACCATATGGTATGTCAAGCGTATTTTATATATTGCAATGTTGTGTGTGTGTGTGTGTGTGTGTGTTTGTGTGTCTGTTTTGTCTCTTTTACAATGAAATGCTGCCAAGAAAGTGGTTTGCTCTTTATTTCAATGCTGAAGGTAATCCAAATATTTGCAGTTCTATATTTCCATATGTTTGATAAAATGACTAAAAGAAGGATTAAAAAAAAAAAACAAAGAGCAAACATATGGAAAAAAAAAAGAACCCAAATTCTAGAAAACTTAAGAATACTTATGTTGGGGAAAAAAAAAGGAAGAATGAATATTTAAGAATACTATTATGTTAGAAAACTTATTCATAAATGGGTGTGTTTCATTGGATTTATTGCAGCAATGGCGATAGTAAAACGAAATTTAAGCAATGATAAGAGCCCAAATTCTTCACCGATCAGTTCCAATGAAAAAAAAAAAAAAAAAAAAAAAAAGAACCCCACAATTGCTAGAACATTTGAATTTTTATTATTATTAAATACTAGTTTTTTTTTTTTTTTTTTTCAATTACCTCTTGGATTTTTGAAGTTGATGTAAAGAACAATAATTTGCATAATGAATACTTCATCTTAGGATGCATCATACCAAAAAAATGACAAGATATATAATTACTTATACTACAATTAATCTTCATTTTCATTACCACGTCATCTTTGCCAAAACAGAATAAACCATCCAAAAAATGTGACTCTAATAATAATAATAATAAATCAAAGTCTTTTCTAAATGAGTTTCCTGAATAAAAAAGTCATCAAATGCTATAAGAATGACTCTATGTTTGCTTCTAGGTAATACAAATGTCTCACTCTATGAGTATATTCTCTGTTGTTTTAATTACTTTTGTGAGGTATAGAAATTTAAAAAGGAAATCATGCCACATGTCATACCCAAGGCCAAGGAGGCCAATACAATTCCGAGGAGTCCATACACTCAGATGGTAAGGCTGGAGAGGCGGGCCATGGCCACGTCAATGGCACATTGCAAAAGGGGGCCACACTGTAGAGGAAAAGTTTCAGAAAGGAGGTTAGCCCTGACGTGATTGGAGAGATACTAGCTACCACCACATTTAATGTACCTCACCAAACACCCTGGCCGCATTTATGTGGAGAAGACCTCTGAACAGTACTGTTTTGGTTTTCGCAACTCACAGAAAATTTGGGAGGGTGTCTGATGGGACAAGCACTCAAGTAGTGGCCTGCATAATCAACAAATGGAAGGTCAAGATGAGAAAAAAGATGCTATATAGTGTGAGAGATCCTCCAAGGATGAGGGGGTTCATCTGAAAAATTGGAAAAACACTGTAGTACAAAGAACTGAAATTGTAATCAAGTTTAAGAAGAATATACTTCAGTATTACTCTCCTCGGACTTTGCCGAGGAAGGATTTCTACGCCAATACCTATTTTCCTTTGTTTTATTTCAATCTTAAACCCATTGTGAGCATTGTCTCATTCATTGAAGTCTAGTTTTTAGCCCACTCTCTACAAATTCATTATATTGGACTCTTTGGGCCTTAATCCATTTACCTTTTGGGCCTAGGATCCAAAATTTGCCCCTACAACTTTAAATGACAACAAATTGGGCTCCTCTATTAGGAAAAAAGTACGTTTTAGGTTTCTATTATTTTTTTTATTAATAATTATCAGCAAATCACAATAATCATTCAAATAATAATCTCTCTCTCTCTCTCTCTCTCTATATATATATATATATATATATATATAGATACACACACATATGAACAAACCATAACAAGAGAGAAATATTCAATTGACAAAAATTTACACTAAGGTTTCTCTTCTTTTTTATTTTTCTACTTTTTATTATTATTATTCTTAATATGTCAATTTGAATTCATTGTTTTTGTAAAAGCCATATTTACTCTACACTATATTTAATTATGAAGTTTTTAGCGTATGTTGTATATATATTTGATAGCTGATTTAAATGATTTCTTCACAAAATTTTGTTTGAATAATTTGATAAATTATGTTATATATTTTTGGGATTTATTATTATTATTTTTATTAATGGTAGTTTACTAATTTATGTGGTAAGAATTTTCTTTAAGCAATTCATAAAATGATCCTTAACAAATTTTTATCAAAATTTTTTTTTTCAAATAATTAAGTTTAACCACAAAATAACCATTAATAATATTCCCACGCATTACTTGGGTCTATGACTAGTTCATTTAAAAAGTCATGCAATTAAAACTACACAAAAATTATCACTTTATGTGGTTGGTTAAATGAAAATAACTCCAAACCAAGAATTAATGATCAACTTTTGCCAAGTATATGGTCCCATAATGTGGAAAGGAAAAAAAAAATAAGAGAGAGGAGTTAATGGTTCCATATTGCGAAAAAAGAAAATGGGAAGGAGTAGTTATGATGGTTTTTTAATAAAAAGACATTATCCCCCACCTCCAAATAAAAAATCTAAACCATACATGCATTACTTATTTTTATTTAAGGGAGTAATTAATCAAATTAACAACCCCAAAATTTAACAAGGAGCCCTGAACATCTATGTCGTGGAAAAACTCCAACATTGAACTAACAAAGCTAAGCTACAAAAATAAAAACTAGCCTAGATATTCAATGTTTAAAACTATATAGATAGATTATGGCATTTATGAAGGAAGAAGTATAGAATCTTCTTTCATCTTTCCAATGTCGGGCTCTTAATTAACACTTTCTCACAAAACAAATATCACACTAAAAGAATACTTTTACTTTTGAGTAAACCACTCTCAGCCCTTATCTTCCAAGTAAACCACTCTTATAGCCTTTAAAGGTTTGATACTGAAAATAGGTTTGATACTGAAAATTTACACTGCTTTTGGCTATTCACTATACACTACAACTAAACAACGTTTGTAATTATATTGAGTAATAGACTCAATACTCTTAAAAAGAAATAAAAGAACATTGGCATTGACATTGGTATGTAATTATATTGAGTAATCAAGCGTACCAAGTTGTCTATATCACCAGCCCACTTATCAACGATCTCACCCACTAGCCCAGCAGTCTTATGCCATAAAAAATCATATAATTCAATAATTACATGATTTTCCTCAAACTCTGACATTTTAAAGTAGTTAAAAATTATATACAAAAAGAAAACATAAAATCAATTAAATATGTGTGTAAAGAATCAAAAGCCTTTTATTTGATATAGTGAAATATAAAATTAGACTTATTTATGCACCCTGGACAGATTGCAGAAATTCAGCCCCTTTTTTTCTGGGTGGGGACTGAAGGCAAAGAAACTAACCTCATCAAATGGTTCATGTTGTCACAAGGGCAATCAAATGTGATAATATTACGTTGGCTAAGCATGTATACAACACCATGACATTTCCATCTTTGAGGATGTGCACAATTTTATTGACACAAAACAAATATCAGTTGGGACATGATAACGACAATCTTCATTATGATTTTTTTCTGCTTAATAAATTAATTTCTCTAATGTTCATGTGGCCAACAATAAGAGGGAGAAAAAAGAGCGAATATAATAAGAGCTTGTTTTGATTCTCAAGTTGCGTATTTGATTCCACAAATAGTTCAATATGAACTTCACCAAAATACCCACCGAAAAAGAAACTTCAACAAACTAATATTGGCATTCAGATGACACATGTACTTACTCTCGTCAAGTAAAACGAAGCTCTCCATTGAATTAACTGTGAAACCCACCCAAGTAGCATCTTGAGTTGAAAGAATGTTCAGATTTAGATCCTCAGAGTGATACAAAACCAGCCCAATGTCATTCTTGTTGGATATATTTCAACAATTTACTTTTGTGATAAAGCAAAAAAGAACAACATATTCTAATTATAAGCAGGAAAAAAAAATGTGATAGCAAAACCAATCAATATAAGAAAAAATCTGCAAAATAATTAAAAACTCACAAACTAAATGTATGAAGGATGAATAATACAGATCGAGTCTTGTGTTTGACACAATCTCCTTAAAGCAGATTTCGTCCCTCATACAATCTGTGATACTTTGTGACTCACGAATTGAATCTTACCATTTTCTCTCTAAGAGAGTTTCTCGAAAGTGGCATATGTGAGTTTCAAAACATTACAGATTGTGTGAGTGGCGAAATCTACTTTAAGGAGATTATGTCAAACAAAAAACTTGATATGTATTATTCATCCTTCATACATTTAGTCCGTGAGTTTTTAATCATTTTTGCAAATTTCTTCTTATATATATAGCATCTATTTATTGGTTTTGTCTATCATATCTATTTGTTTTTTTTTTTTTTTTTCTTCTTCTTCTTATAATTAAATCTGTATATTGTTCATTTTTTATTTATCACAAAAGTAAAATTTTGAAATATATCAACAATTTTAAAGCAGATCTCGTTTTTCATAATTTATTTTTGTGATGATTGTGAAAGGAATTTCGTGTGTAGTAGTTATCTTGTTTCTTTTATCTTTGCGTGTATCGGTGTAATGCTTGAGCAACACTGATTAATCTTGAGTCTGACGCAACTGTTGTGTTTTATGGTTTTGTGAAAAGTGCCAGTGGGTTTTTATCGGTTTTTATCAACCGTTGTGTGTGTGTGTGTTTTCTTTTTTTCTTTTTTCTGATAATGGTTCTATGGTTTTTTGTTGGCATGTAATCGATTCTCTGGTTACTGGTGTTAGCGGTTTCTTTGCGATGAAATCTAATTGAATAGTTTTTGTCGTATTCTTTTGTGAACCTGTACTACCAATTGCCGAATACGGTTAGAGATTTTGATAATTTTGATCATCTTGATATAATAGTTATTTAATCTTGCAAGGTTTTTATATTGCTTGTTTTCATCACGTGACCCTGCAACCATGCCAATATCAGGTGTGATATATGAAATGTTCCTGAGGTTTTTGACCTCTGACTTCAGTGCAAGATTGTAATGGCAGTAGTTCTACGGTATTTAATCTATGAGTAATAGATAAATATAGAGACAATGGTGTGACTGCCATTTTATATGTGCAATGGCGTATGGGTTTGATGAATAAAGAAAATTTGGTCAATATAATAAAGTTAAATATTTGAATCTATTTTAATAGACTCAATTTTGGCGTGGCTGTCACTTTTGTTATTGGTTAGCCTTTTCTAATTCATTAAGTGATCCACTAATTGATAATTAAAATAGGATTATGAGATCTATTATTAATAATTTCAAAAATGTGGATATAAGCCCAATATCTGGTCGTGTTAAATTTGAAAAAGAATGAGACAATTGCATATTGATGTGGCTGTAATTATGCACAGTGTAATGTTCACCTTTAGGCCAGAGATAATATTTATGTATTGATATAAAAGATATAATTATTGCGTATAGCCTTCTAATTTGTTTTAGCATGTATAGCCTTATTTAAACTCACATTACATATTTTGGGCATATATGAACTTGATTTGATATTAAGTGTTTAATACCAATATTTTTTTTGTAATATTTCTTTGGATGATGTATATGTTACATGCTTTAGTTGACATGCTTAAATTGTATATTGTTTTGCCAAAGGCATTGTAGTTGAGTTGACACCTCCCCATGTATAAAATGCTTGGGGGTTTAGGGGAAATGATTCGAGCTATAGAGTTAGTAATATGTTGTAATTATTTCTCAAAAAAAAAAAAAAAATTGTATATTGTTTTGAAATGCACAAGAGTCTATTATGAGTGTCTGCTAAGTAGCAAGGATTAGGCATAATAAACGTTCATTCATTATAAGAACTAGTTGCAGACCCACGTGATACATATGAATAAATAATCATTTTGTAATTGTGATATAATGTATAAATTATTATTTAAATTTTGTGGAAGATAATTTGTTCTCCCTATAAATTACACAATTTCTAAAATTATTTTTCATCTATCCATCTCTACAAATGTATCATTGTTTTGAATAATATATTTGAAACTTAAAGAGTTTAGTTGTTAATACACACACACACACACACACACACAAAATAACATAATATAGGAAAATATGAACCACCTCAAAAATGAATAATATCAATCAAACACATCAAAAATATTAAAATGAAAATAAAATTTCTCATTCTTTTAAAAGAGATTATCATGATAATCAAAACTTATTATAAAATTACACCTTATATTACTCAAAAAGTTAACAGGCACAATCAAATACATAGCAAGATTGTATTTTGATATAAATTCAAATTCTCACTTTCAAAATAACTAAGTATTATGTCAAACAAAAGCTATAAGAGCTCTCTCTCTCTCTCTCTCTCTCTCTCTCTCTCTCTCTCTCTCTCTCTCTCTCTCTCTCTCTCTCTCTCTCTCTCTCTCTCTCTCTCTCTCTCTCTCTCTCTCTCTCTCTCTCTCTCTCTCTCTCTCTCTCTCTCTCTGTGACAATTTTGAACTAACATGCCAATTTGCTTTCTTGGCGTTAGAGCATCCGCCAACACCTTTTGCTCTTGTGAGTTTTACACATTGGCTATTAGATATCTTTCTTAGCATTTACACAATTAGCTTGGCTTTTACATGTCTAAATTTAAGTTGTTCCATGAATAAAATGATTTATTGTTGAAAAGAAACTATGGGAGGGGTAAGATTCAAACACAAAATAGTGCCCTGTGGGCCCAACCCAAGGAGATGGAAGAGCCCATTCCCTTATTAGTTTTGACCCAATACATAGATAAGAGCCCAAGAATTGAAGCTGAAGATGCTGACTGCCCGAGGAGCCTGAAGAGCGAGCATTCCTTGGGAGGCTTTAAGCAGGCCACTTGGACCAAAAGACAAAATACCGAGGAATCAAGTAGAAACGTGCAAGCAAAAAAAGAAGGGAAATATCTAGGTAAAGTACCCATCACCTCTGCATTCAATGTACTGCACCAACTCAGATGGCCGCATTAGTAGAAGAATGACCCCTGAACAGTACCCTCACAACTTGTAGCACATTCTACCACCTCTAGTGAAATCCTGATGGGACAAGCATCCAAAGAAAGATTAGTGGTTGTACAGGTGGAAGGCTAGGATGCAATTCAGATAGCTATATAAGGAAAGGGAACACCTCTAGATTGTGGGACAGAAAAAAACTTTATAGAGAAATATACTATGTGTATCATTACTCTGTAACCGAGACTTGAACATTATATGAACTAGAGATCCTAAACCATTAAATATTGAAATCTTCTTCTTCCTTATAAATTACTTGTTGTTTTTCCAATAGACTTGAAACTAAACCATTAAAGCATACAAAAATTGACCTTAGAAACCCATTCTTTATAAATTAGTTGTATTGGGCAATTTCATAACAACTCTCTATCCATTTGGGAATGGTAACTGATTTTTGTTCACTTACAAAAAAAAAAAAATAATAATAAATTAAATAAATCATCAAAATTTTAAATTTAAATGAATATACATACATGTAAAGCTTTGTAGATGTGGCAAAACTGGCGGGTCGGGTCGGGTTCGGGTCAGCTTAATCGGGTTTGCGGGTCAAACGGGTCACATGTTAAAACAGATCATTTTTAAATGAGTCAATCGGGTCGCGGGTTGAGTCAGGTCGCGAGTCAAGTCGGGTCGAGTTGACCCGTATTTTTCATTTTTTTTTTTTTTTTTGAAATAGATACAATTTGTTAATTGTTTATAAGTTCCTTAACTATGATTAGATTCTCACTGGTGATATTATTACCAATTACCACTAAACACTTGACTTGATACCCAAATTTGGTGCAACTTTTGTTTCAGCTTTCTAGAAACTAATCTTGGTATAATCTTCGATCTATTTAAAGTAGAAAGAGAAAATGAAGGTGACAAGTAAAGAATGACAAACTATAATGGAATACATAACATATTAAGTAAAGAAGAATAAGTAAATATTTTATAAAAATTACACCTCAATCTCAATTTACTCAATGTTGGTAGACGTGGCAAAACGGACGGGTCGGGTTCGGTTCGGGTTGGGTCAAAATGGGTCACGGGTCAAAACGAGTCATTTTTAAATGGGTCAATCAAGTTACGGGCTAAACGGGTCTGACCCGTTTTGCCATGTCTAAAGCTTTGTTTATTGGAAGGTTAGAGAATGACACATGGCATATCACAATAGCAAAAATATTTCATATCAGAACCATCTAAAATATGAAGCATCTCAGCAGAAAAAAAAAAAAAAAAAAAAATCTAAAATATGAAGCAAAACATAGACTTAAAAATAAGGCACCCTTGTATTTGAATTTACTACCAAAAATATTTCATATCAAAACCATCTAAAATATGAAGCATCTCAACAAAAAAATCTAAAATATCGAAGAAAAACATAGACGTAAAAATAAGGTACCCTTGTATTCAAATTTACTACATTTACTATACTGTCACTGAACAGTGACTTCTAGCAAAAACACGTAGAGGTATGTGTGCCTCCATTAACACTTTTAATGCCCATACAATTCTAATCTAAAAATAATAAACTAATGAAAGTTCCATTAACACTATCAAATTTGAGCAAAATATACAAAATAATTGAAATTAATGGTCCATTCATGTAAGTGGGAAAATAGAAAGATAAAAATAGAAAGTTGATGAGCAAATCCCAAAATGCGAGAATAGTCACACCAAATTATCTAAGTCATGCTATATAATAGAATAACTTTATATTCTTATATACTATTTTTATAATGCAATTTTGGATAACATTTAACCAAAAAAAGAAAAGATAACAACTTAAAAAGACAAAAGTAAATTGCATCAACCTAAAGTAGAATTCTAAAGAACGCAAAAATTCATTAATATAAAGTAGAGATACAAAAAATAAATAAATAAATCCACTGAAAAAAGATGAGAGAGAGTATGAGAGTAATAACCTTTTTTGTATGGGAAAATATGAATAGAATGGGAGAGAATAGGAAATTTATGGTTAGAGGATGAAGATTAGAAGAGTCAAAATAAAAGGAAGATGAAGGGATAAAAAAAGAGTGACATTAAGGTAAAGAGTAATGGAGAAATGAAAAGGTAAAAGGGAGGGGAAAAAGTTAGAGGAAATGTAACAGAAGGGTATAAAATTAATAAGAGATAGAAGAGCCAAAAAATAAGAGAAAAATAGTTGGAAATAAGTGGGTGATGTGGCTACTGATGTAGCTCAACTAGAGCGTAGCAATAATAAATGCTACGTTTTAGCTTTTATATTTATATATATATATATATATATATATATATAGATGAAATAGAGAAATAACTCAATGAATGCGATAGTTCTTGATTACCATTGAACTTGTGAGGGAAAACTATTTTTTCCATTAATTATATTCTCTATGAGTTGCCTCTAAAGAAAAACCACTACAACACATTGCGGATTATGGAAATGGTGATTGCCTTACTATAAATTCTTTAAATGTGGAGGTGTCTGGTGAAGGTGGTGGTACTATTCCAAAATGATAGAGATGGGACCAAGAGCTACTGCTTGTGTTTTTAATTGGTTATGGTCATAACAGTAATGCATAGTGGTTTATAATTTATGAATTTGTTATTCTAATATGCATTAAAATTAATTAGAATATATTTCAAGTGTTAAACTCTCTTAAAAGAAAGTTTGAGTCTATGTTTAGTATCTCTCATAATCAAGAGTTGGTGGAAAAGAGGTTGAGCCTAAGCGTAGTAAAAGGACGAACGTCATATTCGTTTGGTCTAGATTTTCTAATTTATTTGTTACGAAATGAATTTAAAGCTTCAAAGAAGCAATATCCTGAGGTGCCTTCTTGGAAAAGAGATTGTCAATAGTGCATGTCAATAGTGCAATAAATCCATCTTAGAAATCTATGCATAGTAATTGGTGGATTAACCACTTGGGAGTTTGAGAGTCGATGGAATTATTGACTATTACAAGGTGAGACTTGATGTAGAAGGCTACAAACAAAGGAAGATGTGAGTTTTCTTGATACACAATAAACCAAAGGGGTTTATGGTTCCTATACAAGGTTTAAAGTGTGTAGACTTGTTAAATCTTTATATAGATTGAAGCAAGTTTCAATGCAATGACATGAGAAATTTGACAATGAAATGATGTCAAATGAGTTTAGATTTAATGCGACTAGTGTGTGATGTGAAATTTATCACGAGAGGCTATGTCATTGTGGAATATGCTCATGTAAGTGTTGTAAATGTGATACAAGAAATGAAAATTTCTAATATGTCTTATGGACTTGTCTCAATCACATGAGAGATGTGATGACAGTTTAGTGAGAACACCTTATGCAAAGAGCATATTATTTTTGGAAAGTCATATAAATCTAAACAAACATGCATTGTTGCATACTTGTGCCTTCTATTTGTATATGTTGGTAGGTACAAAGTTAATATTGATCTCGACATGTTGGTCAGTGACAAAATACCATGAGCTAGTTGCTCTTAAATGGAAGTACTTCCAAATTATAAAATGGATCCGTAATTAATTGTTTGAGTGAAGAGCAAATAAACTACGTGTTCATCAAGAGGAATTGGTTAATGCCTATGGCCTAAGGTTTCCATGACAGTAACCCCACGTAGTTAAGTGGAGAGCAAATAAATTGCATGTTCATCAAGGGGAATAGGTTAAAGCCTATGACCTAAAGTTAGGTATGGCAATTGTTACCCGACCTGACCCGTTAAACAGTAGGGTCGGGTCTGGGTTTTTAAAAGAAAACCTGAAGCAGGTTCAAGTCAAGTTCAGGTTTTAGTGATACCTGCCCTGAACCTAAACCCAGACCCGACCCATTAAACTAAATTACCAAAAAACCTACTATATATATAAACTTATTCAGATACCCTAATCATTTCCTATCTCATTCTCCTATTCTCATCTCTGAGCCGCCACCCACCCTCTCTTAAGCTCTAGTCACTCTCACGGCCACAGCCACACAGCCACCCCCCTCAACTCCTCAAGCCGTCACTCTTACCGACCCGTACAGCCACAATCACGACCTCACTGTCACCCCCCTCAATTGCTCCCAATCTCCCTCCTCCCTACACCTTCAATGATATGTTCTTTTCTCTTTCTTCTTCTTTTTTTTTTTTTTTTTTTTTTTTTTTTTTTTTGTCATTCCTGTTTGGGTTTATTAGGGTTTGGGACCTTTGGGATCGTTAGGGTTTGGGTTAAGGTTTGGGTTTCAGTTAGGGTTTAGGTTCATTGCCATTCCCGTTTCTCAATGATATGTTCTTCTCTTCTCTTTTCTTTTTGTGATTTCTGTGTTTTTGTTTGTGTTTGTGATTTTGAAAAGGAAAATTATAAATCTAAAATTTTTTGTGTTTGTGTTAGGATTTGTGTTTGTGTTTGTGATTTTGAAAGGGAAAATAAAATATTTGAAATTTTTGTGTTTGTGTTTAAGATTTTGGTGGCTACTCTGGTCCGATTGAACAACATGATCCTGGGGTTTTTGTTTTTAAGTTTCTAATCTAGATTGATGAACATGATCTTGGGATTTTTTTTTTTTTTTTTTTTTAATTTTATAAATTGGGCCATGGATAGGACCTTGAAGTGGCATGGGTTGGGTAGGCCCGATGGGTGAGTTTGGGGCTTGAAAAAAAAATCCGTTTATTAAACGAGCCAGGTTCAGGGTTCGGGGGCGGGCCCCTTGGATCAGGTTTGGGCATAAAGAAACCTGGCCTAAACTCTACCTGTTGCCATTCCTATCTAAAGTTTCCATGACGGTAAACCCACCTAGTTGACTAGAGATCTTAAGACTAGGTTTTTAAAGGGACAACAAAATTGTGGAGACTAGTTTTTATCACTATGAAGATAACATCTCCCACCCATTTCTATGATGAAATAGTGATGCTTGTAAGTGATGTTCAGGATAAGCTTTGCTTTTAATAATTCTTATATCTTGGAAATCCAAGTGGGGTATAGTAGGATGTTCTTAATAAGAGTCACCTATATGATTGTGAAGTGGGCTACTTCCATGAGAGTTTTAAGGTTGAATTCTCTAGAGCACTTTTTTAATTTCCTAGGATATGTTCATGGCCAAAATGAACAAAACTATAAGAATGAACTGTGTTCGAAAAGGAACTGTGTGAATTCTATTGTCTCGGTATACACAAATGGCTGATAGTTCAAAAACATCGTGTTCATTGATTAGCTAGTATATCCGATAGTCTTTTCACAAAGGAAGGTTCAAAGACGTAAATTGTTGAAATATATCCAACAATTCTTAGTTAGAAGTTTACCACTGTCAGTGCAACCATAGAAATCATGAACTCAATGCATTGTTAACTCACATTTTCTAGTCCAAGACTGGACCACACCATACTCCGTCATAACCCATATATGGCATAAGCAACCCGCATTACTTATGTTGTTGAGATCAAAAGAGAAAACAATAAAAGCCAACGATCCCTTGAACACTGCAAGTTGAAAAAAATATAAAAGGATTCTTTCTAAATAATTAGAAGGCATCCTTATTTCGCGGAAGCTCTCATCATTGACTTCAAAGGACAAAATGAAATGGTGTCGGACGTGGTTGTGTACTGTAAATGTTGTAGTGTGCAGAGCTCCATTACAAAATATACAAGGTGATCTAATAGAATGAATATATCCCTTGTTGGGTTTGTACCCTCTTAAAGACTCCAACCTGTAAATCTCGGCCTCAGCCTTAGCCCTCCTTGATGACTCCAAAGTCTAAGAATCTTGAAGTTATTATTGTGAGAATGATATGCATGTCCATAAAGGAGACTGATAGAACTGTCAGTATTGTTCGAAAGGCATGTACCTAGAAGCTTCTTAAACCTTCTAACGCTAGGGTTTCACAAATATAGGATGTGATTAAGATCTTTCTCATAATTAGTGAGGCAGAACATGCCTCTACAATAGCCAACTCTATTGTAGTTATTAAAAAAGGGGATTTCAATCCTAGAAATATGGGTCGATGTGTTGCTATCTCTACTGCAAACAACCATACACAATTCTTTGCAAGATAAATGAGGGTCTGTTAATGGCACAAATAGCAGACAACCACCATTGTCACTATTGTTGAAGTTTTCAATAATGAAAAAAGGGTCAATGATAATGGAGTTCCAAGATTTGGAAACGTATCTGAATCGGATTAAGGAGAAGTTGACTCAAGATGTTCGTTTGCAACATCGTAGGGAACATGTTCACACCTAGGTCGACAAATCACCGAGGGAAGGGACTGAAGACTGTTTGTTTGTTAGGTTAGATTTAGGTTTGCTGTAACATCCCAGCACCTTTTAAAAGAAAAAAAAAATTTATGGTCAAATTTTTGATATATGTGACCCCACCTACCTGAACTATTCCCCACTACTCGTTTCTCTCAAAATATCTCCCTCCTTGGCCGGCTATCTCTCTTCCTCTTACCTTATGTTCTTTCTTTTCTTTTCACTTAAACACAAACACTCATCTCTCACACTCTCTCACTCTCCCACCGATACACACTCTTCACCACCATCTCCACCATCATATTTCTGACAAGATCACCAAAAAAAACTAATTAGGAGCATCTAAGCATCTTCATCTCTTTTATTTGAGGTAAAAAATTTTAATCTTTTTGGTGGGTTTTATACTTTTACTTGGGGTTATTTTAATCTAAGTTTTGATAATGATATTCATGTGATTTATGAACTTCTTGGGTGATATTCTTGTAATTATATATATGGGTTTTGACCTGGTGGATTTATTGCGGTAAGTGGGTTTATGGTTTTACAAATTGTGGCTATATAAGGTTTATTTATGGTGGAAATTTAGGGGTTTTGGGTTCTATCTTGTAATAGTTGGTAAATCTAATTTTTTTTCCCATTGCTATTGAGTTTATTTGGAGCTAGTTAAAGATTTAAATTGTTTGTGTTGGAGGATATTGTGATTTTGGTTTCATGGGTCTCTTGATGATGTTGTGTAAATCTTGTGGGAACTACTTATAAATTGTTAAGATTTTAGTATTAGGGAGATGATCTTGAATGGGTTAATTTTATAAATTGGATTCTATGCCTTGTGAATTAAATTGTAGGGTAACTTTGGAAGTGGGATTCATTGCTTGTGAGGTTAAATACTTAGGTTTGCCTAATTAATTGCTTATTCCGTGATCTCTAATTCGTAGCTAGATGCAATGTCAAGCCTTATGCTTATTGTGATAGGTTGCTTGGTATTATTTAGGTTCGAGCTAATCTCCTTTAGAGTTTTGGAACTAGGCTTTTTGTGGGTTGCAAGCTAAGTAGTTTTTAATGGGATTTTTGAAAAATAACCATGTTGCATAGAGCTTTGTTTTGGGGGGGTTAAACACGTTTTGGGGAAACTATTTAAGGAAACTATATTTAACTAAAAACTATTGTGTTGTAGCCTTAATGTATATAACTATTAATGAAAAGTGCATCATATTTGGTATTGCATATGAGGAAATGCATGAATAGTTGATATCGAAAATATGAGCATCTTTGATAATGGAATTCATGAAATTATTGTCTTGTTGCAATTTCTAAGGATGCTTTTACCTTGGCTAGTAATTTTTGGGAAATTGATAGAAAATCTTATTGCAATGGATAATTTTAAGAACCTTGAGGATTTTATGGATATCTTGGTTATTGGACAATTTTATGAAACTACTTGGAAAGTAAATTGTGTATTTTGAATACATTTAATTTGTGAACTTCTGATGTGATTTTGCATGGTACCACGATATTGATGATTACCCCATCTTTGTGACGACAAGTTAGATTAGAGCCTTTCACTTTGCATGACGCAGGTAAATCCTTGAGTGTGTAGGTGAGGCTATTGCCATAGGGCCAAAAGACCACATGCAAAGGGTACTATGTAATGTGTCCTTCCTTGCTACCCGTGGGGGAAGAGGTAAATCCTTGAGTATATGGGTGAGGCTAGGTAGGGCCAAGAGACCATATGCAAAAGAGGTACTATATAGCGCATTCTCCCCTGCTGCCCAAGAGAGGGGAGAGGTAAATCCTTGAGGTTGTGGGTAAGGTTGTTGCCCATAGTTCTAATAGATCACATGCCAAAAGAGGTACATATCATGCTAGTGGTTTGTGGGTTCAAACTTGTCTCATGGCGGTATAGTGTCTTTGTGATATTTCTGTCTTTGTGGTGGCTTGTCATGTGGATTGGGTTGGCTTTTCAGGTTTTTGAGACAATGTTGTTATACTCATAGTATATATATTATGTAGTTTCATGGTGATCATTTTTGAGAAGATTTGGGTGGCATTGTTTAATCATTCTTATCATTTTATCAATGAAAATAATTTTGCAATTTTTTGCTAGAAATTCTCAAATTGTTTCATGTTGTAATTTGCACATAATCATGAAACTTACATTTCCTTTACTCTCATTAATTGTGCTACTTATTGGGCTTTGTCTCATTCCATTTTTTTACAAACTTTTTCAGAGTATGCAACAATACTTTTGAGACAAGTTTTGTGGCTAGCAGTAGTTAGGCGAACTACTAATGGAGGCTATTCTTTTGTAATGATGATCCTTAGGTGTTGTACATCCTAGAGGAAGTTTGATACACTCTTTTGTAACTAATAATGGTGATGAATTTTATCCCTAATGGGACAAGTTTGATGTGTAATTATAATTATTCAGACTTCCATTATTTTGTGGCCAATGGTCCTTGTAATTATTGCATAGAGCTCTAAATTAGTTTGAGAGCATCCTTAATGAAATTGTTATGAAAATTCTTGATATTGGTACTAGGTATGAATTACTTGGATTAAATTGCCAAAAAGGAAAAATCTATAGGTACCTTTGGGTTGTATATCTCATGCTTTGGACCCTTTTGGGTTTGGGGCATGACATTTGCAGTGCCAAAGAAGGGATGGTAAAGAGACCAACCTTATCTCTATTGTGTAAAATGAAACAGATGGTGTAGTTTTGTTAAGGGAGAGTTCTATGATCCACCATAACTTCTCAACCGGACAATGATGGAGCCACCCTTGCACCCCCAATTTTTTTTAGAAAAAATTATTAATATATATAGGTATTAATTTTAGCAATTTCATATGGAAATTTTTTTATATAGCAATTTTGTTCTACAAAATTACATTTTTCTCCCTTAACATTATCATTAATTCTTTTGAAAAAAAAAAGAAAAAAAAAAGAAGCAAATTCTTATTAGTTTACATCTAGGCTCACTACTTACATCACTTTCTTTCATAACAATAACCACTAACCATGTTATCAAAAATAAAAATAAATAAATAACCAATAACCACATTAGCAATTTATAAAAAAATTTATAACTTTAGCATTTTCCTTCTTTTAAAGGATATAATTTTTTTTATATAGATTTAAAATTTAAACAAAATTTACAAGCCCAGAAAAATTAGCCCATCAACAAAAATTACCAATAGCAAAATTTTTTTTTTTTTTAAATAAACCCAATCAACCAATTTATTCAAAAAAAAAAAAAAAAACTTGTCCCTTTGAAAAATTTTAAACAAAACAATTTTGTCCTTTATCCAGCAGTACGCATCAAAATCAAAGACACTTCAAAAAAAAAAAAAAATCTAAAACTGCTAAACAACATAGCCAAAGGCCAAAGCTGCCCACACAGCCTACAACAATATTGCCTATAGCAGTAGGTTTATAGCTTTTGTCTGACACTGTCTAAAACTATAATATTGATTGTGTAGTTTGGCCAGAAGAAATACTGTGTTTTTTTTACATTATTGGCCAACGATATAACATATCAATAAAAAATGTAACAAAAAAAATCAATAAATATGAAGTCCAAATCTTTTGTCTTATTTTTCTTGCTCCACTTTATTTTCTATAAAAAAATAAAATAAAATAAAATAATGCCATCTACACACCTATTAAATTCAAATATAATTTTCAGCCTTTTCTTAATTTTGTTTTCTAAAATAAATATAAAATATAAAATAAATAAAAAAACCCAAACAATGCCAGCCACTGCCAGCAACCTTCGCTGGTGCCACTAGGAATAGATCGTCAACGACATCAATGGCCACCCATGACAAAGGAGATCGAAGGCTCAAATCAAAAAGTTCTCTTCAGTCTTTATGTTTCTTTAGCTTCCTCTTCGATCTTTAAGGCACTGAGTCTTTTTCTTTTTTCATTCTTATCTTTTGAATCACAACAGCAAGCATGGTTTCTGACTTTTAATTCAAATCAACGAATTATTTTTAACTTGGTATGGTTCACAAAGATGCAAGTTTGGAAGAAACAGTCAGGCACAAAAGAGAGAGAAGTTAACAGAGAGTTAAGAGAAATGTTTGGGTTTGTTGAATCAGGTGGTGTGATTCATGTGGGCTTGTTGGTGGTGGAAGACGGTGATTGGCAATGTAGTTGACACCGGCAAAGGTTGGTGGTGGTGGTGATGGAGGATTGATGGTAGTAGGGGACATTTTTGGTTTTTTTTTTTTTTTTTTGGGTAGATGAAAAAAAAAAACATAATGTTAAAATCTAATTAAATTGGTGGACACATGACAAGTTTTTATTTGTGGAGTATAAAGTGGTGGAAGGCGGTGATTGGCAATGTAGTTGACACCGGCAAAGGTTGGTGGTGGTGGTGATGGAGGATTGATGGTAGTAGGGGACGTTTTGGGTTTTTTTTTTTTTTTTTTTTTGGGTAGATGAAAAAAAAAATACAGTTAAAATCTAATTAAATTGGTGGACACATGGCAAGTTTTTATTTGTAGAGTATAGAGTGGAGCAAAGAGAGTGAAACAGAAGATTTGAACTCATAAATATGGAGATTTGGTGCAACCTCATGTATTAATAAAACAACTTTTTTTTTTTTTTGTAACTACTTAAAAAATCAATACATTAAGTTATTGATATAAATATAAAAAATAAAAACTTTACAATTTATCATGTATAACTGATTTTTTTTTTTAAATAACAAATAAAATGATTATAATTTCATTCCAAACTTTTATGGTAATAAAATTTTAATTGAAATAGTAATTTCAACTTTTTGAAACTTGGGTATAAGGTTTTATACAAGGTAGAATGTGTATAATAATTTTAGGCAAAAACTCCCTTTTTTTGTCCTTATATTTTGGAGTATATATTTTCACTTTTGGTTCATAAGTTTTTTCAACAAATTTTCATTTTGGTCCTTATCATTTTACAAGAAACTACTTATATGCTAATGATTAGCACAACTGACACAATTAAACATGACTTGGATAAAGTAGTTGTAGGGTCACAAATCGTAGCCCAAACCCAGGTGAGAAAGGATATGGGCCCAATAAGCCCAGTACAATAAATTTGTAAGAGAGTGGGTGAAAGAATTGGGCCAAAGATGGGTTTTCAACAATTAACGGAGGTTAGGAGTTTGTCCGAGGAGAATAAAACACCTAATCAAATGATAAACTCAAGTCTGAGGAACAAATTTTTGGGTAAATTGGTTATTTCAAGTGGTATCCGAGGAGTAAGTTCGTGATAAATTGGTTATTTCTGATGGTGTTCTTCCTAATACTACAGTGATTCTTCTTCAATGTTTTTCTGCAATATCTTCTGATCCCCTTCTTCTGGAGGCTTTACTCCATTATATAGTCCTTCTTTATTCAATCCTATCGTCCACTTGTCTACAATCTAGTTTCGTACTTGAGTTTCTGTCTCCCCTCCCACAGCTTTTTGATTTTCTGGGGGTAAAGGTGGTCGAAAACACTGTTCAGAGGTCTTCTCCACATTAATGCGGCCAGGAAAGCTGCTGTAATGCATTTAATGCGGTGGTAGCAGCTTTTTCTCTAGATATTTCTGTGTCCTTATCCCTTCCGTGTACATTTGTAGTCTATCTTCACCGCTGGAACTTCCTGGAAAGTAGGCTAGGGTAAGACGAAACCCACTTCACTGACATATGTCAGATCCGAGGAGGATAATCCTCTCGGACCAACATCCCTGGACATTTACATGCTCTACTATTAGTTACGAGGCTCCCTCATGATTTCTTCTCCTCGGACGTATTGTTGATAAAATGTGGGACTTAAGCCCAATGCAAGAGCCCAAGTTTTTGCTCCCCCACAGTAGTAATAATAAAATTTAATTGGCATTAAAAAGTCATGCCAACATTTAAATAAATAAAGAAAAATTCTAAACAATATAAAGAAAACCAAAAAAAAAATAATAATAATTACTTGATTTTAAAGAAAGAAAAAAAAAAATCTCAATCTGAAACTACAAATATATATGAAATAAAAATAAATAAATAAATAAAAATACAAGAGGCACATGGAAATGCTGGAGTATAGTATAGGTCAATGAGTCCAAAATTTTTTAAGACAATAAATGTTTGAAATTTTTTTTTTTTTTTAAGAATTGAAGGAATTTTTAATTTTTACGACAATATTATTTTTTGGGAGAGAAGTGCATTACAATCAAAGAATTTAACCTAGTTTTCTAGGGGATTTTTAATAAAAGAAATAAAATACAATTTATATCTCAGTGATTTGGCACAATTACAACTTTTTATATAAACTTTTCCGTTGTTAAACTTTAGTTTAAAACGAAATCATTAGGATTCCGTTTGGAGTATTCAAAATGATTTTATTTTAATTTAAAAGTTAAGAGGTCAACTTGGAACACTTAAAAAAAAATTGTTAACAGGAGGTGAATTATAATTTACCAAAAAAAAATATATATATATAGCGTTGAAATTGTCTCATGCATTAATTTTAAGGGCATAGTTTAGCTATAAAATTTGTTATAGCTTAAGGGTACAGCCTTACTCAATATTTTTTTTATTGGAGGTGAATTTTGACAAATCCACCATTGAATAACATCTTCTTCTTATATCCTCCATGCTTGTAAAATTTATAGAAAATTAAAAATCAATAGTTATATCATCAATAAATTGTTTAAATTGCAAGTTTTTGTAGTTTAAAATTATGCATAAAATATAAACTTATAGATCATATAATAAATAATATCCGATTGACACAAAATTTGACATGTGTATTAAAAACGTAAAGAACATGCAATTCAACGGTTAGATTTTTAGAATATGTTGTAATGTTTATTTTATTGAGTAAAGTTGTAGCCTAAGACTGGAACCAATTTTGTAACTAAATTTTGCCTAATTTTAATCAATCATTGAGCAATCAAATGTGATCAAATGAATCCAATCTCAACATCCCCCAAGGTGGGATTCTATCTAATCAACCACATCAATCTAGTGAAGCTTTTGAGAGTGACTTGATGTATACCTTATGCTATTAATGAATTAATGAGGAAAAAAAAATTGTCTGCATAGTTTATAAGCCCAAGAAATAAAATAGATTTATTAATTGTACAATGGGTGGCAATTCGTGTTGCGGATCGGGTTCGTGTCGTGTCGAGTTATGAGTATTCAACTATATGGTTTGACCAAAACCCGACTTGTTTAGTAAACTTGTTAAGAATTCTCAACTCTAACACAACATGTTTATTAAATGTTGGAAATAAAGGAGAAATAATACCTGAATTTTCCTTGGAAATTACACAATTTGATTTTACCAAAAAGAGGTGGCAGAGATGAGGCGTGGACCAAGTCACTGTCTTGAGACAAATCGTGCCGTCTATGGTATATCCGATGTAGTTAGACAAATAGTTTATGCACGTTGTCCCCAGGATACAACAGCCCAGCCACCTTTGCTGATTATCCTTGCAAGGCTACACTGTTCGTAGGATATAAACTCGCTATAGTACTTTCTTTTTCCAGAAAATTTTGTAAGAGATAGAATATTTTGTGAGTAGTAAGAAGCAATAGATGATAAGTGCTTAAGATAAAAAATTGTTTTTGAAAAGTCTGTTGCTTTCTAATTCAAAAATAAAATGTGTGTATTTGAAACTTTTATTTCTTTCCATATATATAAGCCAGACATGTTGCTTGTCCTTAGCCAAAAAATAAAACGTTTGATATCAATTAAATAGTCATAAAGTTATTAAAATTAATATATATAATCAATAGCTTTCTTTATATAAATATATATATATATATATATATATATATATATATATATATATAAACCGAAATTAAATATTGTCTTTGCCAAAATCTCAATCTGTACGTTCGGAACAAAAAAAATGTCATAATCTTTGAAATTAATGCCCCATAGATTACGTTGCTGAACAAGAAAAGAAAGGGTCATAATGCCAAGCATTTAATGGCCTATTATTACAACACATTTTCAAAAGTTTTCTTTCTGAATATATGTTACAAAAAATTGCTAACTGTTTGACCACTGTCTATTAAACCAAATAGTAAACATTTGTGTATATATGGCAACATAAAATAATTCAGCAATAGTTGTACATTTAAGTGCTGAAATTCTTCCATACCTGACGTTATTATGTCATATTCAAATAAGATAATAAAACCAAATATGCTGACAATTATGGTATTAATATCACATTAATGTTTATAAATTTCCTGATTAAAACCATTGACAAAAGCTATTCAAATTTTGAATTATATTTGAATTTCAAAATTTAACAATCAACGTATCTGACACATAAATGAGTATTAAAATAAATATAATTTTTTTATAAAAATATCAACAATAAACAGGTTGACCCGACACGATATGTTTAACCTGTTTAATTAACAAGTCATGTAAATGTCAATACTAATGACCCGTTTAATAACATATTTGATTAATAGATCATACCTAACTTGAATAACATGTTATCAATTTCTATATATCTAAGATTAAAATACAATTACAACCATAAAAATATAATTACAAAAAAAAAAAAAAAAGCAATAATAGCAAAAACTAGTACCTTTATAAGCTAAACGGGTCAAACGGGTTTGCATGTTGAACACGAACACAACCCATTTATTAAACGGGTCAGCCGTGTTGACCCAAATATCACCCGAACTCATTTAGCCTTAACTCATGACCTATTTATAAATAAGTTAATCGTATCGGGTTTGCGAGTTGTGTCGGATTTTGTCACCCTTAGTTTTTAATAAAAGAAATAAAATACAATTTATTTCTCAGTGAATTGGCCCTATTACAACTTTTTACACAAACTTTTATGTTGTTAAATTTTGGATTAAAATGAAATCGTTAGGATTCCGTCCGAAGTATTCTGAACGATTTTATTTTAATTCAAGTATTCTGAACGATTTGTTATTAAAATAAAGATTCTCAACCAAGATAAGGAACTCTCCTTTTCTATATCATAAAATTGTACTCGAAAAAGAGACTATGGAAGCAGAGTATTGTCATGAACCACTAAGATCAAGGGAGGAAGAAGATGAGCTGGGACGTAGTGTCAAGAAGTTTAAAGAGTGCTCAAGAGCAAGGTAGTTCACCCCTCCCCAAGCTCTTGTCAACTACAAGGACAATCTGGTTGGCGATATTCCAGGAGCTTATAAGCAAGCTTTCAAGCTTGACAACGTATGGGATGATGGAGAAGAGTCTGATACAGAAGTTGAACCACTGCTAGAAGGTATGGCAGAGATTAAATTGTCCAAAGAAACTAAGGCTCATATCAAAGCACCTTGGTCGAAGGCATTGATAGTGAAAGTGTTCGATAGAACTATTGGATTCAGCTACCTCACTTTCAAGATCAATGCTTTATGGAAACCCACTACTAGGATTGACTATGTTAATATAGGGAAAGACTATTTTCTGATTAAGTTCTACAATTCTGATAATTATGATAAAGTTCTTAAAGGAGGTCCATGATTTGTTGGAGAGCACTTTTTGGCCATTAAGCCCTAGGAGCCTTACTTTAGAGCATCTGGGGATAACTAACTTTTGTAGCAATTTGGGGGAGATTTCTGGAGTTTCCAATTGAGTTCTATGATTTGGAGGTGTTGAAGGAAAGAGGCAGTGCTATAGGACCTATTCTTCAGATAGACTCATACATGGCCACTGGTTTAAGGGGCAACTATGCAAGGCTCTGTATTCAGATGGATATAGATAAACCATTAATCACTTCAATCTGTATAGGAAGGATGGTGCAACAAGTGAAGTATGAGGGAATTTCCACATTATGCTTCTGATGTGGGCATCTGAGGCATAAACAAGAAAATTGTTGTTATCAAATAAAGCAACAGGAAAGGAATGATAGTGTACTAGCTGAAACCGAAGGCCAGGAAAGGGATGAGGAGAAATCCTCGAATACGAACTATGGTCCATGGATGTTAGTCACAAGGAGAAAGAATATAGGTAGGAATGGACAAGCTAAGTTTCCCATAAAAGAAGATCAGGAGAATGATGTAAGCCCCAAGGGCAGATTTGTCCATCAAGGGGTTAATAAAGAAGAAATGGAGACTGATGTGATAGAGAAATCTCCAAAAGAAAATTTGCTTTATAATAAACCGAGTCACTCACGTGTGAGGCTTGATACATCTAATCAAGGAGTAGACATTGAAGACCCCTGTCATATGGAATCAGGCCATGATGTCTCAGGAAGTGGCATAAAGGTAGAATATGAGTGAGGGCATGAGAGGTAATTTTACATCGGCTCCTAAAGCTTTGAGTAAAAGAAATTTGTGAGTAAAAAGTTCCAAATCTCTCAAAGGGCAGCATTCAGCATCTAGTTTGAAAAACCCACCTCTTAACTTTTCTCAAACCAGTGAGCATGGAAGCAAATCAATAGGGAAGGAGTAACCTGCCTCGGCTTGGGTGGGCAATATGGTACCAAGGCAAACCGATGAGAGTGACCAAAGAGATCATTCTCCAGATCAAGGTGGCGTTGATGGACACCCTGGGGTGGTGTGAAGAGGATTTGGGGAAGGCATGGAAGCTAATTTTTCCTATCACTCCTACAAGCATCAAGATGGGAAATCATCCATTGGATCATCCAGCCTGGGGATAGACTCCCAACCCTTAGTGGAGGTTCATCACGGATACGCCACTCGTGTCTTGGGAGGAGGCCGAAATACTAAGAAAGCAGCGAAGGCCATCAGTAGTGCCCCACTTCAACAAATCCAGTTGGATAATCCAGGAAAGGAAATTGGTGGATTTCAAGGGAATGGCAACTGCCCATATGGTGAATCACCCAATGCTGAAGTTAGTGCAGATTCTGGCTCCAGTGAAGAGTTACGACGTCCTAATTTGTTGTAGGGAGGATGTGGTAGGGATTTTGAAGTATATGATGGTTTGGAATCCAGAATGGAAGAACTCCAAGGACCTACTAAGGAGGATAGGATGGAGTATGATGGAATCAGCCACAATGAATCCTAATCAAATTGAAGCTCCTCTTGGTCAATTTGTCCAAATGAATATTCTCATGTGGAATTGCAGAGGTGCACTTAATCTGGATTTCAAGAGGCAAGTTTTTGAAATGGCTGTGAATTACCGCCCCTCGATTATGGTCATTACAGAGACTAGAGTAGAAGGAGATAGAGCTGAAAAAACCATTGATGGGTTGCCTTTTGATGGTTTTATCACCACTGATACTATAGGGTGCGTTGGTGGCTTGTGGATTCTATGGAATAAAGAGGATGCTAAAATCTCTCTATTGGCATCGACGAAGCAGGAGATGCACGCCACTGTTAAGGTACGTGCTTCAAACCTTTCTTGGTTATTTTCTGCTATTTATGCGAGTACTCGTCTGGCTGAAAGGTGAATTTTGTGGTCTAATATTGAGGAAGTTGGATGTTTGTATACACTGTCATGGCTTATGATAGGAAATTTTAATGAGGTTCTCTGTGGTGAGGATAAATTTGGGGGGCATCAAGTTAATATTAATCAGGCTATGGAATTCAAAGCTTGTTTGAATTCCTGTAGTTTTGTTGATTTGGGTTTTGCGGGGCCTAAATACATATGGACAAATAAGAGGCAATTAATGGATTTAATTTTGGAAAGGATAAACCGATGCTTTGCTAACCCGCTATGGAGAGTCCTCTATTCGGAAGCAGTTGTGACTCATTTACCCAGAACTTATTTGGATCATCAACCGGTTCTAATTAAACTCTGGAAGCCCGATCCTAACAGGGCAAATAGACTTTTTCGCTTTCAAAGCATGTGGCTATTACATCCGGATTTTCCTAGGGTGGTAAAAAAATCTTGGTCTGTAGGAAGTTCTTTGCACCCGACCACAATGGATTTTGCCAGAAAGGTGAAGAAATGGAATTCTGAAGTTTTTGGGAATTTCTTTGCTAGGAAGAGGAGAGTTCTAGCTAGATTAAGTGGGACTTAAAGAGCTTTAGATAATAATCTTAGTGAGTCTCTTATTCGATTGGAGAAATACCTAATTGATAAATACTCTTCTATCCTTCTCCAGGAAGAAGAATATTGGGCCCTCAAATCAAGAATTATAGCAGCTGCTTTCAGGGATTGAAATACCTCCTATTTTCATGTTTCTACTGTTGTTAGGAGACAGAAAAATAAGATCAGATGCTTGAAGAATAGTGTGGGGGAGTGGATTGATAATGAAAAGGCTGTTAAAAAGCACATTTTTATGGGATTTGAAAAACTTTACTCAACAGAAACGAGTATGTCCTCTTGGCAATCCCCTATATTAGAATTTTCTTGCTGTTTTTTGATAGAGGAGGAAAGTGCTTGGATTGGTAGAGAAGTAGTGGAGGAGGATGTTAAGAATGGGTTATGGAGCTTGAAGCCATTTAAAGTGCTAGGACCAGATGGTTTGCATGCAAGGTTCTATCAGTAGTTCTGACATAAAGTGGGGAATTCTGTTTGCAAAGAAGTTATAGCTATTTTTGAACATGATGAAGTCCCTGAATATCTTAATGATACACTTGTTACCCTAATTCCAAAGTGCCAAAGCCCTGAATACTTGAACAACTATAGACCGATCAGCCTTTGTAACTCGGTCTATAAGGTCGTATCCAAAATCATAGTAAGCAGGATCAGACACCACATAAGTAAACTGGTTGCTCCTGCCCCAAAAGCATTTGTGTCGGGTAGGAAGGGTATTGAAAATGTGTTGATAGCCCAAGAACTTTTCTATGCCTTGGATAGAAAGAAAGGAAAGGAAGGTTACATGGCTATCAAAATGGACTTGGAGAAAGCTTATGATCAATTAGAGTAGAGTTTTGTTAATAAAATGTTTCATGACTTCTATTTTCCCCAAAATATAATCAAGGTGATTATGAGTTATGTTACATTCCCTAGGATTTCAATCTTATTCAACGAGAATGCTTTAGATCCTTTTAATCCCCCAAGAGGGCTTAGGCAAGGGGATCCGATTTCATCGTACTTGTTTATTTTATGCATGGAGTTCCTTGGGCACTTAATAGAAAAGAAATGTATAAATGGAGAATGAAAACCTTTAAAATCCTCCTGGGAGAACATTGGTATTTCCCATTTGTTTTTTACGGATGATTTAATTCTATTTGCAAAGGTGGAGGAGCAAGCTTGTGAGGCTATTTCAGAGGTCCTAAGCAAATTCTGTGAGGAATCGGGTCAAAAGGTGAGCCTTGAAAAGTCAAGAATTTATTTTTCTCCAAATGTCCAATCTGGTGTTAAAGAGGAGATCTGCTCTAGGTTGGGAATACAAGCTACGACAAATATTGGCAAGTACCTTGGTTTTCCTATTTATCATAGAGGGGTAGCAAGGAACCGTTTGAATTTTATTGCGGAGAGGGTGATGAATAAACTTGCAGGTTGGAAAGCAAAGTTCTTATCCTTTGCATGGAGGTTTGTCCTAGTAAAGTCGGTCATGTCTACTATACCGAATTATGTGATGCAAAGGGAGGTATTACTAATACATTTATGTGAGAAATTGGATAAGAGTAACAGGGATTTCCTTTGGGGGTCAACTAAGGAAAAGAAGAAACTTCATCTGGTTGGGTGGAATAAAATTATTAAACCTAAGGAAGAGAGTAGCCTTGGGATTCAAGCAGCAAGGGCAAAGAATTTAGCACTCCTTGCTAAGTTAAACTGGAGAATGAATAAGGAGAAAGAAGCTTTTTGGGCCAAAGTTATCCTGAAAAAATACTATTCCTTAGACAGAAGAAGATTTAGAGATCCCAACAAACTTTCGGCCTCTTCTAATTGGAAAGCTATTAAGGCTGGCTTCCAAACCTTTGCTGAAGGTATATGCTGGGGAGTGGGAGATAGAAAAAAGATCAGGGTTTGGTCAGATTTCTAGATCAGAGGTAAATCACTAAGAGAACTAATTGAAGGGTCATTGAATCAATATGAGAGTGACCTAATGCTCTCTGAAATTCTCGTCGAGGCAAGGCCAGGGGTGGAGATGGGAAATTCTCTCATTTGAGCTACCTTAGGAAGTTAAAGACATAATCAGAGCGATTCCTCAAAGTCAGGTTGGTAGTAGGGAGGATTTAGTGCTATGGAAACACTCAAAGGATGGGGAATTCTCTGCGAAATCAGCATATGATTTAGCTAACATCTCTCATGATCTAGTCCCTCCCTTCCAAGGATCATGGATTTGGAAGCTAGATGTTTTGCCAAAAATTGTGAATTTTCTTTGGCTGTGCATGCGTAAGAGTGTACCAGTAAAAAACACACTAGCCTCGAGGGGTATCATTGATTATAAGACCTGTCTACTGTGCAAGAGACTACCTGAAACGATTGGGCATCTCTTAAGGGAGTGTATTTATGCTCGAGACTTTTGGCACAAAATCAATGTTCCCCCTGATGCTGCTTATTCATTTCAAGCATTTGATGATGTGAACATTTGGTTGGGAAAATTTCTTGAGTAAGGCAATGCATCAATCTTCGGTGCCATGGAAATATGTATTTCCATTTGCTATATGGGAGTTGCGGAAGCATAGAAACAAAGTGGCCTTTAACAATATCCCTCTAAAACCCAATCTGTGCAAACTAAGCATCAATCAGGCTATGGAGTACTATTTTTGTGTGGGGAAAATTAGAAACCAATGGAGTATGGCCGTCATTTCTATTCGTTGGGAAAAACCCCCTCCCAATTGGTATAAACTGAATACTGATAGGGCTTCGTGTGGTAATCCGGGGAGGGCAAGAGGTGGTCGAGTCATAAGAGGCAATGCAGGGAACTGGATTAGGGGGTTTGCAAGATATATTGGGTCAACAACAAGCATTATAGTAGAATTCTGGGCACTCAGGGATGGTCTGCAAATGGCCATACAACTTGGTGTGCAAAACTTAGAAGTTGAACTTGACGTGAAAGTCATTGTGGACTTAATTATTTCTAGGAACTCCTCTAATGTAGCATACTCATCCTTATTGTTTGATTGCAGATTATTGCTGGACAAGATTCCTCATACCAAGGTGAAGCGAGTGTTTCGAGAAGCAAATAAATGTGCCAATGCACTAGCTAGGAAAGGATGTAATTCTCAAGAGGAATTTGTAATTTTTGACGTACCCCCATCCGATGATATCTCTGCCTTAGTGTATGCAGATGAAAATGGGGAAAGCTTTTGTAGGCATGTTGTTGCTAACTTAGCCATTTTGGCTGCCTAGTTTATTAATATTTCCTTTAAACCCATAAAAAGAAAAAAGAAAAAAGTCACAGGGGGTGAATTATAATTTACCAAAAAAAAAAAATACAAAATGTAGCTCTGAAATTGTCTCTTGCATTAATTTTAATCAATCATTGGGCAATCAAATGTGGTCAAATGAATCCAGTCTCAACATCCCCCAAGATAGGATTCTATCTAATCAACCACATCAATCTAGTGATTAGTGAAGCCTTTTTTTTTTTTTTTGAGAGAGATAATTACAACATACTGCTAATCTCGCAGCTCGAATCATTTCCCCCTTAGACACCAAAGCACTTTGTGCATGGAAAGGTGCCAATTCAGCTATAAGGTCTTTGGCAGTCAAGCTTTTAAGAGTGACTTGATGTATATCTTATGAGATTAATGAATTGCTGAGAAAAAAAAAAATGTCTGCATAGTATATAAGCCCAAGAAATAAAATAGATTTATTAATTGTACAAAGACATTAATAGGAACTAGGTTGTAACTTGTGTTTAGCCATTAAAACAATTAACAATAGTAATGACAATGAGATGAGTGAGATAGTCATCTTGGTTTTTGTGCTATGTATTCTGAATGGTTTGCTTGGCACTAAAACTAAGGAAATTAAATTGAACACACGGCATAAAATTAAACAACAATTAGAAACAATTTTGGATTTTTATTCTACTTCAACTTTAATATAATGCATATGACTGTAGCAAGATCATATCCAACAACATTATTCAATGGTAATAAAAAGAAAGGGCAATGTTGGCCTCTTCAAGTTTTCGAATTTAGACAGGACTTGGGTTCAATCATTCCTTTTACCTCTCCATAAGCATTGTTGCAACTAGAAGTGACTTGCTTCCCGCTTGTTGAAGATGTCAAGTTGATATTTTCCAATTTGATGTCGGTGCAAGCAACATTTCCACTGCAATTAAAATTGACAGCTACTTCGGCTTTCGATGTCCCATACATGTCTGAGTAGCGCACACTGCTTATTTTAACTCCAACATTCTATTAGCAAACAACAAACACCACATTTCTTTCTAGTGTTAAGATTCTGTAGCTCAAATATTTGTCTTATATTCAATAAAACATGCATATTTCTCAAAACTTAGTAGTACTAATAGGTAAGGGAAAATATGATGCAACAAGACCTAGATTGACTTACTGTTGGTGGGCAGCCATCTGGGTTGCCACAATAGTATTGGTCAATGATTATTGGATTTCCAGCGTCTATGAATTTTATATCAGAAAACTCAACATCCCGAACTTCACCTCTCCCAGTCTACAAAAGATTGTGATGATGCCGAGAATAACACCAGTAAGTCGCACGGTCCTCGAACGCTCCTAAAGGCACCTGCACAACAAGAAGAAATGATCCTTGTGGAGGGCACCGGTGTGGTACCGGCCAAACGCTCTCCGAAGGTTAAGTCAGAACTATTCTCACTGCTCTAGAGTGCTAGAGAGGGTAAATTATGCGTACCTTTCTTTGTGATGGCGCTCGGCTTTTATAGTAGTAGGGCTGGACCCTCTTTTCCATGGAGTAGAAGTCCTTTCCTTATAGGAATCCCTCCTTGGGCGTATTTGGCGGGATCTTTTCCATATAGGATTTGTTCCTATGTTTACCCAAAACGTGGAGAGCAAGTCATCCATTCATTATTCGAACGTGGTCATCAAGAAATCCCTACTTGGTACCGTCAGCACATCTTAACGTTGTCGCCATGTGTGCCGTCAGCTTCTGGGGCCTTCAGCCTAAACCCCGTCGGCTTGCGTTTTTCTTCAGTCCAACGATGCCGTCGTTCCGGATACGCATACTACCGTCGGCTATGATGAACCCACGTCCGACGGCCCCTTTCCTTCCGTCTCTTTAGCCCTTTATCAATTTGTCCTTATCAGTTGCCCCCTACTCCATACTCCCGTCAGTTACTTTTTATGCTGACGGTTTATGGAGTATTTCCGTCGGTTGTTTACGTATTCCTTCGATTTAGGCGGGAAGATTATCAAGTGGGCAGCCTCGAGCCGCCGTGCATTTAATGCTTCGGACACGTGGTGCTTCCCTATTGGCGGCTCACCTGACGAGGCGTCGCTTTGTCTCCCGCGCCTGTTTGCCCTGTATATAATGGGGGTTCCCCCCTTCATTTCTACTATTTCCTTCCTTACTGACCTTCGAGAGAGAGACCGTCGCCCTGAGCTTGACTTCTCGTCCCATCTACGTCAGCTGCTGTGTCGCCGTCCACGGGTTCGTTCCATCAAGAAGGACGATTTGCCAGTAAGTTCTAGTCCTTCCCTTGTTTTTATTCTCTTATTAGTGAGGACGTCAGAGTAGGCACTTAGATTTAATCCGTCACTTGTAGGTAAGATGTCAAGTGACGCGTCGTGTGGGGAGTCGTCAGCCCGCGAAGGAGCGGGCTACGACGAAGCCTTTGGTTCTGGTCATGAATCAGAGGACTTTTCGCTCTCGTCAGGGGGAGGGACGTCAGCCCGATCTCCTGACGGTAATGAGAGCTGCACAGGTGAGGATGAAATAGGAGAGGGAAAAGAGGGCGAAGGTATTGAGGTTGGTACGTGTACTGACGGCGAAGGTAGTGATAGTGACGGGGATCAAGGAGATGGTGAAAAAGGAGACGGGGATGAGGAAACCGGAGATAACCGTCCCTTTATTCTTCCCGAGGATTGGGCCGTCAACAAATTTTTGCCTAGGATGAGTAACAAAATTTTTGGAGAGTTGCGCATCCGCTACCAAATCCCAGACCACATCCCAATCCGTCTCCCTGAAGAGAATGAGACTTGTTACTCGGGGAGGACCGCTGACGTGGGTATGTATGACGCCATGTTTGCTGCGGGTTTGAGACTGCCGTTGACGGCGTTACACCGTCAGCTGGCTGACTTTCTGGGTCTTTCCGTCACACAAATCGCCCCAAATGCATGGAGGACCTTCATAGGTGCTGAGATTTTGTGGGGCAGTCTAAGTGGAGGAAACCGTCAGCTTACCCTTGACGAGTTCTTTTACTGCTACAGGCCACATCATATCGCCTCGTCTAAGGGGACTTACCATTTTAACGCCCGTGACAAAAATTTGAGGCTGGTATCGGATATGCCAGATTCAAATAGGAACTGGAAGAGTAGGTACTTTTTTGTTGAGGGGACGGATTGGGTTTGCCGTCAGGAAGAATGGGCGACGATGCCCCATGGTTACTTCGACAATACGTGGGCCTTTGTAAGGGATTCAGGTTAATCCCGTCAACTATGGTCTTTTTTGTTTCCTTGGCGACGTTATTAACACTTTCCTTTCTTTTCTCAGCTTACACCCGTCCCCACATAACCGACGAACAGGAGGAGTTCATCCGTCGGGTTCTGGAAATTCCTCTGGAAGAGCGCAAGTGTAGGGATTTGATCACCCTTGACACAATCCATTTATATTGTGGGGGTCCAGAGCCGTCAGCTGAAGCTCGGAGGTTGGAGGAATTCTCCCGTCGGCGTGAGTATATTTCCCCTTGGCTTTTTTTTGGTTATCCCCGTCAGTTATTCTAACAACCTTTGTATTGTAGAAATGGAGTCTGCTAAGCAAAGGATCCGAGCTGCAGCTGCCCGTCAGAAAGCAGAGAAGCAAGCCCAGGCGGCAGGGTTGGAGGCGTCGTCAACCCCAAAGGCCCCTACCGGGCTGGCGAAAAGGAAGCCTGACGGGAGCGATCGTCGTCCGGCTAAAAAGGTCGCCGTCACTCCTGGTTCCCTGAAGGAGAAATCACCTTCTAAGCCCAGCCACGGTGTGGGTAAGGGGCTGATGACCTCCCAAGGTCCCGTCGCTGAGGGCCAAAGCCGTCTCCTGACCCACAGGGATTACGCCGTCGAGGAGGCTAAGTCCTTTGTGAAGCCAGTGGACCTGGAGCCCTGTGAGCAGCTGGAGACGGAGGATCTGGGGGCGTCAGCTCTCTTTGACCTTACCAGGGTAAGTCTTCTACTTTTGTTGAGATGACTATCTCGTCTTGATTCTCTCTCTGACGGCTGCGTTTTCTTTCTTAGGCCTTGGTGCATGTGACGGCCCTCCAAGATCGCTGCATTGCGAAGGAAGGTGTCGTCGCCCGTGTTAGGAGGCACAATACGCACCTGATGGAGGAGCAGGGCCAGTACAAGGAAGCCGTCCGCACGTTAAACAGGGAGCTGAAGGAGGTCAGGGAAAAACTGGTGGAATCGGGCCGTCAGAACGAAAAGCTGAAGGGGGAGATGACGGTCCTGGAGCAGAGGTTGCAGACGGCTGGGGCTGACGCGGTCCGTGACTTCCAAGCGTCACAACTGTTCATTGACTCCTGTGCCGGGTATTATGGTACTGGTTTCGATGACTGCCTTAAGCAGGTCGCGTCAGCCTTTCCGGGGTTGGATCTTTCTGGGATCACCATGGATGACGGGGAAGATGACCCCTCTCAACCTGCTGCCCCTGTGGAGACCGACGGCGTTGTAGTCCTGGCCCAGCCTGCTGTTAATCCGGCTCCAGTTGTAGATGTTGAGGACCGCCAAGACGACGGGAATCCTGCTGACGGCGCTGCTCCTTAGTTATTCTATTCATTTGTATTTTTCCTTAGTTATTTTGAGAACAGTTGTTACTTGAGTTATTTTTGGCAGACGATTGTTTTTGGTTTTATATATGTATGTACTTGCATTTGTGGCTTGTATTTCTGCCCCTGCTTCTTGTTACATATATGCGTCATGCCTTTTATCTTGAGTTATTGTTCCGTCAACTTTCTGAGCGAAATTTCCGTCGGTATGATGCTGTCTAACCTTTTATGGGCCGTCAGCCCAATCGGTTCCTCCCGTCAGTATTGTTAGAACCTTTCGACGGGATACGAAGATTTTGCGATCCTTTTAAGGCGTTAAGTAGTTTACCTTTGTGGAACTTGTTATTTCTTGTATGCCCGTTGACATTGGGTTTTTGAGAGTCCCGTCTCTTTTGACCGTCAGCATCTTAGCTTCAGGCCATCAAGGGCTTTTTCGTACTTATCATTTTGGTAAGCCTGTTGGTTTCTAGGACCGTCTGTGACAGCCTTCTTTTGGCGAGACCGTCAGCTTGTTAGTTATAGGCCGTCAGTTTCTAAACTTTAGGCCGTCAGGGACTGATGAACTTTGTCATCTTTTTGTAATCCCGTCGCCTTTTTGGCCCTTGTCCATGACAGCATTCTTTTGGGGAGATCGTCAGCTTTTTAGTTATAGGCCGTCAGTTTCTAAACTTTAGGCCGTCAGGGACTGATGAACTTGTCATCTTTTTGCAATCCCGTCGCCTTTTTGGCCCTTGTCCATGACAGCATTCTCTCTTGGTCAGCTTTTGTCATGGACTTGGTCGTTTTTAGTGTCCATTTTTATGAACTTAGTTATCCACCTTGGTGGGTCGTAGGCTTTTTCCTCTCACAGACACTTAACTTGAAATGAATAATGCTCTTTTTATTGTCATGCATTTGTAAAAAAGCACTTCTAAAACCGAGTGCTACTTAAAACCAGAAAATAAACTGAAGTAAATTGTAGCAAAAACTGAAGTAAATGATAACATAAAAATAAATGATAAAGCTGAGCAGGAAGCTGAAATCCGTTGTGGATGAAGGTCGCTTTGTGCCGCCACTCCTACTGGTAATACTTTCGTAGGTGTTCGGTGTTCCATGGGTGCGGCAGATTCCGCCCGTCTGTAGTTTCCAGGTGGTAGGTACCCTTTCTCTGCCAGGCTGTAATCCGGTAAGGTCCTTCCCAGTTGGGGCCAAGTTTTCCTTGGGTGGGGTCCCTGGCGGCGCCCATGACCCTTCTAAGAACGAGGTCTCCAATTTGGAAATCTCTGTGGCGGACCCGAGAGTTGTAGTGTTGGGCCATGCGGTTCTGGTATCGAGCAAGCCTTTGCTCTGCCGTCGCCCTGAGCTCGTCCGTCAGATCCAGCTGTAGTCGCATTGCCTCGTCATTTCTGTTTTCATCGTGGTTGTGCACCCTGTAGCTTGTGATCCCAACTTCAGCCGGGATGACCGCTTCGCTTCCGTACGTTAGTCGGAACGGTGTTTCTCCTGTGGGTGTTCTTGCCGTCGTTCTGTACGCCCATAGCACGCTTGGTAACTCTTCAGGCCATATGCCTTTTGCCCCCTCGAGCCGAGTCTTGATAATCTTGAGCAAGGATCGGTTCGTGACTTCGACCTGCCCATTTGCCTGAGGGTGGGCGGGGGAGGAGTAGTGGTTCTTTATCCCTAATTGCGAGCAGAAATCCCGGAACGATTCGTTGTCGAATTGCTTTCCGTTGTCTGAGATAAGAACTCTAGGAATGCCAAACCTGCATATAACGCATCTCCAGACGAAGCTTCGCACATTCTTTTCTGTAATTGTAGCTAGGGCTTCAGCTTCTACCCATTTTGTAAAGTAGTCGATGCCTACTACTAGGAACTTCAACTGCCGTACCGCCGTAGGGAATGGTCCCATAATATCTAGTCCCCATTGTGCGAACGGCCATGGGGCTGTTAACGGGGTCAGCTCTTCAGTTGGTTGTCTTATAATATTGCTGAACCTCTGGCATTTGTCACAGGCCCTAACATAGGCTTCGGCATCCTTCCGCATGGTGGGCCAATAGTATCCTGCTCGGACCAGTTTGTGTACCAACGCCCTGGACCCGGAATGGTTCCCGCAGATTCCTTCGTGCACTTCTCTCATAACATATTCTGCCTCTTCTGCAGTCAAGCATCTCAGATAAGGTAGAGAGAAGCCCCTTTTGTATAGGACGTCTTTTATCAGAACGAACCTTGCTGCCTGGACCTTTAGTTTCCTTGATGCCTCCTTTCCGTTTGGTAATACCCCGTCTTTCAAGTACGAAACTAATGGCGCGGTCCAGCTACTGTCAGGGCATACTTCCTGCACATTGCTGGGATCTATTAGCGGGGAAAGCTGAATGAAAGAGAGTACATTACCAGGGGTAACCATATGCTCCGCTGAGGCGGCCTTTGCGAGGCGATCCGCTCGCTCGTTCTCTTCTCTGGGAATCTGGACGACGCTGGCTTCGAGGTTATCCATCCTTGCCTTTACCTGATCGAGGTACCTCTTCATCCTTTCGCCCTTGCACTCGTAGTCTCCGTTCACTTGGTTAGTGATGACCTGAGAGTCGCAATGGATGACTACTTTTGTGGCTCCTGCGGCTCTGGCGAGGTCGAGTCCTGCTATCAGTGCTTCATATTCTGATTCATTGTTGGTAGCAGGGAAGTCAAGACGGACCATGCATTCAATTGCATCACCCTCGGGTGACAATAGCACGATGCCAGCCCCTCCGGTCAATCTGTTGGAGGATCCGTCCGTATATACTTTCCATAGAGGGGATTCTCCTGCCCCCTTGCCTTCGTCATGAGTGAACTCTGTTATGAAATCTGCGACGACCTGTCCCTTGATTGCGGTGCGCGGGCGGTACCGGATATCGAATTCGCTCAGCTCTATGGCCCATAATGCCAACCGACCTGCGATCTCGGGGTTGTTCATGGCCCGTCGCAAGGGCTTGTCTGTCAGTACGTTCACCGTATGGGCTTGGAAGTACGGTTTAAGTTTGCGGGCCGCTGTAACTAGTGCAAAGGCAAGCTTTTCCATTGGCGGGTATCTTTCTTCGGCACCGCGAAGCGCTCGGCTCGCATAGTATACGGGCTTCTGTATCCTTTCTTCTTCTCGGATCAAGGCAGCGCTGATGGCTGCGGGGGAGACGGCCAGATAGAGAAAGAGTTCTTCCCCCGGCTGTGACGGGCTCAACAGTGGTGGGGAGGAGAGATAAACCTTCAGCTCTTCGAACGCTTGTTGGCACTCGGTAGTCCACTCGAACGACCTCTTCAGTGTGCGGAAGAATGGCAGGCATCTGTCCGTCGCCCTTGACACGAATCTGTTAAGTGCCGCTATCTTCCCGTTGAGGCTTTGCACTTCTTTGACGTTTCTGGGCGGCGCCATCTCCATAATGGCCCGGATCTTGTCCGGGTTTGCTTCGATTCCCCTTTGGGATATCATAAATCCCAGGAATTTTCCCGCCGTCACTCCAAAGGCGCACTTCCCGGGATTGAGCCTCATGTTGTAGGAGCGGAGAGTGTTGAATGTTTCTTTGAGGTCCTCCAGATGATCCTCCTCCCTTCGGCTCTTCACTAACATGTCATCCACGTAGACCTGGACATTCCTCCCGATTTGCTGCGCAAACATTTTGTTCATAAGTCTTTGGTAGGTTGCGCCTGCGTTCTTCAGCCCAAAGGGCATTACTTTGTAACAGAAGAGCCCTTGGCTAGTTACGAACGAGGTTTTCTCTTGATCTGCTTCGTGCATTCGAATCTGATTGTATCCTGAGAAAGCGTCCATGAAGCTTAGCAACCGGTGTCGGGCGGTTGAGTCCACTAGGACGTCGACCCTTGGAAGAGGGTAGCTATCTTTGGGGCAGGCCTTGTTAAGATCGGTGAAGTCCACACACATCCGCCATTTGCCGCTAGCCTTCTTGACCATCACCACGTTGGCCAGCCAATCGGGATAGTATACTTCCCTAATGAAATTTGCTTCTCGTAGCTTTCGGACTTCCTCTGCAATGGCCTGATCTCGTTCGGGCGCGAACACTCTCTTCTTTTGCCGAATGGATGGAAAGCCGGGCGAGACGTTCAATCTATGCACCATGACCGACGGATCTATTCTTGGCATATCTTCATGACTCCATGCAAATACATCTTGATTGCTCCTGAGGAAGGTTATGAGTTCTTGACGGATTTTGGGGCTCGCGAGTGTTCCAATTCTGGTTGTCCTGTCGGGATTAGAACCGTCGAGCGTTATTTCTTCTAATTTTTCCACTGGTTCTGTCACCGTCCGATGCTCCTCTATGCTTAAGGCCTGGAACTGGTCTTCCATTTCCATCATGGCTATGTAGCACTCTCGTGCGGCCATTTGGCTCCCGCGCAGCTCCCCCACTCCATAGTCAGTGGGAAACTTTATCATTAGGTGGTAAGTTGAAGTTACTGCCTTCCATGAATTCAGTGCGGGTCGTCCGAGGATAGCGTTGTAAGCTGATGAGCAGTCGACTACCAAGAAAGTTATGTTCTTGGTTATTTGTTGAGGGTAATCACCTATCATTACGGATAGCGTGACCGCACCTAAAGGCAGTACCCTTGTTCCGCCGAAACCAACTAGAGGGGCATTTGTTGGGACTAGTCGTTCCCTGCTGATTCCCATCTGCTGGAGCGCCGGATAGTACAGGATGTCGGCCGAGCTTCCGTTGTCGATCAGCACCCTGTGCATGTTGTAGTCTTCTATCCGTATGCTGACGACCAGCGCATCATCATGCGGGTGGTGAAGGCGCCTTGCATCTTCTTCCGAGAACCCAATTGTGGGGCCCTCTCTCTGCGCGATCCTTGGTACTTCTCCTGTCAGCTGCACATTCTGGACTACCCTGAGGTAGGTCTTCCGGGCTCTTTTGGACGACCCGGTGACTGCTGTTCCTCCCACAATCATTCTTATGTCCCCTATGGGGGGTCTTGGTCGCTCATTGTCCCGCCGGGGATTCTGCTCTTGAGGGGGTTGATCTGCCCTTTCCTTTCTGACGAACCTTTGTAGCTTGCCTTGTTTTATGAGGGCCTCAATTTGCTGCTTCAGATCGTAACAATCGGCTGTGTCATGGCCGTGGTCTCGATGGAAGCGGCAATACTTATCCTTCGGGCGTCTATTTGGGTCTCCCTTCAGCTTTCCGGGGTAGGTCAAGGCTTCCTCATCCTTGATCTGCATTAGGACTTGGTCTACAGGGGCCGTTAGCGGGGTGAAGCTCGTAAATCTTCCCCCCGGGGGTTTGGGGCGACGCTCATCCCGCCGATCTCCCGTTCGGGCCCTCTTGCGCCCTTGTTCTGGTTGGGTGTCATCTTGCCTTTCCCTCTTTTTCGGTTTCTCTTCCCGAGCTGACAGCGCGTCCTCGGCGTTCATGTATTTGGTGGCCCTGTAAAGCACTTCCGACATGGTTTTCGGGTCATTTTTGTACAAGGAAAACAAAAACTTACCCTTCCGCAGCCCGTTTGTGAAGGCGGCAACAAGTATCTTGTCATCGGCCTCGTCGATCGAGAGCGTTTCCTTATTGAAGCGGGATATGTAGGACCGCAGCGTCTCGTCCTCTCGCTGCTTGATGCTCATCAAGCATGCCGTCGACTTTTTGTATCTGTGTCCGCCAATAAAGTGCGTGGTAAACTGAGCGCTCAGCTCCTTGAAGGTGCTGATTGAGTTGGGCGTCAGTCGGCTGAACCAAATTCTGGCTGCTCCTTTCAGCGTCGTAGGGAAGGCTCTGCACATGATCGCGTCTGCTACTCCTTGAAGGTGCATCAGGGTCTTGAACGTCTCTAAGTGGTCCAGAGGGTCCTTGACCCCGTCGTAGCTGTCCATTTGTGGCATGCGGAACTTACTCGGCAGAGGGAAGGAGTTGACGGGGGCTGTGAACGGCGAGTCGGTTCTGTTGACTAGGTCGTCAAGGTCACTGGACACTCGCCCCTTGAGGGCGTTCATCATAATCTCCATTTGCTCCTTCATCGCCTGCATTTCTGCGACGATAGGCGGTGGTGCCGTATCGGCGGGGAAGGGGAGACTCATGTTCTGCCGTTCTGTCTTGCTCAGGGCGTTGCTGGCCTGAGGTCCCTCCTGATTTCGTCGGTCAGCACTGGTTTCCTCTTGATCAGCTCCTTGGTAGCCTGGTGCCGCATCCTTCTGACGCAGCTGCTCCAAGTCATGATTCTGTTTGGTAAGGCGTTCTACGGCCGCCGCGAGAGTCCTAACTTGCTTTTCGAGGGCGGTCGTGGGTGGTTCTTCCTCTTGAATGTCGTTAGTAGTTGCCATTGAGCGGGTGAGCACCATGCAACCTTTGTCCGGGAAGCGGTACTGTGGCTACTATACGCGCCTTCGTTTCCCACAGACGGCGCCAACTGATGATGCCGAGAATAACACCAGTAAGTCGCACGGTCCTCGAACGCTCCTAAAGGCACCTGCACAACAAGAAGAAATGATCCTTGTGGAGGGCACCGGTGTGGTACCGGCCAAACGCTCTCCGAAGGTTAAGTCAGAACTATTCTCACTGCTCTAGAGTGCTAGAGATGGTAAATTATGCGTACCTTTCTTTGTGATGGCGCTCGGCTTTTATAGTAGTAGGGCTGGACCCTCTTTTCCATGGAGTAGAAGTCCTTTCCTTATAGGAATCCCTCCTTGGGCGTATTTGGCGGGATCTTTTCCATATAGGATTTGTTCCTATGTTTACCCAAAACGTGGAGAGCAAGTCATCCATTCATTATTCGAACGTGGTCATCAAGAAATCCCTACTTGGTACCGTCAGCACATCTTAACGTTGTCGCCATGTGTGCCGTCAGCTTCTGGGGCCTTCAGCCTAAACCCCGTCGGCTTGCGTTTTTCTTCAGTCCAACGATGCCGTCGTTCCGGATACGCATACTACCGTCGGCTATGATGAACCCACGTCCGACGGCCCCTTTCCTTCCGTCTCTTTAGCCCTTTATCAATTTGTCCTTATCAGATTGAATTAATATTATCAATCTAGTCTACAAGAAAATTAAATAATGCCATAGTTTATGTACTTCATAGGTGTCATTGGTAAAATCTCTATCTACCATGGGTAATGCTCCTCCCATACAGAATGTTCACGTTAATATCGTTCTCTCACATTAGGATTAGTTTTTTTTTTTTTTTTTTTTAATAATTGAATGCAATATCTATGTTTATTTTATAGTATGCTAACTGAGCACATAATTAATCAGTTTAATTGTAAATAACCACTCCATAGACTATAAGTGAAGGTGTGTTTGGCTCTCCTATCATACCTGATATGTCTTGATTCGTGCCCCATTTTGTGTCCCATTGAAGATAGCATGCCTCACATGGATGTTTGATACATTTGACTCACTTCCACTTAAGCCTAAACTTCCAATGCTATCATCAAAGAAGAATCAAAGGAAAGATCTTAAATTTATGAAGTACAAAAACCTTGGAAGCAAATTAAATTTAAACAAGAAGAAAAATAATATAATAGCAAATTTTTTTTTTTGAAAAACATACAAAAACAATAAAGAGAAGTAATAACAAACACAAAATTTTACATAGCTTTGCAAATACTATACTGCCAAGAATAATGCTACTGACACAAATTATTTTACAAACAACTGATATGACTTTAGCATTTTTCAAATAATTATTGATAAGAAAAATGTGATATTAGTAGTAGACTCATATTAGAACTAGTAAGAATTTGTCACATCAATAATTTGTAAAAATATTATAAAATAGTTTGTGACTATAGCATTACTTTACCACCAAAGCTAAGTGTTAATATAATAAAAATAACAATTACATTAACAAATCTCACAAATATAAATAAAGTCAAATCCTTTAATACACTAAAAAATGCTCTTATACTAACATACTAGGGAAAAAAACATTATCTTCTAACTCTCACAAACTACAAAGTAAAAACTCAAACTACAGAAACTACGTACGCCGCTTTATTTATAGAGACTATCTTATATCTCCCTACTTTAAATGGGAAATCTTGTACCCCTAATTATTTTTCTTACCAATGTGATATTCCAAAATAATGATGATTATGAAGAACGTCATACCCCCAACAATTACGACACAAAATGGATATTAAATTAGCAGAAGATTTTTAGACTCAATCAAATTGCACTTCAAAAGTGACCTTAATCCCTTTTTTTTTTTTTTTTTAACAATTCAAAATCACCACATACAAGTATAAATGCCTGTAGGGTATGGAGAACAATGGCCGAAATTCAAGTTTTTAGGAGTAGACTTCACACATATATACACTTAGATTAAGTTAGAGTATAATTTCTATCTTATATAAAAAAAAATTAAAAAAAAAAATCACCACATACACCATACATATATACAACATATATACAAGTGCTTATTAAATACTATATGATCTTGATTGGACTAAATAGTAAATACACATTACACAGTTCTTGAAAATATTCAGGCATAAATTCGATTTTCATCTCCATTCAAAAAGTTACAATTTTGTCTATGAAAAATTTGAAAAGTAACAAACTTATCCTTCCATTGATTGTCCAATATTACTCCATATTTAAAAAGGTCGCCTCAGTTTTTTAACATGTCACATTATTACTTTATTTATCATGTTTGCAATCCACAGGAGGACAATATTGATACCTTCAATTTTTCTTAAAAGAAATTATAACATTTTGAATATGAGGGGGAAATTGCACTTTGACCAATCTTCATGTGGAAAAAAAGAAAGAAGAAATATTTCAGCCTAAGGTGTACGTTGAAGATAACTGACGAATTATCAATATATATATATATATATATATATATATATATATATACATATATATCTATTAATATAGCGTGCTTTGCCTTGCCTTACCTTATTCCATGACCCGGCCCGCATTTGACATAAGAGATGTTTACATTTGAAATTCCATCTCCAATAGAGAGACAATCATCACCTGCTTGCCAATATTAACAACATCAAGTTATTGTTTTTTTATAAAAAATATCAACTAATTAAAGATTAGACACTAACAGCCCTATGTTTCCATAGCATTGCTTGATTCTCCCAAAAAAAAAAAAAAAAAACCATAAGTTCAAATTCCTCTTCATTTAGGCCTCATTTGCTTTGGTGTAAAAAAATTTTAGAAATACTTTTCCTCATTTTTGAGTTTTTTGAGCAGTTGAAATTAAAAAATAAAAAATAAATGTTTCTAACACCTTTAAAATGAACAAAATACCCTATAAAATCTCCAAAATAACAAATATCCTCATTTAGTTGCTTTGTTTTCTAACACCTTTAAAATGAACAAAATACCCTATAAAATCTCCAAAAGAACAAATATTCTCATTTAGTTGCTTTGTATTTGAAGTGTTAAATTTGAAGGTGTTATTGAATAATTACAAAAAAGAAATTATGACTTTTGGTTTGAGTAAAACATCGAAAAATGGTTTTCAAAACATTTTCAGGAACATAATCAAATGCCTAAGAACAAATAAAATTTCATAAAAATATTTTAGCAAAAATAATTTCGTAAAAATACATTTTGCTCGGCAAAAATGGTGTTTCATTGTAAAGGAAAAAGAGAGTAGGGAATTTTTTTTAAGCCTTATAAGCATGACACAATGATTAGTTGCATCAAGCAACATAGGAGGTCAATCGAGAGCGATTGCCTCATGGCAAATTGGCAATGAAAAAAAATTCCATTATTTGATGGTTTTTATTAATTCTCTAGATTTTTATGTTTTCTTATTGATATATCTCTTTTATACGTATGTTTTCTAATTTTCTATTTTATCAATGTTTTTTAAGGTTCAAAATATATTGACCATTCAAAGAAAAAGTTTTGGTTGAAGAGAAAAATATTTTCTTTAAAGAATACAGCTACCTTTCAAAAGTGCTAACAACTCAAAATATTTATTTAACAATTTATTATTTTTATAAGAATGGGTAATTAGTATTAAGTACTTTAAGGTTGAGTTCCAAACCAACTACTACTTTATTTTGATGCAAGAATCAAATTAATGCAATTTCATGTATGTACAATAAAAATTCAGAAGTTTGAAGAAGCGAAAGGGAAAGACAATTACCAACACCAATAAAGGAACTGTTGATGAACACATTATTTGTAGTATGAATATGAATTCCATCAGTGTTTGGACTGCCATCTGGAGATTTTATGAATAGGCCTTCGAATTCAACATCATTGCATCCCAGTAAAAGAATATGGGTTTGGGGACTATCAATTATTCTAATCTGGCTCATGTGGATATCATTACTTTTATGAAATTTGAGTGTCTGCAAAGAGAGAATATAGAATGCCATACAATTTCGTTATAAAAATGGAAATCACCGACGCAAAGTGCTATTCGCAATAAGTAATAATGTTAGATTTAAGCTACGAATTATATTATAATCAATTTCTAAAACTAATGTGTTACTAAAACTTATAATATCTATAACAACTTTCATACTCTATAATCAAAACAGTTTATTTTTTTCCTATAAAATAAACAGTTCATTTTTTAATAATAATAATAATAATAATTTGAATCGTACCGTGGGCGCAACTTTGCCACATTCCTGTTGAAAAATTAATCTTGTTAAAGTGTGAAAAATATCTTTAGATAACAAACTTTTGAATTTACCAAAAGTATATAGTAGAGAAAAGAAAATTACCTTAAGATCAGGATGATATCTACATGAGATATCCCACCAAGCCTTTCCATGACCATTTATTAGGCCAACTCCATGTATATAGAGTCCATTCACATACTCAAATTCAATAAATTTTACAGTATCGTTCAATCCCTTCCATTCCTTTGGACTAGAAGGTGCAAATAAAACTCCCAATAACTGCAAAAATTAGGAAAAGTGTGTTGAATCATCTACGTGAAATTTTCTCTATAGTATTTTTATTTTTAGTTATGAAAAGTTCACTAAAATAATTTTAATATATCTATTTCCAGTGATACTGCATATGTATGGATGCGATTCAAATAAACAATTAGATACATTTACCAAGTCAAATTAGTGTTGACAATATTCGTTTTTGAACTTTTTGTCAACGCTTCCAAAAACCTTGTAATGTTATTATTTCATAGAGTATACAAACTTTTTATCCTTGATTATTCTATTTCAAACAAAAAAGGTAGTGCATTGACCTACTCAATTTCATAATGAAAATAAATTGAAAAATGTAGCCAATTTCTAGAACATGAAGAAAATTTTCATTGAAATTTATACTAAAATTAATAATAAATTTTTATTAAGAAAATTTGAATTAATTTCAAATGGGAAGCAAGTAGTTTTAAATGAGCTTAAGAAAAATGAGTTAGAAGTAGTTTTAAATAGACTATAAATAGATTTAAATTGCCAAGATGTTTGGCCTAAAATCAGAAAATGCAATTAGAATTTATTTTGAATTATTTACAAATATTATTTTTTAATATATTATATGGATTTATATATGATTATAAATCGAGGGTAATGGACTTGTGGTATACGTAAATGCTTACTCTTGTAGGAGGTCATTATAGAAAAATGAAGAAATAAATTAGGTTTTCATTTCTATAACGATCTTGTACTCATGACATACAAATATGCAAAGGAGTCTATGAAAGATTAGACAATGAGTTAATAATTTGCCACTTCATCAGTTGTAAAATATTTTTATAAATCTAAGCTTATTGCTAGCCAACATAATATTTTGTACTAAATGGGATGCGTTTTTGAGACACAAGAAACCTCTTTTGAAAATATAATGGAAAAGCCCCTCATCTATATATATATATATATATATATAGAGAGAGAGAGAGAGAGAGAGTTCAATTAAAATTTTAAATTAGAGTTCAATTTTACGTCATGTGTCTAAATTTATGTAGGGACTACACCATAATTATCATTTCTAAATGTCTAATTTTATGCCACCTGTCCAATTTAACTTTTATTAACTTGAGCAAAAAATGTAGAGATTTTCCCATAACCTAGAAAACCACCAAACAATTACTAAACGAAGAAATGAATACCCGTGTGCTTCTTTTTCTAAGGTCAGTTTCAACGTGGGTCAAGATATAGTTCTGGTCCCCAAACCACGTGTTAGATTTCATTTTCGGCAAGAAAGTTCATGAAACTTTAGAAACGTCTCAAGGTCTCAATGTAATTCTTACCTTGTCTTACGGTTACTATGCAAAGAACAATTACTTATATGGACGTGTAAAAAAAATCTCAATTACCATTTGGCGTCCTTTATAGTGTCTATGCCTACGGTTCAAACCTCATCTACCCTCCTCCACTATTTATCTATCAAAAACTTTTACCGTTATGATAATGATAATAATGATAAATTAGGATAAGAATAACATTGAGATAATTTTAAAATTTCAACGATTAAATTGAATCAATGAATTTGCTATAAATAAATAAAAATGAAACAATCTATATATATATATAACCAAAGCTAAAAAAAAATCCAATTAGATTTCAAATTGGATTTAAGTTAGAGTTTAATTTTGCGTTACATGTCCCATCTAATCTAAGTTTAAAAAATTTTGTACCAAATGAGTTAATTTAGTGCAAAAATTGGATTTCAATTAGAGTTTAATTCTGCGTCACGTATCTCATCTAATTTAAGTTTTTGTAATTTTTGTACAAAGTAAGTTAATTCAGTGTATATAGAAAACGAGGAGTCCAATATAAAATATATATATATATATATATATATATATATATATATATATATATTTAAATCTAATCATATATCTAACTCTATATATAAAATTAGAGGAAGAAAGAATTTGACTGATTTTATATTTATGAGCCATTTTTTGTGTAACTAAAAATAATTCAAATTTATAAGTCATTTATGTAATATACTATGACTATGTATGGTCCATTCAATTTAGGAGATATTATTGAATCAATTTATTCTTTTATTTTGTATTGTATTTAGTAGAATTTTACAAACAGTGATTGTAAATTGATATTGAATATGTAGTATCTAATAACAATTTTAAAAATTATATACATAATTGCAATTGTGGGGTCACGTCCCCAATTAATCGGATTTATCCGCTTTGGGGAGCCAGTCCCTCATGGTTTATCGGCTCGTCCCCGAGTGTGGGCAGGACCTTCACCTGGACCAAGGGCTAGACCTTGTAATCGCAGGCTTGAGTGGTACACATATGGTTGCTCCAGAAGCTTATAAACCATATGTGGGAGGGAACTCTAACCGATGTGGGACTTGGCATCAAGCCTGCGATTACAAGGTCTAGCCCTTGGTCCAGGTGAAGGTCCTGCCCACACTCGGGGACGAGCCGATAAACCGTGAGGGACTGGCTCCCCAAAGCGGATAAATCCGATTAATTGGGGACGTGACCCCACAGCAGTGTAATAAGAAACCTTTTTTTTTTTTTTTTTTTTGGAGAAAGCGTGTAATAAGAAACTTGACATAACAAATATCATGAAAATTATAAAGAAAAATCATTTTAATACCTCCAAATGTCCTAGTCAAACTAATGTCCTACGTGTTTAATAACCTTAATTAACATCAATAACACCACTACAATTTGCCATTCCCGTATGTAAACACGGATTACATACTAATTAAACCAAATCACAGATTCCGAGTAAATAGAGTTTATATATCTTTTTGACCTACAGAAAAATGAACTTTAGACTTGCAAGGACCGCGAAAGGTTGTGGGTCGCAAGTAAAATGACCTTCTTGGAATAACCATAGTAGGTTCATCTGTCTTGGAGTTACAAGTATCATTCCATGCCTTTAAAAATGCCTATACATACAAAAGTATCAATGTATTAATATACTAGAAATACTTGAAATGTAAGATAAATAAGGAATCTACATAAATATCATGCATCCTAAAGTTTTTATGAGAGTGTCAATTTTTTTCTCAAAAAATAAAAAAAATAAAAAAATGTGAGTGTCAATTTGGTTCTTTGACTTTTAATTTAAACAATTAACTCCTTTGGTATATAAGGTTTGTGACAAATAAAATTTTCTATTTATATTTTTCATTCAACTTAATGAATCTAATTACGTGCATGGTGTATATATTATTTTTGTCAAAATATCAATAATTTTAAAATGTCATAAGATAGTAAGAAAAAATGAGACTAATGTCTGGGGGTTTAATTATTTAAGTAAAAAGAAAATATAGGAACCAAATTGACACTAACACTTCATTTGTTTCGAAGTAAAATATTTTCAAGAAAATATTTTCACATTTTACGATGTTTGTTTTACAATAAAATATATGGTCAAACATAAAATATTTTCAGTCAACTAAAACAATCAAGGCAAATTTGTGTAAACTATTTTACACTTAATATTTTGGTAAAACATTTTATATTTTTGCACTCTTTCAGACCCGATACTTTGCCTCTCCACATACTCTACCCCTCTCTATCACTCTCACGCTCTATCAATATTCTCTCCAAAACTCACACCCCCACCCCCCCCAAAAAAAAAAAAAAAAAAAACTGGTATACAAATCAGTCTGAAAAAAATCACCGACTAACTCTCATACAAATATATATATATATATATATATATAATAACCCACAAACTAAAAACTACAAAATAAAAAATAAATATGGATTGAAAACCTAAATTTTAATTCTCAAAATTTTACCCTAACCTCACTCTTCCTTCACTCAACCTCATCAAGCATCAACACCTCCCTCCTCCATCACTGTTGCTGCTGCTGCCTGCTACTCTTTTCCTCAGATTAGATCCAGACTGTTGTTGCTGCTGCTCCTCCTCAGATCCTTGATCACAGTCACACACGGTAAAGCTAAGAAATTTCTCTCCTCTCTCAAGTTCATATTTTTGTTTTTTTGTCTTTGCTATATTGCTTTGCCAGCCTGTTAGCCCTCTGCTCTACCCTCTGTGTTTTTTTATGAACTATGTTGACTGTTATTTGTGAGTTGTGGCTTTTTAATTTTATTTTATGGATTGGTGTGTTTGTGTCATGTGTTGATAGTGGACCGTAGACTAGTTTGTGTTTGTGGGTTTGTATTTTATGGCTTTTTTTGATTGTGTGGACCGGTTTTAGACTTGTGTTTGTTATTTTTTTTTTTTTGGTTTTATCTATAAAGAAATAAAGTGGGACTGTGGGACTAGGACAGTAGGATGTGAGGACTAAATTGTGAAAGTAGTCTATGAAGACTAGTCTTTGGCCAATGGTTAGTCATAAGTAACTTTTTTGTGAAACCAATTAACCAAGTCTTTGGTCTAATTGTTTTGGTTTTATCAAAAATTTTGTCTCTGTCACTTTGTGTGATGTGGCTAATATTAATAATATATATATATATATATATATATATGAACATGTGAATTTGGTCTTTGTTACTTTGTGTGATGTGGCTAATATTAGTAATATATATAAACTTGTGCTTGTCTGTTTATGATTATTTAGGTTTTAGATTTTTTTTTTTTTTTGGTTGAGAAGTCCCTTGTTTTTAGTTAGTGTATAGAACTACGAAATATGGAAATAACGAAACATTTTAAAAAAAAAAATTTGTAAATCATGAGTAAGTCCTTTTTGTCGACATTTTTATAATATCAAATATTTAAGAAACACTTATTTTATATGTAGTATTTTGTTGAATATGAAATAGGTGTTAGTTTTTATTTTTATAAAAAATAAAAAAAATAAAAAAAAATCGTTTTAAGCTTTGCCCCTCCAGGTTCAAATCCTGGTTCCATCCCTGACCCTCCCTGACTCTTCACATCACTAGCACCATGCACCCATCACTAGCTCCACTATCACCAGTTCCACCTGAGTTTTTTTTTTTTTTTTTTTTAAATGTTATCGTCCATTGCCGTCGTCAGCTCCACCATTTCTTGGCCACCTCAGCTATCATTTGCTCATCCACAAGTTCTTAGTTTTGATTGTTTTTCCTTTACTGCCAGGTGGGTTTGCCGATTTGTGGGGTTTGGATGGCTTATGGATCAAGGGTGGCTGCTTTTGTGGGTTGCGGTAGATGGTTGGGATGGATGGTGGGTCGTGGTGGCTGGGTTGTGGTTGCAGAGTGTAGCTGAAATGGTTTGTGGGTTGTTGTGGTGGATGTGTTGTGGGTTGTGGTGGTGGTGGGAGAGAAGGGAGGAAGATAGGTAGAGATTGGAGAGGGCAAATTTGAGCACGCAAAACACAGCACCAACTAGGGCTAAACGGCGTCGTAGTGTTGAGGAAGAGAGTAGGGTGGAGGTTGCTTTGGCTCTAGAACAGAGTGTGGATACCATTTTTTTGGCAATGTCCGATTTATTGTGTCTTTATACTATAGTATTAGGGTTTGGGTTAAAGTTCGTTGCTTTGCTTGATGCTCTTGCCTCTTGCTGTGGAATAGGAGAGAGGCAAATTGCCGGCAATAGAAGCTATTGATTGTGCCACATAAGGAGAGAATTTAATCTAACGGTGGTTGTATAAATATCTAAGGATGTGTTGTGGGTTGTGGCCCTTGTGGGTTGTGGTGGTGACTAGGTTGTGGGTTGCAATAAATAGCTGAAATGGTTTGTAGGTTGTTGTGGTGGCTGTGTTGTGGTGGTAGTTGCTTGGATTTAATAGGCTATGAGATTAGGAATATTTTTCATTTTACTATGAAACAAATACTTGAAAATGATTTCTTACCATTTTCATATAAACATCCAAATATGGTCAAATGAAAACATTTGAAAATATTTTACTTCGAAACAAACGGAGTGTAAATTCAAAGTTCAAAGGTGATATTTAAAGAAACCTATAAAAAGGGAGTTAAAAAATTAATTTCCCATGGAACAAAGAATATGAAAGCATTACCACAGAGTCGTCTGTAATGGCATCTCCTTTTGCTCCATAATCCATAATATTAAAATATTCAACTTGAGCCGCTTCACCAATACCCCAAATTATAGTCACTAAAACCAGGATCATGATGCTTAGAATAGCAAAGGACTCCTACATGGACAAGCATAAATTATCATCCTTTTCTAAAGGGAGTTTAGATTAAACTTGAGCTAACCATCATAAAACAAAAAAAAATAGATTACCATGGCAAATGTCTGTTGTTGAGTTTCCTTAACTTTGTGGGATACAACTACATGGCTGAACGGAGCTATTTATAGAGTCATTTTCATTCATGTGGTAAGGATATGAATCTTCCCATAAACATTTGTCATATTTTTTATCTGCAAAATTAGATTGTCTGATGACCGAAAAACAAAGCTCATAGATGCCACTTTTTTATTCTTTAGATAGGATAAGATATGAAATATTTATAAGTTCTATGTTCCCTGATAAATGTTAGCAAAACTTTACCATTAAATCAAGACACCTATAGATTTCTTCTTGATGTAGTTGGATTATAATTTATATCCTTGATTCGAAGATAAGAAATTTATCAATTAAACTAATTGAAACCCACTTAGAATGCCATTTGACAAAGAGATTTATGTAATACAATATTCAAATTCCATGCTATAAGACTTACAAACTAATATTAAAGAGATATTATAAATTTTACTATATAAAGCTTATAAACTAATGTGTCACTAATATTGTAAATATTATTTAAATATTTATTTATTAGTTGTTGAACTAACATCACTCACATTCATTACCACGTTAATTTAAAAATCAATCATCTATCAGTAATAGCTTAACCATTTCCTTGCATGAAATATGTCTTTGTGAGATGTCGGAATCCAATCATGAGCTGATGATAAGAATGACAGCAACAATCCCACACCACTGATCTTCAAAGATCAGTCGCATGGGACTGTTCTGGCGCTTTCGAAGCACCAAAATAGGTTCTTTTTTTTTTTGTGCAAGACCTATAGCCACGCTTCTCCAACGCGGCACTAGGCTCTATGTACAAACGCGTGGCAGCTCACCCTAAAAAATGTTGTTAGAGAGCTCACCCTAATGCAATGCTTTTTAAATGCCGCTATAGTTTAGGATTTTAAGCCACGTTTGTTGAAAATGCAACTTTAGGTTATCTATGGCCGCGTTTTTAAAACGCGGGTATAGGCAATCTTAAAAAAAACAAAAAACAAATATTGGGTTTGACCTATAGCCATGCTTCTTGAACGCTGCAATAGGCCATATTCAAAAAATTACAACTAAAAACACTTAAAAACTCTACTGTAGACTTAATTTATGACCGCATTTTAAAAACACAACTATAGATTAGAAATTTAAACTGCATTTCTTAAAAATGCGACTATAGGTTAACTATAGTCACGTTTTTTTTGTAAATACAGCTAAAAAAACATGGCTATAGCTTGCATTTTTAGTAGTGTATTGTTGTGAAATTTTAAAATACTCGCAAGTGTGCGAACCGTACCGAAGTATAGTTAGACAAGAACGAGGTAGAACCCACAGGGACTTGTATGAACGTAGGAAAATTAAATCAAATCTTAACCAAACTAATCATAATCTAGTTTAATAAAAATTGGTTGTTTTAAAATTAAATAAACTAAGCAAATAATAAAATAAAGCAAATAGTTAAACTAAACAAAAGATATACAGCAATATAAAGATGTAAACAATCAAGGGAAAGGAACTAAGGTTTTAGAATCTGCCTTGTAATCCATATCAGTATATATTTATGATCATTAATTTTTCCCAACCACTGCATGATAATCTAGAAATCAATCTTGCTATCATGGAAAATATCATCATTAAAACTTATGTTTAAAAATCTAAAGTATGTTCTTCTTCGCTTCTTAAGTATAAAACCAAATCATCAATTGTATCTGTAGCCAAACAAATCACAAGATATATCCAATTCTAAAAATCAAATCATAAATTGTATCCATTGATAGACAAATCACAAGCGATATCCAATTTTATAATCAAGAATTAATAAACCAAGCATTCAATTAATTAAGACAAATCCTAAATCATGAGAAAAACATGATTGAACTCATATCTAGAATCTCATCTTAGTCAATTGACATGAAGCAAGAACAATTTAAATCATTAAAGGACAACCATTGTGGGAAAAATCAAATCACATAAATATTACCAATAATCCTTAACAAGGTTTCATCCTCAACCCTAATTATAAATTTAGCTACTCATAGTAATTGAAAGAAAACACAAAAATAAAATACTAAACATTAAACTAGAAAAATAATTAAAACTAACTGTCATGAAAGAGGTAGCCGCAGCTCTCTATACATTCAGCCCTCAGCCCTAGCACTAGCCTCTTTGAATTTTGCCCTAAAGAGCCTTTAAAAATGTAAAGGAATCCTATTACAAGTTGAATTCCCGTTTGGAGAAAATCCCAAATTTTTAGGCTTCACTTAACCGACAATTTCGGCCCATTTAGCTTCAAAATTCGGACCTTTGGAAAACTACAAAGTTGTAGCCCTTTAAGTTAAATTTCCAGCCCAACCTTGAATCACCTCGATTGGACATCTAAGCCGAAAGTTATGCCGAAAATACTAACTGATGTGCAGACTGGAATTCTAATCCGAATTGGACTTGGATTTGGTGTAAATTTCCTTTGATTCCTTGCTCCAATTGGACTTAAATTTAATTGGGTTGGCCTGCTTTAACTTCATCATGGTCCTTTAAGTTGGCTTGATTCAATTGGCCTAGCTCCACTTTGCATGTAAAGCCCTAGTTACCTACAATACAAAGATATTATATAATCAGTCACAAAATAACATAAAAGTAAGGCTAAATACGTAGATATGTGAGTACTTTATTGTATATATTTCATGCACATCATGTATATAACCACCCATGATATATCCAAACGACAACCACCGTCATATTTAGCAATGTGGGAAGATAGCCACATCTTCCACACTTCACAAAGATCACAATCTCATGTGGGAACAGTGTAATAATTCTGCTCGGCCGTGACGCATGCACAACCCAAGATTTTGTACGCCACCGTGAACTCTTTCCTTAACAAAATTAGATTAGACTTGCTGAGTCACACAGGAGTTGGAACTCACCACAAGGTCCACAACACAACCCCATTTCTCCAAGACAAAACTCTAAGAAATACAATTAGTTTGAAAAGGAGGCTGCTGAGATGAACAAGATCGCACTACGAAAAAACGATTCTGAGGCCGCATTTTAAAAACACGGCCATAGGACATAAAAACGCGGCCTATGGCCCATTTGGCCTTAGGCCGCGTTTTATAACGCGGCCTAAAACGTGTGACTATAGGCCCGGTCAGTCTAAGGCTGCACTTTTTTAACCGCGGCCCAGGACTAGGTCCTATAGCCGCGGTAAAAATGCGGCCTCAGACCGACCAGGTCTAAGGTACATTTAGCCTTAGGCCGCGTTTAAAACGCGGCTTAAGACGTATACCTTAGGCCGCGCTTAAAAAGTGCGGCCATAGGGCTAAAAACAGACCGATCAGGTCTCAGCCCCATTTGGCCTTAGGCCGCGTTTTAAACCCGGCCTAAGACCATAATCTTAGGCCGCATGTAAAATGCGGCCTAAAAGGTAGGGATATAGCCTCAGTTATTGAACGCGGCTACAATTCAAACCTTAGGCCGCGTTTAAAATGCGGCCTAAGGCCATAACCTTAGGCCACGCTTAATAAGTGCGGCCATAGCGCAGAAAACAGGCCGCCGAGACACTATTTTTGGCCACAATAAAAACATGGCTATAGCCACATTTAAACGCAGCCATAGTTGATTTTTTTTTTTTCCCCTTTCTAGGCCAAAAAACCTATCAAGTTAAAATTTACAACACACAAAACCTGTCACAATTTCAATCAATACACCAACAAAACCTGTCACACAAACGCAATTTCAAAATTCCTTCTCAAACACACAAACAAAGTATCAAGCTTGCTTCTAAAACAAACTATCAACCTGTCACACACACAAACTATCATGCTTGCTTCTCAAACTTGTCACAATTTCAAATATTTAAGGAAGTTCAAATATTTAAGGAAAGTACAATACATCAACATAAGTTGATAAAAACAAATTAAATATTGTCCATCTTCCAAATAAACATCATCTTCTGTACAAAAATAAACAATGTCCAAATAAACATTTTCCATCTTCAAAATGTCCACAAAGAGTCCCACTCTATCTAGCAGCGCTATCCTGAGTATATTATAGACATCGTATTAGTGGTACTAAACAATGGATTTGCAATAAACACGCAACTGGAAATATATTAAAGGCAACATTTTTAGTACCTGCATAGCTTGTGTAATGGAAGGAAACTCGTGAAATCCTTGTAACATGGCTTTCACGCCCGCCAAACATTCATCCATTTGCCGCTTTGATTCCGCCATCTGCTGCTCATGTCGAGCATCTGATTCGGCCTGCGTTTCGGCGATTTCTTCCTTATGCTGTGCATGCAATGCGGCGATAGCCTCCTGATGCCTCTGCTCTGATTGGGCAAGTTGGTCCCTCAGTGAATTTTCCAATTCAGTCATCCGATGGGCCGTTTCGCTGGACGACGGACCGGTCAAACATGGAAGGTTGGCCCCACTTCTTCCTGTTGGGGTTGGCCCAAAACCGACCCCCCGTACACGACCACAACGTTCTTTACCCAAGATGTAGCTGTTTGGAGTTCTCTATGATCATGAGTATATACCTTTAAAATCGAACATATTAATTCTTTTGTATTCCTGATTTTTTTTTCTTTTTGTCTTTACTTACTCATAATATTTCCATATTGTAAAATGATATCAAAACTGTATCTCGCTTTACCTCTATGGCTATCACTAATATTCCCTAGATCTAGTTCTCTACTCTCATCATCCCTATCAACCACTATTATAGGCTCAATCTTGATTTATTTCTTGTCATGGATGACATCCTAAAAAGCTTGTTTAATTTAGACCTTTTAGTTAATTATTCAGTGGGTTATTTAACTATTTACCAAATTAGCCAATTGTGTGATTACAATTTAGTCACGACCACAACAAATACCAAGTTTGAAAAAATAAAACAAAAAACAATAGGAGCATACAAATTCAGTGACAAGTGAAAAACCAACGAAAAATGACTCTGAAAAAAAAAAAAAAAAAAGGTTACAATGTTAGTTCAAACTCTTTGACCCTAGACACTACCCAGTAGTAGAACTTACTACTATGACCCATAACAGTTTTAGAACTTCTAAACTCTTCAAATATGTTCATGATAAGAACTTCTATGGACTTCAAGTGCTCTTCTTGAAGACTTGAATACGACAATGACATGCTAGATTTAAAGGGAGAGACTTTCTCTTACTCTTTTAAGATAGAGAAAGAAAAACAGATTAACTAGGGAAAGAAAAATAACCAAAAAAAAATATTTCAACTAAGATAAGGGAAACAACATAAACGAACAAAAGTTTGTCATAACTGATCTACATATCACCGCTATTGTCTTTCTTTTAGGTAGTGGATTGAGGTTTTCTGCCGTAGATGTAATTTTGTGGTGTTCTTTCATAATATCAAAGCTATACCTCGTATTTTCTAATTACTTAAATGGGTTCTTTAAAAGGGGATATGGCCCCCTTTTAAAGAACCCTAATCTTTATGAATCAATGCGTCAGATATATAGAACCAGGTTTGGTAGGACAGTTTTTGTAATCCTACGTACTTGGTGTTTCCATTTAGAGAAAATATTCTCTTATCCTCTAATTAATCTGTTTATGGAATTTCCCGCTTAATATTATTTAAGTATTAATCATCTTACTAGAATTGGCATTAACAAATCGAATTCAATGGGAATGCTTGTATTTCTAGTTACATGGCGTACCTTCAATATAATAGGTATCGCTATAAATGCAACATCCATACCAGAAAAATATTAATATATGTATGACTCCCTTACTTGATCTAGCAGCAAACATTTTCTGTATGATGATGGTCCTAAATCTAGGTTAGGTAGATTGTACAAGGTCCCAAATGATGTTTTGAGATGGGCAAAGCACGTGTATCCACTATATATTCACTTCATGTTTAATCCGCACCCAATGGCTAAGAAAAATCGTATTCAGACCTTATAAATGCTTATGAAGTGGATTAATATGATTAATTCAACACTTTCAAAAAAAAAATGATTAATTCAACAAGTTATTCCACATAGATATTCAAACGCAATAATTAATTTAACCACAGTAATTTATAACATAATCAAAAGCAAAAATAGCAAAAAATGTAAGATGCACTTAGATTTTGATGACAGAGTGGATCCAATCCCTTAGAAAATTCACTAAAAGAAACCGTTACAATAACGCTGATGCTACAACAGCACCCAAACAACACACACTGTTCATAAGCCCACACCCAGAAACACCAGAGAAATACCAAATCTCAGCTAAAGCCCATACCCAAACCCATCATCAACAAAGCCCCCAAACAGAATACTACCACCACCATTTCAAAAAGAAAAAAGAAAAAAGAAAACGAACCCATAGAGAAATACCAAATCAAACACAACAACCAAACCTAAAACACCAAAATCTCAGCTAAAATAAGAGCCAAAAGAGAGATCGAACCTGATGTGGGAGACTGAGAGAGCTGCGCCAATACCCTAGCTGCCGAGAAAGAGCAAAGACAGAGAGACGAGAGTTGAAGGGTTTTTGATCGGAGATGGAGGGCGACGCTGACGGCTTCAGATCGAAGAACATGGAGGGTGAGAGAGAAGATCGAGGGCTTATGAAATTCTGAAATTTAGATTCCATTGATCTTAGAAGAAGTTTTTCCGTCAAAATAAACAGAAAATAAGACAAACAGAATAAAAGAAATGGGTGAAGGAAGTGAATATTGGGAAAACAGGAGGGCATTTTGGGTAAAAAAAAGGTACCTTAAGTTTGATGCTACTGGAACAGCATTGATCGGAGTGTGAAAAACCCTAGTTAGAAGCACTGGTTCTGTAGCAGAGACTTTTTAAGAGGAAGAAGGAAGAAAGAGGAGAGAGTGAGAAAACGAAGGGAATTTTTAAGAAATTTGTTCTGATCACTGTAGGTTCTGAGGCTGCGTTTTTTTAAAAACGCGGCCTAATACCTTCCAAAAAAAAACGCGGAAAAAAGGCAGAAAAACACAGCCCATCACTTGGGCTAAGGCCCCGCATATAAAATGCGGCTGGGCCTTGCGCCTTTAAGCCCCGTTTTTAAAAAACGGGGCTTTATGCCGTTTTGGGCCGTGTTTTTAAAAACGCGGCCCAAAAAAACGCAGCTAGACGGGCCCACGTTTTGTAGTGAGAGGTCAGTTAACTTTAGAAAGAATCGATGAACAAAGAGAGAGATTTAGATCTAACAGAGAGAAAAGTGGAAGGAGGATGTGTTTGCATGGTAGTTTCGTTTATGTGAGAGAGGAGGACGTAAATGGATGGGATTAAATAATCCAGTTTTGTTAATGTTATTGATTTAAAAGAAGATAAAATAGAGATCTTCATTTTGAAAAAAAAAATTGTTACATTGTCCACAGATGATTGCAGGGTTATATTTGCATGTTATAAATTGAATATCACTCATATGTTGCCCATTTTTTAAACGTTATAAAGAAGGTGTAGCTCCACATTTGGGTATCATAGGAAAACCCACTCGCCTAGGTCTCTTGTTTAGAAATTAAACCAAATTAGTTCGTACTGCTTGGTCTGGTTTCTTTTAGTGTTCTTGAGCTAAAAGTATAAGAAACTTTTACAATTACAAATACGTTCATACTTTATTTTTTTTAATATATTTTTTATATTTTTAATGGTGCAAGTGATGAGGTGTATAATGGCTATATACGAAGCCAGTCTCGGATGAATAAGGTGACACATTTCAAATTAAGAGTATGCAACATTAAAATGACCCAAACCACAAGTGGGTAAAGTATAATTAACTCTTAAAAAAATACAAAATATCTTTTCTTAACACATTTCAACTAAATTATATATGATCCATCAAAATAGAACTCAAAAAATTTTAAATACCAAAATTCTACTGTGTTGATTATGTCTTAAACTTTATGGTAGCTTTCTTTTTAATATGAAAAATCAAAGATTTTACTAGAATATTATCTTCCATTTTGTTGCAAAAGACAATATTCATTATTAAAAATATTCATTCCATAGTAATAGTAAATTCAGAAGAGTTAGTATATAAGTACAATCACCTTATAAAAAAAAAAATCGTAGGTTATTTTTTTCTAGCCCTTGCTAGCCATGTAATGAAAGAAAGAAGTCTTGATGTCAAACTACATTATACTCATAATGGTGAATTTTTATTTTTTAAAAGTAATTTTTCATAATTTATGAAATCTACTAATTATACGTGTTTAGCAATATCAAACAAATATCATCAATTATAAAAAGATTCATGTGCCTAAGAGGATCCAAAAATGAGTTTATAATAAGTAACTTCCACTACGTACTCAAAGTAACTCAATAAACTAATGATTCAATTATTGTAAATGATAATTTATAACTTTGTAGAAAATATATTTTTTAGCTAAAATATTTAGTCGATAATGATACTAATTTGTGAAGTCATCTTGCTAATGGTGACATCCTAAAAATCCTTTAGGTGTAGCTAGATACTGTGGCACCATCAAATGCCAAATTTTTATATTTTTAATTTTCTGTCCTTAAAAAACAAAAACAAAAGTGTTCTATAAAACACATATAGTCAAAAAACATATATAAGTCATTGTATAATTAGTAAAATATTGAATGTATATAATATGATAAGTGTATGGACAGGTATTATTCGGTATCTTTATGAAAAATTCATTTAAAAAATTTGTCACAAAAATATGCAAACGGAAAATTAATGATATGTGTATAATACAGGTATAGTACATTCATTTTTAAAAACATCGCAATCAAATATATGGTAAATCAGTGCGTGGAGAAATAGTTCTACCCCGATCCTCACCAGACAATCAATTATCATGGTAAATCCAAGTTCGACAACCATTACCAATTCTCCACTTAGCACCCTCCGCAATAACCTTTCGTGCACTAAGAATACTCCACCATGCATAAGAGCGCGATTTTATTTTTGCATCAAAGACATCCCTTGAAGGGAAGAATTTTGCCTTAAACACATGATAAAAAAGGGACTCTTTATCATTTAGTTATCTCCAAACTTGCTTGGCTAACATCGCTTCATTAAACTTTTTCAATTCCTTGAAGCCAAGCCCACATAACGTCTCCCACAGGTTGCTCAGCTCTTAGATGTGAACACGGGTTGGTGGGACGTGATGCGGATAGACAGATGTTTCCTTCCTTTTGAGGCTGCGAAAATAAAGTCCCTACCCGTGTGCATGACTCCCCAGGAAGATATATTGATATGGCCAAAATCAAAGGAGGGGGTGTATAGAGTTAAATTGGGGTATCAACTCCTCTGTGAGATGGAAGACAAGGAGTTGGCATCGGCCTCAACAACTGGGGGGACTAAAAAATTCTGGGCGGATTTATGGAAGTTGAGAGTGCCAAATAAGGTGAAGAAATTTGCATGGAGAGCGTGTACAAATTCTCTTTCAACAATGGAAAATCTGCTGAAAAAGAAGGTGGTCCAGTCAGCGTTATGCAGCAATTGCAAGAGAGAGCCTGAAAATGTTGTTCATGCTCTGTGGGGTTGTGAGAAAATCCGCCAGGTCTGGGGGAGGGAGTTCGATGGTCTGCGGACTGCACACACTCAGGGACTCTCCTTCTCTAATCTCTTTGGGCTGACAACTCTGAGCCCAAGAGGATCGAAACTCTTTATCATGATCTGTTGGTCCATTTGGAATCATCGCAACAAAAGCCGAGCTAATGATCCTGTAATTCCTCTGAATAAACTCTCCGCCTAGGCAATGCATTATCTTCAAGAATTCCAACAGCAAAAAAAACATGCCATAATGAAGAAGCTACCCAAACCAGCAATTTGGAAACCCCCCCGATCCTAGTACTGTGAAGACAAACTTCGATGGTGTAGTATTTGAAGACCTGGATGCAACAGGTATTGGTGTTGTTGTTCGCAATTCTTGTGGCGAGGTAATGGCAGCACTATCTGAGATCATCCCCAAGCCGGCTTCTGTTGCTGCCTTGGAAACTCTTACTGCTAGGAGGGCTGTCCAGTTTGTACAGGAATTGGACATGAAAGACTCGATTTTTGAAGGAGATTCAGAAGTTTCTATCTTGACTATCAAAAGTAGGTGTTTTCAACATCCCTCCTGTGGTCATTTGATTCAAGACATCATGGCTTTAGTAAAGTCTCTTCAGAATTATTCTTTCTCTCATGTACGTCGGCAAGGCAACGCTTTGGCACATGCTCTAGCCAACAGAGCGAGATTTTCCTTTCCAGTATTAGTTTGGATGGAATCTGTTCCTCCAGATATTTATAAGTTTTATGTATCTGATTTTTTAGCAATCAAATAAATTGGCCTTACCGGCCTGCTTCTCAATATATATATATATATATATATATGGTAATATTTATATACTTTTTTAAAAGATAAATACAATCATGCTTGTATTAAATAGGAAATATTCTTAAATTTTTAATTTGAAATAATCATGATTATATCAACAAAGATATTCAATAGAATAATTCTTACTAAAACTATTTCAGTATCAATTACGTAATATTCAATAGAATAAAATATAATCAAAATTCGTTTATGAAATTTTTTACCATAATATCAATCCTTGAGGAAGTATAAAAACTATAGAATAAATATTATATATTAAAAAAATACTCAATTAAATAAAAATTTTGATAGAAAATACTCAATTAATTGAATAATCGATTCTATTCAATAAAGGAAGTATTCATATAAGATAGAGTTATAATAATAAATGAAGAAGAAGAAAAGTACATTAAACAATGAGTTTTGCGGCTTTGAAAAGTGTGAGGTGTCATTTGATTTCAATTTTCAAAGAATAAGAGCATTAGTATTGGTAGTGGTAAAATAGCTATTTTACCACTTCAAAACACCAAAAAGAGCCCAACATCAGTGGAGCCAAAGAAAAAAATATTTAGCTTGTTGCTATAGTAAACTGGTACTACCGAAGCAAATTGCTATTAATTTTTTATTCATTTCTTTCTGTCTCATGCCTAGCACGCACATTTTTTCCTTTTCTTCTTTCTCCTCTCTCATTTTTCCTCTGCTCTATCTCTCCATTTTTCTCTGATTCGTCTCCCCTCACGCTTTGTTGTTGCTGCCAAGTTTGTGATTATGGATCGTGGTTGGTGGAAAATTGGTGGTAATGGTGCCGTGAGTGGGTTGGGTTTGAAGAGAGGGAGAAGATAGAGAGATAGAGATGAAGAGAGAGAAAAAATAATAATAAATAAATGAATAAGGTTTAACTATGATGTGAAAATAAGAGCATTGATGTAAAGTGAGTGTGAAATGGTAAGTTAAAATAAATAAAGTAACTTTTTTGTGGTGTCAAAAGCTAAAATTTACTTGAGTCTCTGTATTTACTTGGACTCTTAATATTTATCCTTCATATTTTTTATCTAGCTAAATGATATGCATTACTAACAGAGATTAAATTCAATAAGGACGGGGTGTAAACCCTTTGGTTTACACTAGCCAATAAGGACATGCCACATTAGACATTTACTTAAACTCATTATAAAATCAAAACATCTTAATACACCTAATAACATCTCAACAAACCAAAAAAAAAAAAAAAAAACCTATTTCACGTTTTCCCTAAAATATCACTCTCTCTTCAACTCCTACGTCTCCAGCCGCAATCCTGAGGCCAATTGTGGCCAACTATCTTGAGTCTTGCCTCCAAAATGTCCTGGGACCCTTCAATCTTTTCGAGGTAAATTTTTAGAAATACTATATATCACAGTACTGTTCTAGTTTTCCAGTTTTACTTATTGTACATGTGTAATGCATTTTCTTTTAATCATATTTGAATGCATGATATCATTATGGTTTAAATTTTGCAGATCCACCCTTGATAACCGAGTTGGAAAAATATTGGCCAAACTTAATAGGAGATAATATAAGTTTTTGGAAAAATCAATGGGATTCCTACATTACCTGTTCAGAGGATAGGTTCGATGAGTTTAGATATTTCTCTCTGGCATTAAAATTGAAGAAAAATGTTGATATTTTAGGCTATCTGATGACGAAGGAATCAAGCCATTTCCCCAGGTACTATATAGAAGCCGTGAGATCAGTGAAATAGGGTTTTTCTTCTTCATTTTTTGGAGATGTTATTAGGTGTATTAGGTTGTATTGATTTTACAATAAGTTTAAGTAAAAATCTGATGTGACATGTCCTTATTGGCTGGTGTAAACCAAAGAGTTTACACCTCGTCCTTATTAAATTTAATCTCTTAATAATAACATATATATGTACTTTTTGTCTAAGACAAACACATTTAATATGATTGGAAAGGACAATATATATATATATATATATATATGATTGGAAAGGAAACACAAGACAGGAGTTTTATTGAATTTTATTGACATACGCGTAACTTACATGTACTTACTAACTAAAGACTTTCTAGCAAAGATTTTTTATGAGATTTTTTTTCATTAGAAAACTTTTTTTTTTTTTTTTGGGAAAGGGAACACCAGCTATAGAAATGGACTTCTTATCAAAAAAAAAAAAAAAAAACTATAGATATGAACTAGGTGATCACTTTAATTTTTGAGTTTTTTGGGGCCAGCTTTAAATTTTAGGGTTGATTTTAAATTTTGGAGGGCCAAAGTAAAAATATTTTTGAACAAACACTTTAGAAAATTTGCAAGGGGCCATAGCCTCCCTATCTAGTTGTGGATCCATTCCTAAGGCCCTATTTGGTTTGAAGAAAAAAAATGTTGTTTTCTGTATTCATTTTCAGTTTTTGGCTTGCAAATTTGTATTAGCTTTCCTTTTCAAAACCCAAAAAAGTGTATTTGAATACAAAAAATGAAAACAACTTTTGGGCGTTTTCATTTTCAACAAAAATGAACAGTGGCATTTTTGTAATAAACCAGAATATGTGGCCCCCACACTTAGCTGTATTTCACTTCACCAATGTCTCTTTCTCTCTCCACATATATAGATTACCAGATCTCTCTCTCTCTCTCTCTCTCTTCGGCAAGACCATTTGTTTTCCCTCTCTCTCTCTCTTTGGCTAGGTTAATTTGGTTTTTTTTTTTTTTTTTTTGCACTAAATCGATTGGGTTTGGCAGTGGTGAATCCAAGTTGTGGCTTTGTTTTCTCTCTCTCTCTCTCTCTCTCTCTCTCTCTCTCTAGCTAGATTAACATTGGTCTGAGTTTTTCTTTTGAGTTTGGTGATGATGAATCCAGGTTGTAGCTATGATAGTAGGTTTGGTGGTGGGTGTGGGTGTAGGTGTAGGTGTGGTGATTAGTTTGGGTTTTGATTTAGTCATGGGTTTGGGTATGGCTATGGTTGTTTCTTTCTCTCTCTTCACCACTCTCTTTGGGTGGTTGTTGGGTGGCTGTGTGTATATGGTTTTCAGATTTGGTAGTGGTGATGTTATGGGTTTTGATTAGCTGTGGTAGTGATGGAGGTGGGAGTATGCTCTTCTATACTCTCTGTATTTCTATCTGAAGGTGGATTTGAGGAGTTTAGGGGTGAGTTTGCTGAAATCTAATGGTGGATCCATGGTTGTGTGGTGTTTATTTTTAGGCATATTTGCTCTGACTTGTACTAGTTTGTAGGAGGGAAGTGTTTTCTAGTGGGTGGGATAACTGCAAAAAGCTTCCTTTGTGTATGTATCTGTCGGGTTTGTAAAAAAAAAGTTAGGGAAGATTAAAACTGAAAATTGATGCCAAACAAAAAAATGAGTTAGGAACAAAAAATGAGAATAAGGTTTGAGTATAAAAAATAAAAATAGAAAATGAATCCACACTTGCCACAACCAAATAAGGCCTGAGTGTCTCTTTAGGCAAGAGGTCATTCTCTTTTTTCTTCTTGTTAGTCAAGTGTCTTCTTTCTTTCTTTCTTTTTTCTTTCTTTTTTTTGGTTGAATCTTTGGCTCGTAACTAACTCGCACAAGCTTGTTGGGGTAATATGGACTGGCTTTTTGGTGTTATCTTTTGCATTTTGACATTTTCCTTCACTCTTAAAGTGCAAGACATTTTGACCCTATATTCATTTATAATATCTATAGATCATCTGCTATTAGTGCTGGGCTTCTTGTGGCCTATATTAGTTCATAATTTTTAATAGCTAGATGAAGGTTCTCTCTTCCACTGTCATTGCTAGCCACTTTACAAGGTAAATTACTTCAAATGAGCGTTTGGTTTACCGTGATGTATATCACATCAATGTCATATTACCGTAATGTGAACATTACTGTGTGTTTGGTTCACTTCATTGTTTCTAGGATTACAATAATCTAAGATTACAAAATATATCACATCACCATAATCTCATTACCGTACTAAATTAGGGTAATCTTATATTACTTATTGTTATAATAATTTATCCAATTGACAAAATTGCCCATGATAATAAAATTTTATTTACAAAATTGCCCTAATATATTTTCAAACCCTAGCCTCTCTCTCATCAAACTTAAATCACCCCCCCCCCCTCCCTTCTCTCTCTCTTACAATTCAAACCCAAACCCAGCTCTAAAACTCTGCTCCAATGAAATCCTCAAACCTTAGGGTTTTCTTCAACAAATCTCTGCGGCCAATTCCACTTCTCGGTTTGTTCACCGCACCATTGAGAACTTTTCTCTAATGCTTCATAAGCCCAATATTACTCCTCAACACACTATTCTCTCATGAAATACTCAAGTCACACTAGTTCCGACGATACTGCACGACATAATTGAGACCACCGATGATGACAATGACAACAAGTCATTGGATTCGTCATTGTCATATTGGTTTACGTGATCTTGGCCATCAATCTTTGAGTTCCAAATAGCTTTGCACCACCAGCAATGGCACCAAGTTCACCAATGAGATTTTATGATTTTCTTCTTGAAACATTTTGATTTGTTGTATGGTTGTGTAGTTTGGTTAATGAGAAAGGGGAAGAAAATTGTTTTATTCTTTTAGAACTATGTTTTTTGTTTAATGAGAACTGTGTTTTTTGGTTAATGAGATAGGAGAAGAAAGTGAAATAAATTTTTCTTCAATATGCTATCATTTTTTTTTTAAAATAAAATTTTTTGTACTTACTTTTAAATGGACATTTTTGGAAATCCATTGTAAAAATTGTAATATCAAAGCAATGGTATCTATATTAGGAATGTAAGGCTATGTTTGTTTCAGTGTAAAATATTTTCCGAGTGTAAATATTTTCGGGAAAGGAAAATATTTTCTAGTGTTTGGTTGCATTTTAAAAATTATATTAGAAAACAATTTTCAATGTTTGGTAACATTCTGAAAATGCTATTTTCCTACAATTTTTCTCATTTTCTCAGCCATTTTCTCAACTTTCAAACAAATTTTATATCACAAAATCCACCACCACCCATACATCAACACCCACAGAAAACCCACCACCACATAACACAGAAACCACCAAAACGCCACCACCCACACCACCATAACAACAAAAAACAAAAACAAAACAAAAAAAAAAAATCAAAAAAAATCAGAGATCAAAGAGAGAAAGCAGATCGACGACGAGATCGACCTAGAGGAGGAGATAGATTGGTGAGTGGTGGACGATGAGATCGACCCAGAGGAGGACGAGACCGGTCAAGCGATGGCAGGCTTCATGTGGCGCGATCTCGACAGGACGATCTTGGCGCAATCTCAAGGGCGTGTTTGGTTGCGCGAAGTCAAAGGCTCTCTCTCTCTCTCTCTCTCTCTCTCTCTCTCTCTCTCTCTCTCTCTCTCTCTCTCTCTCTCTCTCTCTCTCTCTCTCTCTCTCTCTCTCTCTCTCTCTCTCTCTCTCTCTCTCTCTCTCTCTCTCTCTGCGCGTTTGAGTCCGGAAATGGTTTAAAGTGAAAATAGAAATGTAAAACAATTTTCAGGTCAAAGCCTTTATTTTACGGTCAAATGAAATGCTTTTATGGAAAATTCTATTTCTATGCACAACTAAACACACGGTAAGGTGTAAAATGATAACCTGAAATGGTTTGAAACCAAAACAAACGCACCCTAACTAATGCACCAAACATAGTAATATAATATTGCTGTATGATTCAATTAATATATATATATATATATATATATATATATATATATATATAAATAAGTTTACAATAATATAATATTGCAATGATATGTCACATCATATGAACCAACCGCTCCTTAATTTATTTGTTGTAGTGGACAGTATTAGGACAATTTCATATGCATTTTTCATAGATCTAATATTTTCTCGCAAAAGGATCTTAAAAATTTCAATTACATTCAATAAAAGAGTTAGAAGGTACAGCAGGTGATCCAAAATATATTCTCTCTCCAATATACATTAAAAGCTTACAAAATACATAGAAATTAAGCAGAAAATTACTAAATATTTGACACAAAATAAATCCAACGTAATACAAAAAAAAAAATCACAACTTAACACAAAAGCATTCAACCTAAGTTGGTCCCCTAAGGTACTGTGACCAATATAAACAGTTTACTTTTCACACAATCTTCTGATAAATAAATTGAAAATAACTCTATGCACACTTTGTTTACATTATAGAAATAGCTAAATAATCAAGATACAAACAATTTAGTTATTTTACAAAACACATGATAAGATGATGAACGAAAACAGTCAAAAAAGGTAAGAGCATGCAACACAACTCGTTTTGACATTAATAAAAATATCTAAGCATGCATGAACACGTGAGAATATGAATATGCAAATCCTAGATGCTTTTTCTATAGGATAAATGAGCATATTTCATATACAATCAGGAAAATTTAGGTTAAAACACATCTAACCTATCTTTATATAAATTTCATGTGAATTCAGTCAATATCATTCTTATGCAAAAGAATTCGTAGATCTATCCTAAATGACATGCATGTGAACATTCTTATCTAAAATGGATTAGATTTATACTTTTATTTTATTTTTTTCATTTTTATAAGATGCAAGATATACTAACACATGTTGAAAATTGATCTAATGATGCACACACATTCTATTTAGCGAAGGTAAAAGCATTCAATAAAACTCGTTTTGACATTAATGAAAATACCTAAGAATGCATGAACACGTGGGTATATGAAATTCTGAATATCCAATCCCTATGTGCTTTTTCTACATGATAAATCGAACATACTTCACATACAATCATGAAAATTTGAATTACAAATGGAAATTTATCACTCTAATTTATCTTTACATAATTTCATTTGAATTCAATCAACATCACTCTAATGCCAAAAAACAAGAAGCATGGATCTATCCTAAATGACGTGAAAAATGAAATTCTTATCTTGCATGGATCAGATTTTTTTACTTTTATTCAATTTTATGATTTTTTGAGATCCAAGATATAATAATACATGCCCAAAATTTATGTAATGATGCACACACGAGCTATCTAGCAAAGGAAACCTTGAATGCAACGGACCTACGTCATATGACTAACTTAGACATATGGATCTATTCTACACGTATAAACACTTTACAGACTGCGATCTTTGCCAAGTGTGGAAGATGTGGCTATCTTCCCACATTGCTAAATTAGAAGGTGGCGATCGTTGGATATGATCACATGGGTGGCTATAGTGGCGAAGATGAGTCTCGTGGGACTGTTGTTGTCGTTCTTATCATGGGCTCATGATTGGATCTCGACAACACAAAATAAAAATGATAAAGTTATTACAAAAGATTGATTTTTAAATTAACGTAATAATGAATGTTAATGATGTCAGTTCAACAACCGATAAATAAATAAATAATATTTATATTATTAATGACACATCAGTTTGTAAGTTTTATATAGTAAAATTTATAATATCTTCCTAATATTAGTTTGTAAGCCTTATAGCATGAAATTTGCATATTGTATTACATAGATTTCTTTGTCAAATGACATTTTAAGTGAGTTTCAGTTAGCTTAATAAATAAAGTTTCTTATCCTCGAATTAAGAATATAGATTAAATTCCAACCTACACCAAGAAGAAATTCATAGATATCTTGACTTAATGGTAAAGTTTTACTACCATTTATTAGGGTACATAATAGAACCTATAGATATTTCATATCTTATCCTATCTAAAGAATAGAAAAGTGGCATCTAAGAACTTTGTTTTTGGGTCATCAGACAATCTAACTTTGCAGATAGAAATATGACAAATGTTCGTGGGAAGATTCATATCCTTACCACATGAACGAAAATGACTCTATAAATAGCTCCGTTCAGCCATGTAGTTGTATCCCACAAAGTTAAGGAAACTCAACAACTGACATTTACCATGGTAATCTTTTTTGTTTTTTGTTTTATGATATGGTTAGCTCAAGTTTAATCTAAACTCCCTTTTTTAGAAAAAGCTGATAATATATACTTGTCCATGTAGGAGTCCTTTGCTATTGTACGCATCATGATCTTGGTTTTAGTGACAATAATTTGTGGTATTGGTGAAGCGGCTCAAGTTGAATATTTTAATGTTATGGATTATGGAGCGAAAGGAGATGCCATTACAGACGATTCTGTGGTAATGCTTTCATATTCTTTGGTCCATGAGAAATTAATTTTGAACCCCCTTTATATTAGGTTTCCTCAATTAAATATCACCTTTGAACTTTCAATTTTGTGTCAATTTGATTCCTATATTTTTTTTTATTTAAATAATTAACCCCCTAAACATTAGTGTAATTTTTCTTAGTATCTTATGTAGGAAAATAAGGCTAAATGAACAAGTTTGATTCAACAATACAAACCCTAAAAAATTAGCAATGACAAAAATAAATAGATAGAATTAGAAATATCTTACAAACTATAGAATCATGCAAAATACAGTCTTTAAAGGTTGATTTGTACCACCCGGAGTAGAACTCGTTGTGAATGACCCTCTTGACCGAACAACCCCCCAAGATTAGACTATAGTGATTTCTTCAAGTTAATCACACACTCAAGCAAAAAGAACTAAGAACAACCTCAATTTGCCTTTCCTTAAAACTAAAAATTGATGCTGGAATTTTCAGTGGAGATGAGCAGAAAAAACAAAGCAAAACAGAGGGGAAGAGGCAGCTATGTAGCTGAAAAAAAAAAAAAAAAAAAAAAAAAACCTGGAGAGAATAAAGAGGGGAATAGAGGGTTTTATAAACCAACCAATGTGAGGGCTTATGAGCTGCAATGGTTACTGTGCATGCCAACGGCACATTAAATGCCCCAAGGGGCAGAACCAAATTGGGCTAAAAGGAAAAGAAAGGGAAAATGAATGAGGCCCAAGAGAGATAGAGACAAGCTTAAGTCCAAACACCCAAGCCCAACTCTAACCCTTAACCCATTATCTTTCAAGCTATCATTTAAGTGGTGCTATGGTTTATAAACATACATGAGAACTCATCTTTAACCAATGTGGGACACAAACACAGTTTAAGAGTTTGAAACACACATACTCCAACATCTTATGACATTTAAAAATTATTGATAATTAAAAAAAAAATCATATATACACCAGCCATGCACGGGATTAAATACATTTAATAAAAAATATAAATAGAAGATTTTATATGTCACAAACCTTTTATATCTAAGGAGTTAATAGTTTAAATTAAAAGTCGAAGAACCAAATTGACACTCACATAAAAACTTGAGGGTGCATGCATGATATTTACGAAAATTCCTTTTTCTTTTTCTTTTTTCTTTTTTTTTTTTTTTTTTTCACATTTCAAGTATTTCTAGTATATTAATACAATGATACTTTTGTATGTGTAGGCATTTTTAAAGGCATGGAATGATACATGTAATTCCGAGACCGATGAACCTACTATGGTTATTCCAAGAAAAAAGCAATTTTTCTTGCGACCCACAACCTTTCGTGGTCCTTGCAAGTCTAAAGTTCATTTTGCTGTAAGTCAAAACGAAATATAAAATTTGCATACTTGGATTCTATGATTTTTTTTTCTGAAAACGATTCTATGATCTAGTTTAATGAGGGGCTTTTCCATTATATTTTTAAAAGAGGTTTCTTGTGTCTCAAAAAGGATTCCCATTTAGAACCAAATATTATGTTGCTTAGCAATAAGCTAATTAGAGTCATAAAAAATTTTACAAAATATTTTACAGTTGTCAAAATAGCAAATTATTAACTCTTTGCATCCTTCATAGACTGTCACTTTTTTTTGTCATGGGTAGCCAATGGTTGTATATACGCAAAACCTAATTTATTTTTAAATTTTTCTATATTTCTGCCATTATCAAAAGAAAGTTCAACATAATGACTTCCTACAAGAGTGAGCATTACCGTATACCATAAGTTCATTACCCTTGATTTAAAATTATAAATTCATATAAAATATTTAAAAAAAATAAGATTTGTAAATAATCTAAAATAGATTCTAATTGCATTTTTTAACTTTATGCAAAACATCTTGCCAAATTTAAAACTATTTATAGTCTATTTAAAACTACTTCTAACTTATTGTTCTTAAAGCTTGTTTAAAACTACTTGCTTCCCATTTTTTAAATGAATTCAAATTTTCTTACTAAAATTTATTATTAATTTAGATATAAATTAATTTCAATGAAATGATAGCATTACAAGGATTTTGGAAGTGCTGACAAAAAGTTCAAAAACGAATATTGTTAACATTAATTTGACTTACTAAATGTATCTGATTTTTTTTTTTTTTGAATTGCATCCATACATATGCAGTAACAATGGAAATAGATATATTGAAATTATTTTAGAAAACTTTTCATAAGTAAAAATAAAAACACTTTAGGGAAAATTTCACGTACATGACAAATGGATGACATACAGATCTATGGGATTCTTTTGCAGTTATTGGGAGTTTTATTTGCACCTTCTGGTCCAAAGGAATGGAAAGAGTTGAATGATACTGTGAAATTTATAGAATTTGAGTATGTGAATGGGCTCTATATACATGGGGTTGGCCTAATAAATGGTCGTGGAAAGGGTTGGTGGGATATCTCATGCAGACATCATCCTGACCTTAAGGTACGTATGCCACTACACTTTTGGTATATTTGCTTTTCTCTACTATATACTTTTGGTAAATTCAAAATTTTGTTATCTAAATATATTTTTCACACTTTAACAAGGTTAATTTTTCAACAGGAATGTGGCAAAGGTGCACCCACGGTACGATTCAAACTTTATTATTATTATTATTATTAAAAAAAAAAAATTGATTATAAAGTATGAAAATTGTTATAAATATTTCAAGTTTTAGTAACACATTAGTTTAAAAAATGATTATAATAAACTTCGAATCACAAACCTAACATTATTACTTAATTTGCATCTATGATTTTTGTTTTTATACCAAAATTGTGTGGCGGTCTATATTCTCTTTTTGCAGGCACTCAGATTTCATAAGAGTAATGATATCCACATGAGCCAGATTAGAATAATTGATAGTCCCCAAACCCATATTCTTTTACTGGGATGCAATGATGTTGAATTCGAAAGCTTATTCATAAAATCACCAGATGGAAGCCCAAACACTGATGGAATTCATATTCAAGCTACAAATAATGTATTCATCAACAGTTCCTTTATTGGTTCTGGTAATTGTCTTTCCTCTTGGCTTCTTCAAAAACTTCTTCATTTTATTTTATTGTATATACGTGAGATTGCATTAATTTCACTGCTTGCATCAAAATAAAGTCGTAGCTGGTTTGGACTCACTCTTAAACCAAAATTTTTTTTTTTTTTTGGTAATTATAATAACACCTTCAATTCAACACTTTAAAATATTAATACAAAGCAACTAAATGAGGATATTTGTTATTTTAGAGATTTTATAGGGTTAGTTTGTTCATTTTAAATATTTTGGAAACAATGTAATGTTTTTCTACTGCTATAAAAACTCAAAAAAATGAGAAAAAATATTTCTAGAAAATGTTTTAAACCAAAACAAATGAGGCCTACATGAAGAGGAATTTGAACCTATGTTTTGTTTTATGGGAGAATCAAGCAATGATATGGAACCATAGGGCTGCTAGTGTCCACTATTTTATTAGTTGATATTTTAGATATAAAAACAATAACTTGATGTTGTTAATATTGGCAAGCAGGTGATGATTGTGTCTCTATTGGAGATGGAATTTCAAACGTAAACATCACTTATGTCACATGCGGGCCGGGTCATGGAATAAGGTAAGAGAAGGGCAAGCACACTATATTAAAATATATAATTTTTTTATGATAATTTGTTAGTTATCTTCAAATTTACACCTTAGGCTTAAATATTTCTTATTCTTTGGCAGTGTAGTATTTGCAAAAGTATGTAAAATTTTGTGTTTGTTATTACTTGTCTTTATTGTTTTTGCATGCTTTTCAAAAAAGAAAAAAGAAAATTTTCTTTTATATTATTTTCCTTTTGTTAAAATTTAATTTGCAAGATTTCTATTTACTAGAGGTTTTTGTGCTTCATAAATTTAAGATCTTTCGTTTGATTCTTCATTGGTGATAGCATTGGAAGTTTAGGCGGAAGTGGAAATGTGGTAAATGTATCAAACATCCATGTGAGGCATGCTATCTTCAATGGGACACAAAATGGAGCACGAATCAAGACATATCAGGTATGATTGGAGAGCAACTTATAGTCTATATATGGACTGGTTATTTGCAATAAATTAAGATGATTAATAATGTTCTCAGTTAGCATACTATAAAATAAACATAGATATTGCAACTATACATGATTCTTTTTTTAACACCAAAACAACTGATACTACTCTAATCCTAATGTGAGAAAACGATATTAACATAAACATTCTGTATGATAGGAGCATTACCCATGGCAGATAAGAGGTTTTACCAATGACACCTTTGAAGTATATAAACTTTGGCATAAAATATATATATGTATATATATATTTATTTATTTTAACAAAAAATCAATTTGATGTTTTTATTTATTTTCTTTTAGACCAGATTGATAATATTAATTCAATCTTTTGTTAGACTGGGAGAGGCGAAGTTCGGGATGTTGAGTTTTCAGACATAAAATTCATAGACGCTGGAAATCCAATAATCATCGACCAATACTATTGTGGCAACCCTAATGGCTGCCCACCAACAGTAAGTCAATCCAGCAGCTATTAGTACTACTAAGTTTAGAGAAATATGCATGTTTGATTGAATATAGTACAAATATTTGAGCTACAGAATCTTAACACTAGAAAGAATTGTGGTATTTGTTGTGTGCTAATAGAATGTTGGAGTTCAAATAACCAATGTGAGCTACACAGACATGTATGGGACATCAAAGGCCGATGTAGCAGTCAATTTTAATTGCAGTGGAAATGTTGCTTGCACCGACATCAAATTGGAAAATATCAACTTGACATCTTCAACAATTGGGAAGCAAGTCACTTCTAGTTGCAACAATGCTTTTGGAGAGGCTAAAGGAACGATTGAACCCAAGTCCTGTCTAAATTCGAAAACTTGAAAGTAGCCAATGTTGCCCTTTCTTTTCATTAACATTGAATAATGTCGTTGGATATTATGATTATGTTGCTATAGTCATATATATTATATTAAAATTGAAGCAGAATAAAAATGCAAATTAGTTTCTAATTTTCGTTTAATCTTATGTTACGTATTCAATTTAATTCTGTTAATTTTATGTCAAGCGGTATCATAATACTTAGCACAAACAGAAAAAAGCATGGAAACTAAGATGAGTATCTCACTCACCACCTCACCATTACTACTTTTAGATATTACGCCTAAACACAAGTTACAACCTAGTTCCTATGTATGTCTTCGTATAACTAATCAGTAAAAATCTATTTTATTTCTTGGGCTTAAAGGCTAGGCAGACATTTTATTTCTCATAGATTCATTAATCTCATAAGATATGCATCAAATCACTCATAAAAAGCTTCACTAGATTGATGCCGTCGACCAGACAGAATCCTAGATTGGGGATGTTGAGAATGAATATATTTGACCACATTTGATTGCCCCAGTGACTGCATTAAAATTCACGCAAGAGAAAATTTCAACGCTACATTTTGTTTTGTTATTGTTTTTTTTTTTTTTTTGGGGGGGTTATAATTCACCTCATGTTAACAAATTTTTTAAGTATTCCATTTTGATCTCTTAAGTTTTAAGTTAAAATGATATTGTTTGGAATACTTTGGACGGAATCCTAACAATTTTATTTTAATCCAAAATTTAACAATTGAAAATTTTGAGTAAAAAATTGTAATTGGGCCAAATCATAGAGAAATAAATTGTATTTTTTTCCTTTTATTAAAAACCCCCTAGAAAACTAGGTTAAATACTTTGATTGTAATGCACTTCTCCCCCAAAAATAACACCGTCTTAAAAACTCCTTCAATTCTAAAAAATTAAAAAAATTCGAACATTTACTGTCTTAAAAAAAAAAAAAAAAATTTGACTCATTGACCTACTACACCATTTCCATGTGCATCTATTTTTTTTTTCATATATACCTGAACTTTGAAAGGCAGCATAAATTTAAGTATAGTAGATTGTACCACGAATGACCATACAATTGCTCAATAGCATAACTCTTTCCGAACTTATATAACAGAAAATAAAATAAAAAATAAAAAACAAACAAACAAAGAAAAAGCTTAAAGTGAGGCTTTTTTCCCCCTAGCTAGAGAGCTTTTCAAAGTGGAAGCAAGAGTAAAATATGTCAATGCGAAGAATTTATGTAATTTGGCCTAAAGGCCTATGTTTACACTGAAAATTAATCTTTGATGGTTACATATTTGCTACATAAATTGTGTATTAAAATGAACTCATAGAAGTCAAAGGCCTTGTAGTTGAATTGGCACCTCCCCATGTACAAAATGCTTGGGGGTCTAGGGAGGAATGGGTTCGAACTGCAGGGTTAACAGCATATTGTAATTATTTCTCAAAAAAAAAAATGAACCCATAGAAAGATATTTATGGCAGTCTAAATCTTAGACTTACTAGAGTTACAAGACTTGGCAAAACAAGTAGAATTAGGATTGATTCTCAAATTTTTTTTAATAAAAAAAAAAACGTTTAGAATTAGGATTTTTTTGCTTGCACACCGAGTAAGATTGGAATTGACTTGAATTATAGTTAAAAGGTGTGGTGAGACATCTTCCATCCACACTAATAAACCTATGTCATATATTGCATGTTTAGCAATATTGTAAACTCAAAGTTACCTTCACAACAAACATGAGAATAACAAATTTTCCTAAAGGCCTCTATGATGAACTTTGCGTCTTGTATCAAATGACCAAATGAGGTTGTCAAGCTAGTCTCGTCTTTTGAGAATTAATAACGATCTTTGAATCTCCTTTCAGGATTGTTAAAATGACATCGACTTCCAAAGAAAATTCTAAAGCTCTTGCAGTTGCTATAGCTTCTACGGTTCTACAATTCAAGATACATCGTCTTTGAGAAAAAAAAAATTTTGAAATATTAGTACTTTTGATTGATGGTTTATTGTCATTGACAAAACTTTATTTTGTACACAAAAATTATACAAAAAGTTGCATATAAAAGTTATGACCTAGCAGTTCAACGATTGATGTAACTATTATGACACTTCTAAAAAAAACATAGCACTAAGGGCATTTACAACAGTCTCAACAAAATTTTAGCTAAATTAACTCAAAAATTTGTATTTTTACTAATTTAACAAATACATTCATACATCAATCTCAATATTTATTTATCTACTTTATTTAAATTTTTTTTTTCTCTCTCCAAAAATAAACAATTTTTTTATCCCCTTCCTCACCCACCAATCCCACCCCTTTCCTAGCAACCCAGAGTGAACTCTACAGCTACCCAGTGATCCTTTCATCAATAACACCACCAAACCCCTACTATCGAGCTTTGCCACAAACTCCACCATCACTACTCCACCCCAAACCCAAATTCAACTTCAAGCACCAAACCCAATCATCAACAAAACCTACATTCAAGCACTAAACCCAATCGCACCACCAAGCACCACCTGACCCACAAATTATTGCCCGCCGTTAAAACTCATCTACCACCATTACTAAACAGATTTGTGGATGAGAGAGAGAGTAAAAAAAATATTTTTATTAGTAGTAGCGAGGTCTTTAACTCGCTGGTTGTGACGAGGTAATGATCAATGTTAAATTTTTTTAGTAGTTTGTTGAGACTAATATGTGGGTTTTCTGTGAGTTTTTAGCTAAAATTTTAGAGAAATGAGATATACGTAACATTTTTACAATATTTTTATGACAAATCTTAAGTGACAAGTTGTTACTAATTATTATTGTCGGGTTAAAAAAGTAATTTTAGTGCTAAATTTAAATTTGAATCAATAACAACTAACCATTTATGATTTGTTGTAAAAATATTGTGAACATAATACTTCTCAAAATTTTAATATCAGGCTAGTCAAATGCTTTAACATTTAAGAGTTAAAATTTTTTTTTAACCCGTGCATTTGAGAAGTGTAGGGGCGAAGGTCCAAAATTCATATGTACTGGCCCTTGGGCTTACGAGAGTCCAAATTGGTAAGTATTGGATCCTAGTCCTTATCCGAGAACCTGAATTTCGAGGAGGTATGAATGAGAAATCGAAGACTACTAAAATTTACCAACTAAGGTTTTGGGGGTGGGAAATAACCAGGAAGCTTTCCGAGAAGATATTCCTCCTCGGATCTATTGAACGCGGTTCAATTATTTACTCGGACCATTATAATAATTCTCCACAAAGTTCTCACCACGCAGAGACATCTCACGAATACACGAGGAAAAAGGAAGACTCCAAAATATCTAGAGAAAAGCTGTTACCACCACATTAAATGCATTGTACCTACTTTTATGGCCGCATTTATGTGGAATAGACCTCTGAACAGTGTTTCCTAGGAGATCACAACTTAGAAAAAGCTGAAGAAGAAGTTTGATGGGACAAATACTCAAGTGGTGGCTTGGATGATGAACAAGTGTAGAGGGGGAATGGTTCAGGGGGACTATATAATGGGAAATATCTTCCATAAGAAAGGAGAGATCAGAACAAAAAGAAAGGGATTTTTGGTATTATTGGAGAGGGATTAAGGAACTAGGAAAGAACAGTCTCCTCGGATAAGGGACCTATTGATTGTCATGTCCATTATTCTCTTGCGATACGTTATTAAACACCATAATAGCCGTTATCAGACTTACTGAAGCCCAGTTCTTCAATCCATCCTCTACAAATTTATTGACTAGGGTTCATTGGGTCAAGATCCAGTACTATTTGGGCTTAAGCCAGGAAATCGTGACCCTACAATTGGCGCCGTCTGTGGGAAGAACTTATGCATTAGTAAGTACAACGGTTAAATATGACAGGATCAGGTCCACATCAAACAAGTCCGCATCAGGCAAAATCTGCGAACGTTCATCAACAAGATGATTTCCTCAATCTTGAACATGAAAAAAATCGAGAAAACTATCAAGAAGGCAATGTACATACCACCCATACAAGTGGAAGCCGTTTTCAAAAGAGAAGCCACATCTCCCACAAATAAGATGATAATAAAGTCATGCAACAAGAGATTGATGACTTGAAGAAGCAACTCCATCGAGCACAACAGAAGCGGTCCCCTTCCAGCTCCAATGTCTCTTCCAATGATGAAAATGACACTATTTACAAACAGAGGTCAAGAACTCCACCAAGCGAATCCTTCTCCTACGATGAAAAGTGCCCTCACCGAAGAAAACGCAAAAGTCCTTCTCGCAAAGGAGTGGGAACTAACGTTATGAAGAAGGCATTGAGTCAAATTTCTAAATCACCCTTCACACGGGGGATAGAAAAGGCAAAACTTCCTAGACGATTCCACCAGCCTACGTTCACCATGTATAATGGCCGAACGGATCCTGTAAAACACATAAATCAGTTCAAACAGAAGACGGCTATCCATGCTCAAGACGAGGCCTTGATGTGTAGGGTATTTTCATCCAACTTAGGACCAATGGCGATGAGATGGTTCGACGAACTATGGACAAATTTTGTTAGTTCCTTTAAAAAGCTCATCTAAGCATTCTGTTCCTGATTTATCACATACAGTAGGGTTCCTCAACCTTTGGACTCTTTATTGTCCATGTTAATAAGGGAGGGAAAGTCCATAAAGGCGTATTCAGATAGATACTGTGAAATGTTTAACGAGATTGATGGCGATTTTAATGACATTGCCATTAAAACTTTCAAGGTTGGCCTCCCATCCGAGCACGGTTTAAGGAAGTCTCTGATAGGTAAACCTGTGACCAGTTTATGCCAGCTCATGGACCGAGTTGATAAATACAAGAAAATCGAAGACAATCAACAACAAGAAAAAGGGAAGGCTGAGGTTATTCCTCAGGAAAGGAGGGATTTCAGGTCGGACCGATACAATAATAACTGGCTGAGAAGGGATTATGCAAGACAATCAAGGTCTACCAATACCCAAATGGTTAATGCAATGTTTCGAGAGCCGGTCCGGCAAGTTCTAAAGAAGATTAAGAACGAACCATTCTTCAAATGGCCAAACAAAATGGCTAGAGACCCTACAAAGCACAACCAAAGCCTTTACTGCCATTACCATCAGGAACAGGGATACACTACGGAAGACTATAGGAACCTGTGGGATCATTTAGACCAGCTTATCCGAGAAGGAAAACTAAAATCACTCTTGCATCATTCTAGTGGCCAAGGGAACCAGACGAGTTCAGACTCCCAGAAAAATGCTCCTTCTAGGCCTCCTTGGAAACCATTAATGTCATCTTCACTGCTCCTGGAAAGACTAGATGCTACCCCTCCAAAGTGATGTCAGTGGCTCTATTGTCAACTGATGAGGATGGTTTAGAGCCGAAGAGAGCTAGAATACTAACTCAACCGACTTTGGGCTTCTCGGACGAGGAAAGCCAGAACCATCCAACCCCATGACGATGCTTTGGTGGTTACGCTCAGAATAGGGGGGGTATGACGTGAGGCGAGTGTTGGTAGATCAGGGTAGTGCCATCGAAATTATGTACCCTGATCTGTACAAGGGACTGAACTTGAAACCCGAGGATTTAACGACCTATGAATCTCCCTTGGTAAGTTTTGAGGGAAAGACTGTCATTCCCAAAAGCCAAATCAGACTACCCATACAAACCGATTCAGAAGTAGTGGAGGTGGATTTAATTGTGATAGATTCTTATTCCCCCTATATAGCCATTGTGGCCAGACCTTGGCTTCATGCCCTAGGGGCTGTCTCTTCTACCTTGCATTAGAATGTGAAATACCCCTCGGAAGGCCTAGTTAAAGAGATTTTGAGAAGTCAATCTGTTGCTAGATAATGCATGGTGGCGGCCATCTTGCACAAACCCGAGGCTGTGCCGTCGGCCTTTGCCAAAAAGCTCCTATAGCAATCAAAAGCTTCGGCTTCATCAGAAAGGGAATCATCCGAGGAGGTGAGCTGTGAGGATCTAGAAAGAGTGGTTATTGATAATGATCCAAATAAGTTCTTTCAAGTCAACGTTCAATTGCCTCCTCAAGAAAAACAAGAACTAATAGAATTCCTCCAAAAGAATGTTGATGTGTTTGCCTGGAATGCTTACAAAGCCCCAGGAGTTGATCTTGACTTCATATGCCATCACTTGAATGTCAACCTCTTGACTTCATATGCCATCACTTGAATGTCAACCCATCAATCACTCCTAGAAAGCAACCACCTAGGCGCTTATCCAAAGGCCATTATGAAGCTATTAAGGACAAAGTAACTAAACTTAAACAAGTAGAGGCTATCAAGGAAGTTTTTTACCCCGAATGGTTAGCTAACACTGTGGTAGTAAAAAAGAAGGACGGAAAGTAGCAGGTATGCATAGACTTCACAGACTTGAACAAAGCCTGTCCGAAAGATCCTTTCCCCCTTCCTCGGATAGATCAGTTGGTGGAAGCAACGGTAGGCCATCCTCGAATGAGTTTCCTTGATGCCTTCCAAGGATACCATCAAATACCACTGGCTTTAGACGATCAAGAGAAAACAACTTTTGTCACTCCTATTGGGAATTACCACTATAAGGTGATGCCTTTTGGTTTGAAAAATGCTGGGTCGACATACCAAACGATGATGACTAAAATGTTTGAATCACAAATGGGTAAGAATATTGAGATATATATAGACGACATGGTGGTGAAGAGTAAGATAGTGTTCGAACATATAGAAGACCTCACAAATATCTTTGAAATTCTAAGGGACACAAGCTCCGTCTTAATGCCTCCAAATGCTCTTTTGGGATAGGGTCAGGCAAATTTCTCAGCTATATGATGATTCTCTGAGGAATTGAGGTGAACCTTGACTAGATTAAAGCCATAAATAATTTGCAACCGCCTCGGAATCCCAAAGAGGTTCAAAAGTTAACTGGGATGACGGTAGCTTTTAATCGATTCATCTCTCAGTCGGCAGATAGATGTAGACCTTTCTTCTTATTGATGAACAAATGGAAAGGTTTTGAATGGACCAAGGAATGTGCTCGAGCATTCCAACAGCTTAAAGAGTATCTCTCTCATCCACCTATTATGTCCAGCCCTGGAACAGATGAAGTTCTGTTCGCTTATATTGCTGTGGCTCCTCATGCCGTGAGTTTGGTATTGATACAAGTTGACAGTGGTAGACAACGACCAGTCTATTATGTGAGCAAGTCATTATACGAAGCCGAGATTCGCTACTTACCATTAGAGAAGGCAATCTTAGCGGCGGTGCATAGTACTTGAAAGCTCCCCCACTACTTCCAAGCACACATAGTGGTTATCCTAACCCAGCTTACACTCAAAGCCATACTTCGAAGTGCTGATTACACTGGGAGGATAGCAAAGTGGGGCACGATTCTAGGGGCTTTTAATATCAAGTACATGCCTCATACCTCAATCAAAGGTCAGGTACTTGCAGATTTGGTTGCCAAGTTCGCTGAGGGCCCCGCAGAAAATGAATCAGAGGAACACCGCATGGGTGAAAAATCAATTGGCCTAGTTACGGCGCAAGAACCATTGCAGTGGAAGGTATACGTGGATGGGGCAGCGAACCAAAAAGGGTCTAGAGTGAGGCTAGTCTTGATCTTGCCTAAAAAACTCATCATAGAAAAGTCGTTAAGGCTAGGCTTTTCGGCCACGAACAACGAGGCCGAATACGAAGCATTATTGGAAGGAATGTCTATGGTTCAAAGAATGGGGGGAAAGTCGACTACAATGTTCTCGGATTCAAGGCTGGTCGTTGGTCAAATGAAAGGCGAATTAAAGGCAAGGGATGAGAGAATGCAAGGGTATTTGGTTCAAATCAAGCACCTGCAACTGAAATTTGAATCATTTAACCTACAACACATCCCTAGAAGTGGAAATACCCATGCCAACTCCCTAGACACGCTAGCAACCTCCTCGGTGCAGAATTTACCTCGTATTATTCTCATAGAAGATCTGTGTAAGCCCTCAGGAATAAGAAGGAATATGATTTGCATTTACCATGTCAGAATAGGGCCCAACTGGATGGACCCTGTTATTCAATTTCTAAGTAAGGACGTTTTACCAAAGGAAAAATCAGAAGCTGAAAAGATACGAAGGAAAGCTCCTCAGTTCTGGCTATCCGAGGACCAGAAACTGTACAAGCGCTCATTCTCTGGGCCGTACCTACTCTGCATTCACCCTGAGGCATCAGAGATACTCCTTGAGGAATTACATGAAGGAATCTGTAGGAGCCATACAGGAGGGAGATCCATAGCTCATAAAGCCATCACCCAAGGTTATTGGTGGCCAAACATGCAAAAGGAAGCACTAAAATATACGAAGAAATGCGATCAATGTCAAAGAGTTGCAGCAAACACACACCAACCAGGAGGATTCCTAAACCCCCTCTCCAGTCCTTGGCCTTTTGCCCAATGGGGTTTAGATATTGTTGGCCCATTTCTCAAAGCAGTTGGGAATAACAAATATTTGCTAGTCGGCACAGACTACTTCACCAAATGGGTTGAAGCTAAGTCTTTAACGAATATCCGAGATATGGACGTAAAGAAGTTTGTCTGGAAGAACATTGTCACCCGCTTCGGAATACCTCATTCCCTCATCTCAGACAATGGACTTCAGTTCGACAGCAAGTCCTTTAGGAGATATTGTTGTGAATTGGGAATTACAAACAAGTATTCCACTCCAGCCTATCCTTAAGGCAACGGACAAGCTAAAACTGTTAACAAGGTTATAGTGAGTGGACTTAAGAAAAGGTTGGACGATGCAAAGGGAAGATGGGTAGAAGAACGACCGCATGTCCTATGGGCATATCGAACAACTCCTCGCAGGTCAACCGGAGAAACCCCTTTTTCGATGTCTTATGGAGCTGAGGCTATTATCCTTATAGAAATGGGCTTTCCAGCATTAAGAACCCAATCATTCAATTCCAACAATAATGATGAATTGCTGGAAAGGAGCTTGGACCTTATTAAAGAAAGAAGAGAAAGTGCAATGGTCTAGTTGGCTTATTATCAGCACAAACTCAAACAGGGCTACGATGCCAAGGTAAAATTGAGACCAATAGAGCCTAGGGATTTGGTACTCAGAAAGATTTTGGGCATAGAAAAGAATCCAGCATGGGGGAAATTAGGACCCAACTGGGAGGGACCCTATTGTATCACCTCGGTGGCTGGCATAGGAGCATATGTTCTAAAAGATTTAGATGAGCATGTAATACCTCGTCCTTGGAATATAAACAACCTGAGAAAGTACTATTATTAATAAAAGTTTCATTTCTTCAAGTATGTGTTTTGTTGTGTAAATATATTAAATTAATTGTTGTTTATTTCCTATATGAGTGTTAAACAGATCTCAATTCATGTCAAGTCTCTCAGACCCCATACTTGTGTGAAATTAACACTCATCGGCATCTATATAAGTGTTAAATGGATCTCAAGTCATGTCAGGTCTCTTGGACTACATACTTATGTGAAACTAACACTCCTTGGCATCTATATAAATGTTAAACAGATCTCAAGTCATATCAGATCTCTCGGGCCACATACTTGTGTGAAATTAACACTCATTGGCATCTATATAAGTGTTAAACAGATCTCAAGTCATGTCAGGTCTCTCAGACCACATACTTGTGTGAAATTAACACTGATTGGCATCTATATAAGTGTTAAACAGATCTCAAGTCATGTCAGGTCTCTCGGACCACATACTTGGGTGAAATTAACATTCCTTGATATCTATATAATTATTAAACAGATTTCAGGGTATGTCAGGTCTCTCGGACCACATGCTTAGATGAAATTAACTTATATCAACTTAACATTGGTCAATGCTTATTTGAAGATTAAGCACTCATTAAGACTCCAAGTACTCCTGTATTCATAATAATATACTAAGGGTATTATTTGTCTATGTTGAACCCGACCTTTGATATAGTAATATCAATTTACGGCATGGGTGGATGGCATTTAGTTGAAATAAATAAATGACCACATACATGTTATTAACAATGTTTATTAAATATGAAATGATAATAACTTAAAACCATTCATAATATCATTCAGAATCTAAGTTAAATAAAAAGATAAATGCCTTCATTAGATGATAAATACAAGTATTACATCTAGAAGCATAACGTCATTACAAAAATTGCAAAAACAAAGCTAAAGCCCTATATCTAGGTCTGCGATTGATGAGAATTTTTTTTGGAGTCAATTTTCGACTTGGATTCAACAGTTTTAGCCTTGGACACCATATCTTCAATTGTAAGGGCGTCCTCGGAAGGATTGGCATCAGCTTTGCCCTTCGCCTTCTCCTTCGCCTTCTTGTTTGGCCAAGAGACCCCCACATCACCCATTTTCTCTGTTTGAACCCCTACTGGGATTTCAATCCCCTAAGAAGGGTCTTAGGTGATGAAAGGTTGCTCGGGAGGAGGAAGGGGAAGGGCTGTAGGAGGAGGAAGAGCAGTTGGATCCTCCCTGATATCTTCTGGATAGTATACCTTGTCTGCTCTCCTCAGATCAAAGTCAATAGGGACTCCTGCCCGATCAAGGGTTTTGTATTATGTTTCGGCACAATAGTCCCTGCAAACTACTGTCACCTCCGCGGTCAGCCTTACCTCAGTCTCCACTACCCCAAGCTCATAAGCTGCTGCCTCTGCGGCCTTAGCAGCTTCCTTGGCTATCTTTAATGCCTCTTGGGCTTTCTGCAATTCAGTCTTTAGGTCTAGAACTGCTGCCTTCTCAATGGCAAGGTTAATCTGGGTAGTGTAGAGCTGCTTGCGCTAATCCTCAGCTTGGGCTTCGGTAGTTTTCAACCGAGCCTCAGCGTTTTGACGCGCACTCTCTGCGGCCTTAAGCTTCTCAGCCAACTGCGTTTTTTCATGGTTTGTTGTGTCGTGAGCTTTTTCAACTTCGCACCGAGATTGAGCTTCTGCATCAAATTTGTTATAGGCATTTCGCACCCAATCCTCGGCCACGTAAACCTGCTGAGTGACCTGCATGGAGATAACAAATATTGTTAAAACTGTGATCAAAACGACATACAAAAAGAATTTATCTTAAACACTTGAGTAGAAAAGATACAGCTAACCATAGCTAGATCTCTTTTTAGTGACATGAATAAATCAGGCTGTCTTGTGCGCCGAATGGACTCTATGTCCCTTGGGAGAATGAGAGGTTGTTGTAGGGCTTACACTAAGTAATTGAAGTGGCCTCTTTGTGCGTCCCATATTGAAGCATCATATGGAAGGGGAGCACCCTCCATTTTTATCCGAGAAGCCCAGGTCCACTGAGGCTGACGTACCTCAGCCTTATCCCTGCTATCCACGGATGTACCCCTTTTATCTCTAGGGTCCTTGGCTATTTTTTGTTGTTTATTGTCCTTCCGAGGAGCCACCTCGCCTTCCTCCAGTTCATGATCTAGCCTCCTTTTCTTCAGATTTGGCATGGCCTGTAGGCCGAGATCAGTGGGAGGAGGAAGAGGAGGAAGAACTACAGGAGGTTGTGTTTTGGGGGCCTCTTTTGAACTTTTCCCTTTATTCCTGCTGGCTAACAGGCCTTTTAAACCCGGTCTTTTCTTCGTGTCCATCGCTCCTTCTTCCTCTTCGGATTCCGAGTAATGATTAACTGTTTTGGATGAATGGAGGAGAAATTAGTAGATTTAGTCTCGAAATCTGAGATGTCCACTGGCTTCTCAGACGGTCCCTCGTCTTCCACGAAGTGAAATTGATCTATTTCCTCCTCTAAGGATAGCCGAGAGGATGCGATTTCCTCTTCTGCTGCAACTGTTGCTTCAAGGGGAACTTGTTGCAATGGAATTATGAGCAGATGAGGGATTTGGTGAATGGGCAGTCTCACGAGAGAAAGATCGTCTCGAGCCAAGAAATCTGGCCTAGATACATCGATACGATTTATCCGATGATCTCTTACCCTGATGGCATGACCTGTCTCTTGAAAAGTCTTTGAAATAGGTTCGAAATCCAAAATAAAATGAACGGCTATTGTCAATCCCCACTCACGAAAATCTCTGATCGAAGCAAGTAGTTTAAGGCCGCTACGTTGGTGAGGCTGAGCGAGGTACAACGTGCCTCCTATTTGCAATAACAGCTGAGAAAAGAGCCATGGTTAGCTCATGAAAACCCATCATCGAGATAAAGCAAAATAGAGAACAATAACTACATGATGAGGATTAGAAGATCCGAAGTGTTTTGCTAAGGAACCTAATTCTAAGATATCTCACCTGGCTCTCTCTCTTGGGTTGGGCAGTGGAGACCATCGTGCCATGCCCCTGAGGCAATGAGGTAGTCATCTTTCATCCCTTTGTTGGACTTAGGGAGGCATGAAATGAGCCTGACCACGAGTGACCGAGACTTAAGGTAAAATCCTCCATCGGATTGGGAATGGCACTCGTACAGGTGCACTACGTCATGCCATGTGAGTCCTAATTGGAGATGCTCATTAAGAGCGTCGACACAACTTAGAACCCTTAATATATTTGGTGCGCACTGGTGAGGGCACAACCTGTGATTGATAAGGTAGTCTCTTGTTATCCTACCCATGGGGAGGGTCATTCCACCTTCAATAAAGGCTATCATAGGAATGATAACTTCCCCCACTTCCCTATTTGTAACGATTTGTTCTGTGGAACAATATCGTAGACCCACTTCCTAGGGTATGTGATATCTCTCTTTGAAAAGTTTTATTTTTGAAGGGGAATCTACCAGACTCATGAATCTACCCATTTAGACGAACCTAGAATGAAATGACTGAATCCTATAAATAAAGAAAAATAAAAACGAATGGCCGAAGAGAGTAGCCAAGGAGAAAAGAATATGTTTGAGAAAATATAAGTTTGCAGAAACTAATATATATGATAATCTATGATACCTTATAGAAGATGTTTCGAAAATATCTCAAGAAAGAAAAAGAGTTGGAATATTTTGTATCTTAAAGAAAGTATGGGGAGTTCGAATGTGTGATATCTCTGAAAATCTGAAGACTTGTGAAAATGGAGAAATGATGTCTGCATTCGCTTTATATAGGAAGTTGAAGTGAGTGGGAATTATCCCGCTCAAAAGTTTCAAGAAAAAGCTCATCCGTTGGATTTGTGATTTACCGTTGGATATGCGAGACAACGCATTACCTGGAGCATTTAATAGTGCTTTGCAAACCTCGAAACGTCAGTACCAAGTCCGAGGCGCGTGAATTATCCACCCCACACATGTGAAATGAAAAATCGTGTGGTCTTATGTCATGTAAGTCAAAACTCTGTTTTTTCTCCTCCGACGAAAGGGAAAAACCAAAGTTTTGAGGGGCTATTATAGGGGTGAAGGTCCAAAATTCATACGTACTGGGCCTTGGGCTTACGAGAGTCCAAATTGATAAGTATTAGATCCTAGTCCTTATTCGAGAACCTGAATTTCCGAGGAGGTATGAATGAGAAATTGAAGACTACTAAGATTTACCAACTAAGGTTTTGGGTGTGGGAAATAACCGGGAAACTTTTTGAGGAGATATTCCTCCTCGGATCTATTGAACGTGGTTCAATTATTTACTCGGACCATTATAATAATTCTCCACAAAGTTCCCACCACGCAGAGACGCCTCACGAACAAATGAGGAAAAAGGAAGACTCCAAAATATCTAGAGAAAAACTGCTACCATCACATTAAATGCATTGTATTTACTTTTATGGCCGCATTTATGTGGAGTAGACCTCTGAACAGTGTTTCCTAGGAGATCACAACTCAGAAAAAGCTGAAGAAGAAATTTGATGGGACAAATACTCAAGTGGTGGCTTGGATGATGAACAAGTATAAGAGAGGATGGTTCAGGGGGACTATATAATAGAAAATATCTTCCATAAGAAAGGGGGGATCAGAACAAAAAGAAAGGAATTTTTGGTATTTTTGGAGAGGGATTAAGGAACTAGAAAAGAACAATCTCCTCGGATAAGGGACCTATGGATTATCATGTCCATTATTCTCTTGCAATACGCTATTAAACACCATAATAGCCATTATCAAACTTACTGAAACCTAGTTCTTCAATCCATTCTCTACAAATTTATTGACTAGGGTTCATTAGGCCAAGATCCAATACTATTTGAGCTCGAGCCAGGAAATCGTGACCCTACAAGAAGAATTACACAAGTCATTCATTAAAATATAATTATAGGATTAATTTTTATCCCAAATATGGAAACTAAGAGCCTGTTTGGACAAGCAATTTCCACGACTCAATTCTCAGTTTTCATAACTCATAACTCAAAAATGATGGGCCCCATAGTAAAAAGGTTGTTTGGTCAAACGATAACTCTGTTTCCATAACTCTGTTTCTATCACTCAATTATCTGATTTTTGAGTTATGAGTTATGGAAACTGAAAACAACTTTTGGCTGTTTTCAGTTTCCATAACTCATAAATCAATGACAATATTGTAATTAAACACACATAGGGGACCCACAGTCGTAACTTTTGACCAACTTTTGACTTTTTTTTTTCTTTTTCTTTTCCTGGGTTGGCGTTGGCTATTTGTGTTTTTTTTTTTCTTTTCTTTTCTTTTCTTTTCCTGGGTTGGCCGTTCAGTTTTTTTTTTTTTTTTTCTTCTAGGTTGGCATTGGCTATTGGGTTTTTTTTTTTTTTTTCTTTTTCTTTTCCTGGGTTGGCGTTGGCTGTTTGTGTTTTTTTTTTTTTTTTTTTTTTCTTTTCCTTGGTTGGCCGTTCAGGTTTTTTTTTTTTTTTTTTTTTTATAATATTAGCTTCGGTGAGTTGGGTACTGAAAAAAAAAAAACACTGTATCGGCTGACAGGTGTGGGACCCATGAATAGTGTGAAAAAATTGAGTGATGAAAATAAAAGTGATGTTGCCAAATGAGTGTGAAAAAATGAGTGATGAGTGATGAGTGATGGAAATTGAGTGACGAAAATTGAGTGATGAAAAATGCTTACCCAGGCTCTAAGATTTTTTTTTTTTTTTTTTTCTTTTTTTTTTGAGGAACTAAGATATAGGTATACGGAAAGCAGAGCACGAATTTCCGACAAAGTTTTTATATTTATTTTTATACTTTCTTTAAAAAGGAAAGTAAAGGTGACGTGGAATTTTTAAATGCTGTGTTTGTGTCTCATGTGTCATGAGTCATCGTGACGTGTTTCTCTCCATGGCTTCAATCATTAAAAATAAATAATAATAATAAAAAGCACAAGTACTTAAACGAAGCCCCAAGTTAAATGCAAATTCAAAAAGGTTTTTAGCATTCATTCAGATTCAAACCCAAAACCCTAAACTCTTTGTAAAAAAAAAAAAAAAAAAAAAAAATCTCTGGAATCAGAGTAATTTCGATTGTTGTTTGTTGTAAACGTAGACTGTAGCTTGTAGAAGACGAAGACGATAATATGTCTGCTATTGTGTGTGGAAGCAAGAGATCGTTCTTCGAAGAGCTTCCAGGATCGCCTCCTGTATCCAAGAGGCTACGCTGTGCCTCTTCATCTTCATCTTCATCATCTTCTTCCCCAACTCGGTTCACTCCGCCTTCTCTTATTGATCAACTTCGCTCTGTCTTTCCTCACATGGATTTCCACGTACTGTTTCTCATCTCATTTATTCTCTTCAATTATCATTATTATTATCTTTTACTAATTTACTGTAAATTCTTAGATTTTTATTTATATTTTGTTGGTTTTGATTAAAAAAAGGTTTCAACTTTTAACATTGTATTGATTGGAAGTCTGTAGATTTTTTAGTTTGTTTTGATGTTAAAAGGTTAACGGGGACTTGAGGCTGAGGTTGTCCTGCTTCTGCATTGTTCTTAGAATCTAATTTCATCAGAGATGCTTCTGTACAACCTTAACATTGTATTTCAGTTGTATGCAATTGGGAAGAATGCTAATTGTGTGTAAGATGATTATTATTATTCATTGTTGTGGATTCCTGCTCTGCTTTGTGTGTAAATGTATCGTCGAATTGATTGATCACTTGATACTTCAATTCATTGTTGCTTAAGACCTTTGGTCTTTTGTCTTTACAGTATTTTGTAGTTAAATGGGTGATGGTCCCAGTGTAGTCAAAGGCGAAAGGCGCCCTTAAGGCGCCAAGGCCTTTTATCACCCAAGGTGATGAGGCGCCTTGAGTGAAACGAGGTGCCAAATTCTAAATATAGTTATTTTGCATATAGAGTTCCAATCTAATGTATTTGATGTTTAAGAATATTATAGACAAATCTCTGAATCTGTTCCTGATGTATAGGAGCTGGTCTATAAAACTAGTTTTAGGATTCAAATCCCAACAGAGCCTATGTTTGTGACAAACAATTAATACATGCATAACTCATCATACTCATAAATCACCGTTAAAAAAATAGTTTCTATCCAATTAATGGCCCAAAAGGTGTCTAACATGCACTTTTGTTGTCAAGGAATATGTTTCGAAGGCAAAGAAGCGGTATGATCTGGAATGCAGCCCTTTGTCTTATATAAATGGTTTGCAGAGATGGAAATAATCACACTTTCGACAGTGTGGAGTTGTGTACTTTTTATTTCTAAGAACTTTGTACGAGTACCAAGTAGTCTGTTGCATTTAGCATTATTGCTTCTCATTCTTTTTTAGATGTCATTGACTATAGTAATTTTTTTTTCCTAATGATACTCTGTAGTATGCTTCTTGTGTGCTTAGGCTCTTCTCTGAGAATATTGTTAAATATTTTTCATATCAAGGGTTGTATAGATATTAAATTAAAGTTTGTGGGATAGGTTTTGAAGTTTTTTGAGCAAAAAGCCTGAAGTGATGATTGCATTATATGTCCAAGTTGATTGGTCTCTGATCTGTCATGGTCACCAAGTCGTTTGTGTGTATAATGGTAGAGACCTAGTCTTTCCTTTTCTTTTCCTGTGTGACGTTATTATTGCAAGATGAACTCCCTACTTAGAGGGCATAAGATGTAGTGCTTATTGAAAATAGTTGCTTTGGGCTGGAAAGATCCTGTTATGGTTTTTCTATCCATTAAAAGCTGCATCCTTGTTAAGTTGGTTGTCGTTATGTGGTGTATATTTGCTCATCTAATAATTTTGTTGAAACTATATTCTTTTTCCATGTTTAATTTGTTATATTGGAAAAAAGTGTTCCCACATGGTTGTTGATCCATTGTCAGGCAATATTGTTTTTCCATCTTTCTAATCATATGATGATTTTACTGTTCAGATTCTTGAGAGAGCTCTGCAAGAATGTGGTAATGATTTGGATGCTGCCATCAAGAGCCTGCATGAGCTTTGCTTAGGATCTGCAGAGGGAAATTCAGTTTCTGCTGAAGTATCAGATGTAAATGTGAAGAAGGGTATGTAATTCGTTACCATCTACATAGTCTTTCATTAAAATTAACACCTTCAAGTAGATGGCGAGTTTTTGCTAATTGCTACTAGTCTTGTCAGTAACCATTCTACCTATATGCCTTTCGGTGTGGTTTTGAGGTCTGAATTTGAATCAACTGTTAGAATTATGGTTAAGTGATTAAACTCACCATTTCCTAACAGCTTAAGCTTTTGGGACAATCGGTAATTTAACATGGTATCAGAATAGGAGATCCTGAGTTCGATCCCTGTCTTCACTCTACCTCCCATTTAAAATGTTAAATTCCCACTTATTGGGCCCTCACTTACTAAAAGGAAGTTTAAGCCCACAAGTGAGGTTATGGTTAAGTGATTAAACTCATAATTTTCTAACAGCTTAAGCTTTTGGGACAATCGGTAATTTAACATCAACAAACAATAAAATATATATATATATATATATATATAAAATAATAATTGTAACCGCAAATAGTTATAGTTAAGTATATAATGTGTGCTATTTTTAAGGAATTTGAATTTTAAATCTCTCAAATTTACCTTTATATCCTTAATTTGTCGTATTATTAAATCATTTTCAATTACATATTGAAGTACACAAAAGTGGACTCGAAAAAGATTTTTTCCAATAATATATATAGATACAAGGCAAGCTAAATTGGATGGTATGGTTCTTTTCATTTCTATGTTGCGACAAGGGAGTTTGCTAATCAAAGCGCAGATTTAGGGGGATGGGGCTTGTGAAGGCAAAAGACGTGGATTAGAATAAGGGGAGGCCCTAGTTGATGAGACTGTCTAACAAATAGTGATATGCCAGCCTCTTCACATACTCTCTAACTATACCTATTTACCTCAAATGCCTTAAGAAGTCTCTTGCTAGCCATTAGGCATTACACAACAAAAACAAATTTCTCTCATCTTAGTATCATGTTTGCTGTTAACTCTAAGGGGTAGATCAACAAGTTGGGGACAACCTCGCATGAAGTAGGGGTCACTAGTTTGAATCTCTCCTTTCCCCTCTTCTTGGGGCCAAAGCTTACATATTAAAAAATCATGTTTGGTGATATTCCCAATCATTGCCTTAAATGTCCTATTGCATAAATAATCAATTTCATTCATGGTTTGCTTTTGAAGAGCTCTTCTTTTGAAGAATTTTTCATTGTCATCTGAACTCTCCAATTGTAACTTGTCTTCAACAAGAACTTCATTGTTTATAATTATATGATTTTGTATTAGATATTGTTGCCTATGAGTTGTTTGCTTTAACTTGCATTCTTTATGGAGATTGGTGTCTTGGACCTTGGTAGGAAAGAATTTGATAGTTGCTTGCAAAATTGACAGGTAGATTGCCGGATGATGAAAATTTTGTTGCCCCTGATAATTCGTCAGTGCCAAACAACCTTCCCATGGAAGGTGTGGAATGGATCGACTTATTTGTAAGGGAAATGACGTGTGCTTCTAGTATGGACGATGCCAAAGCACGTGCTACAAGATTGCTAGAAATTTTAGAGAGGTCCATCAGCTCACATGCTTGTGCTGAGGCAACACAAAATGTCCACAAGGTATTTATAATTTTTTGTCAAAGTTAATTTTTATATATGATATTAGCAATATATTATGGTAGCAATCGGTCGTGCCAGTGTCGAGAAGCAACTTTTATGTAGGACACCCTTAACTACTGGAGTGTTGTAAATATTAAGCATTTTCTTGGTGAAAATGCTACTTCCAATACCGGACTAATGATTTGAGCCATATGTCCCTTGTTTTTCATTCTGGGAAACTCTAGAATCAATAGTAGTAGGATTCATTTTCTTAAAAAAATAATATGATGAAATTTGCAAAATTATTTATTATATAATAGTTGAAACCTTTTTAACCATGATATTAACGTAATTAATGGTGTTTAATGTGGATAGAAGCTCTTTGTTGTGATGATTTTTCAACAAAAATCCTATTCACATCAAAAGCCTTGCGTTAGTGTGAAGTGTGCATAGAAAATGTTGGGCAATGTGTGCCATACAGTGGCATTCATTTTACCCAACATTATATTTTAAAATAGTTCCAAAAATATGATGTGGCAAGCAGAACTTGGATTTGGTGCATCTAATATGAACCAACTAAGGTCCTGCCTTTTGGTAAATTGACCCTTTCAAAGGGTTTAAGAAGAAATTTGAATTATTTTATGGGGTCCACATTTGAAGTTCATATTGAAGTAAAAGTCATGTGGTTTTAAAGGTCTAGTTATGTGTTAAAACAGTTTTATCATTAAGTTATGGTAAATTGTGAATTCAGGGGCAAAATTCTAATCTTTGCAATTCCTACAAACTGAGGATTTTGGTGTTAATTTTAGAATTTTCAAGGAATCTTAAGTATTTTAGGTTTCTTTACTTTGGGTCTAAGATTCCTTTATTAGTTTGTTGGTCAAAATTAGGAATCCTAATACTAGTAGAACAAAAAAAAGAGGTCTTGTATATTTATTTTGCTATTCTACTAAAAGGAGTTGAGTAATAAAGATATTGAGTGTTTTAAGTATTGAGGTATGTTGGCTTTCACGTATTGCATTCTTCCTGTCTCTTCTCTTCTTTGTGGTACTGTTCACAGGTACTATTCATATATCCCCCAAACACCACAAAATTATCTCTTTTCCTTCTTCCTTACAACCCCAGAGCAAGCCCCTTTATAAAGCCCTAAAAACCATGCATGTACTTTTGTCTATCAAATAACTATAAAGTAACTCATTAAACCACCGTTTAATTCTTATCACAACCATATAACCCTTTCTTTGATAATTCTAAACCTAAGAGTATAAATTCTTCTTACTCTAACCCAACTACAATCACATGTAGACAAATTTCCCAATTGTCCTACATCAAAAGCCCCACAATAAAATGAGAATATATCAAAGGGAAGGTAATAGGCTTGAAGTTGGACAAGAATATGGCAAAGAGAAGCCAATATGAATGAAGTTGGAAAAATAAAATATCAATTTCTAGGCTCTAAGGGACTCAATAGAAGCTATTAAAACAACAACAACAAACAAAGCCTTAGTCCCAATACTTGGAGTCAGCTATAGATTCCTACAAATTAGTTATGGTCGGTCATATGGATTCTTTTTCTCCATTCTATCCTATATAAAGTCATACTTTATTACTTTTAATTGACATTGTTAGAAATATGGTTAAATGATTAAATTCACCATTTCTTAACAACTTGAGTTTTTGGAAGAATCGGTATTTTAACATGGTCTCAAAGCAGGAGATCCTGAGTTCTATCCCTAGCTTTACTCTACCTCTCATTTAAAATGTAAAAACCCATGCATTTGGCTTATTAAGGGGGGGTTTTAGCTTTTGGGAGAATCAGTATTTTGATAGACACATGTTTTTTTTTTTTGTTACTTCTATTAATGTGATTTTTTGTCTTCCTTTTCCTTTTTTTGTTCCCTCAACTTGAATCAATAGAGGCTATTAGCAACCTTTAATTACCCTGGTTTCTTAGTCATTCACTTCCATTTAACAAATAAATCCGAACCATGTAATTTCATTAAAGACAATGGGGAACAAAGTGTATATTGCCCAACAATTCTTCTAAGAAGCCTGTAATTCAATAAGTCTATGAAATTATACACACTAGATGGTCTACATCCAAAGACATCCAAATTACAAGAGACCCAAGTCACCCAACAAATCATGATTTCATCCTTCCTGTAGATAAATCCTGCTCCTGGAATGTCCTATCTGCATACTGCATGTAGCATGTTGCAACTATATTCCATACAATAATTTTTTAAGAGCTATGGTTTTGCCTCCATATTGAGCCTTCTGTTCATGTTTTCCATTCTACTCTTAACTCCATAAATACAAAGTCCCAAACTCCCTAGTTATTGGACAATATAAAAAAGAAAATGGTCAATAGACTCAGTCCTTCCATTTGCACATACAATGCTGATCCGTCAAAGTCATTCCCTTTTTAATAAGATTATCTATGGTGAGAACTTTCCCCAAGATCACAATCCATATCAAATAACCTTCCAAAGAAAGCAATGCATTTCAAATAGCCTTCCAAGGAAAGCTAAACATGATTTTCCCTATTAAAGCCTAATAATACCATTTTTATTAAGCTTCCAAATACCTTATCCACCATTCCCACTTAGATCTTGGCTGAATATAGCAGGTCAAAATAATTAGCAAACTATTCTAACTTCTGATCTTGAGAGCTTCGGAAATAAAGACAATAAGACACTTTCAGCAAGTACATCATGCCTAATCAAATTCTATCATCTTTACCAACAACAAAGTCAATCTCATAGCCCATGTGAATTGGAGAGTCCAATCCCTTTCTCCTACCTCAGATATTATTGTTGTTAACTTTGATGAAGGATGAAAGCGTTAATGAGTTCTGATACAAATTTTAATGTAGGATATTTGGGAATTCAGTACTAAATTAAATTTTTTGATGAAATCTTTAAGGTTTCTTGAATATGGATTGATGTTTAAGGACTTAGGTAAAGAAAAGATTGAATCTTGAATAGTTTGATGGCTGTTTGGTGTTAAAATGGTGAATATAAGAAGAAATAAAGAAAGGAAAACAATAGGCAATCACACCTAGGTTTTCTTAAGCAATCACACTTAGGTAGGAGAAGGCAATCACACCCTCAGTTTAAAATAAGTTACTGGAGTTTTATTAAAATAAATCTTTCTATCAATACTATTTCTACAATAAAGCCTTTATATAGATTATTGTTGAATCCTTTCATAGAAGGATTAGGACTAAATAATCTATTTTTAGAATAACTACGTTATTAATAACAAATAAAAAAAGGTACTCAAGAACTTATAAACCAAATAGGAAAAGGTCTCGAAACATAAAATATCCAGATTTTTTATAATTAATAAATTGCCCTTATTCTAGTAAATCTTGATTATTACTGATTCAGCAACAAATAATAAAAAAAAAGAACAATAAAATAACTCAATTCAACTTTAGAATGACTAAGCAAGGTCCCAAGAGAGCTCTGCCAGATTTGTTCCGCATCAAACCTTCTTCATAAATGACCTTTTTCCTAGAGTAAACCTCCCTTAAAAACTTGCCCAGCAGAGACAAAGGTGTTGGATTTTCTGAACCCCAATCCTCTTACAACATAAGGATTTGCAAGCAATTTTCTAGACCTGATTTTTTTTGTTCTTGTTCCTCCCGCATGATACTCATTGCAACTTCTCAGATCTAATAGTAATGTAGATTGGCATTGTGAAATTGAAATGTTTCCAAATATAGGAAAATGTGATGTTGAAGGAGCAAATTGAAGCACTCGTGCGGGAGAATTCCATTCTCAAGCGTGCTGTGGCTATTCAGCATGAACGTCAGAAAGAGTGTGAAGATAAGAACCGTGAGCTGCAGCATTTGAAGCAATTGTTGTCTCAGTATCAAGAGCAGTTGAGAACACTTGAGGTTAGAGTTAAAACCTTTGTTCCCCCCCTCCTCCCCTCCTCAATCATTTCTTTATATGTTTTCAATTTAAGGTTTTGTTTGTTTTGGTGTAAAATGTTTTTTGTTGGAAAGTTGCTTATTTGCAGTGTTATGATTACATCCCTCACAATGCTCTAGAGAACATTTTTGGTGTTTGGTATGAAAAATTGCAAAATTTCTTATGCTTTCATATGGATATGTAAATTACAACTTTAATCCATAACATTCAAAAATTAATACAAAAATTAAAAATTGGATTAAAAAAATTATTTTTCTGAATGAGATACACATTGACTAATCTTAATGTTCCATAGCAATATATTATTGAATTGTGTTGAACTGAGTCCTTTAAATCTTGTTATGTGAATAGAAAAAGAATAAGAAAAAGAGAGTGATTGTAGTCATCAACCCTAAACTCCAAAATTCTACACTAACCATATTTTGGGCGGGGTTAATTTTTAATGTACTCCTATCATTCATATTAGTTTCTAAATTATAGATTAATGGATAATTATTTACCCTCAAAAATATGGATGCATTTGTAATGTGTATCTTAAAATGTAAAATTCTATGATCGACACTCTGTTTCAAGATAAATTTTCCCAATAGTTTGTTAATTTAGACATTCATATGGAAGGTACAGGTGTACATTAAAGTTTAGGGCATCTCTTGCAAATGTTTCATGGTTTAGGATGAACAAATATATTAAACTAAGGTTAATTATAGGTTTACGTTGTACTAACAATCTAATTCTTACATTGTAGACTAAACAAATATGTACAATGTTGTACATACATTGTACATATTTGTGAAAAGTGTACAATCTTTTTGCATTTACAACATTGTACTCATTTGTTTAGTTTACAATGTAAAGTAAGCATCTTCCTTTAACTAAAAAAACAGTAAAGATTAATTAAAAGATTCTAGTTTTCTTCAATTTGACAATATTATGAAAAGTGATACAAATCAAAGATCCTAAAAATATTTGATATGTTTTATTAGTAAAATAGCATTAAAAAAAGATGTATGAAAAGGCCCCTTACAATTTCAAGAGTACAATGAATCTAAGAAGTCAAACTTTGAAGGCCTACTTTCATCCAAAGGCATCCAAATGGAAAGAGTCCGAACAAATAAAGTCCTCATATCCCTTTCCTCCAAATTTTCCACTTAAACATTGTGGAACCATACCCTATTTCTTTTAGAAAGAAATAAGGGGTCTTCTTTGCCAACACCGAAGCACTCCCCTCACTATTAAAATTTAGATCCATGAAACTAAGAATAGTAGATCAATGAATATATATTTCATGCATTGTGAAGTCTATCAGAAATTTGTTTTTATATGCATACTAATCTGTTTCAATTATTTTGTGACTGGAGCAGGTGAACAACTATGCCTTGTCAATGCATTTGAAGCAGGCGCAACAAAGCAGCTCCATTCCTGGATGTTTCCATCCTGATGTCTTCTAAGAGACTGAAACTAGCATTTGATAATATAGGGTCAGGAATTATGCTGCATCCTTAGCTCAACAAATCATTCTATAATTTCTGGTTCCAATGAGTACTTACATCTGGTATAATATGTATTAGATGAAGTTTTATGTATCTTTTGCAAATTTAGATCATAAAATACATTACTGGAGAAGGTATACAACTGGGCACTGGCTTTATTTTGTTCTATGGGCTTGCCTACGGGGTTGCAAGTTGTAACAGTACTTGCTAATACTCTCATAGATTCTGAAGAAAGTTCCCTATACTTGAACTATACATTACTGGCGCTTTAGGCTCCATTTCTTTTGCATCTTGGTGGCCTAGACGATATCTTCTTTTCTCTCGATCTCTCCTTTTTTTTCCCCCCCTCGAAAATAGATACAGAAGAAAGCTAACAAGTTACAAGCTAGTATATCCCAGCATTCCCAGGAACAGATAAATTATATGAGAAGATATAACAACTAATTACTTCGCAAAATATACTCCCAAGTTCAAGCTAATTGTAATAAAGGGGCAAAGCTTGGATACAGTGCTAGGTATGGTTCTTTAGGTTCTCAAATTAAATTATGATTCATTGGTTCCGTAGATTCTCTAATTAAATTACTTTGGTTCTCTAATTAAATTACCCCGCTTGGGCATATTCACGGTGTCAATTTGATCTCAATGTCATCTCCATGATTGCTCAAGCTCAACCCTTGTGCTTGAATCGAAAACACAGTGACGTACTCCCACCTAAACCGAGGTGGTAAATGGCCATTTGGCTTGTTAGTCTATCCCAAACACTACCACCCATGATCACCCTAACCCAAATTCAACACCTAAACCAAGTTGTCCATGGCCATGGCCATTTATCCATTAGTCTATCCCAAACACTATCACCCATAGTCACCCTATACCAAATTCAATAATCTACAACTGTCGAAACCCAGTTCTGTCTCACCAAACCCAAACCCAGAAACCCATGACCACCCAAACAACCACAAGCACCGCATATTCACAGTCATTCCACATCATGGCTGAAACCCCGGTTCAGCCCTTGGAAAAGCTTCTTCAGTGAGTTTTTGTTACAAATCATGGGTTTGCAATTGCTGTCAATGGCTGTTGTCCATGCAAGGAAGAGACATGGTGTTAATCATTTGGACGGTGCATGCGGCAGGCTTGGTTGACACAGTTGGATTTTTGGGCTACTTGGTTTTTGAAATTGAAAGTGGGTTCTGATTTTGGCGAGGAAGAGGATGTTGGCGGTGGTGTGGTGGAGCTTGGAGAGGTTGTGAGGGAAAAAGGAGAAGGGAGGTTTGAGAAACGGTGGCTGCTTGGTCTTGCTTTTTATTCAGCAACAAAAATATTTGATAGGATTAAGGATGAGTAAACACCGTTTAGGCTGATATGGATAAATTAACCACGTGTAGTGATTTAATTGGAGAACTTAATTATAGAACTACACTTAAAGTATTGTACTTAAATTTTGCCATATGTAAAGAGCATTATAATTCAATGGTATTGCCAAGTTCTCTCAACGGGGAGCTAGGATTTAAATCTTCCAACCCCACATTTAGCAAGCGAAAAAGAAGGGTTACACATTTTATAAAAATCTGCCGTATATCCTGCAAACTGATCTGCATGCATTTTGTTGGAGTGATGCACGTATGTACTCAGGGCTGGATCTAGGGCTGAATAAAAATTGTTTATATAGTAGGTTCTGAGCAACTCGCACAACTTCCGGTGGGCTCGTCGGTCCATATTTCCCAAGTTATACAGAAGGATAACTCATTCTGCAATGTGTGTGGGTTGAAAATTATCCAGTACCTTGCAAAAGGGAAAATAAATGATTATTAAATAACAGTAGTGAGCATTTGAGCCCTCTTGAAGAGTTGAAGAAAATAAATTACAGGTACTAAATCAGAGAGTACTAGCAACAATGAAAATTACTTAAGACTACCAAAAGCAAATTAAAAAAAAAAAAAACCAGTAAGTACTATGTCATGCGTTTGTATGCCAATTATTCGTATATATTATCACAACTTTTATCACGCTATTTTTTTCAACTACCTTATGTAGCAAATTGCTTGTTACTTTTACATGGATTTCTATTTTTTCTCTTTCAATCATAATCTATCACATCAAAGTTGTGGCACAAAAGGTTGTGGCCCTAGAATTTCTTGTATTTACCATGCATGCAAATGACGGTTTTCTAGCGCATTAGAGTTAAGGTCGAGGGCTTGTTGCGAAAGAAGGCCTAGCATTAGACCTATTTGGAGGAGAAGGCATTGCAAACCATTAACAAGAATTTCATTTTATGTACCCTTTATTCTTGATCTTAAACTCTTGCCCGATATAAGTAGGATATTTGCCAACACCCTAGTATAAATCATGCATGCGAATTGCAAAATAACGTTGAAGGCTTGCTAATTAGAAGAAGAGAAGGCCCAGCATGAGAAAGAAGAGCCTGTCAGATTAGCCAGGGAGACTGCCTACAAACCACGGATAGTTTCTAAACTCAATACTTGAAACCTCTAGTAGGAGCAGGCAATTCATCCCTGGCTATCAAATAGGACTAACTTATCCTCATGTTAGATCTCTCTTCCTCGCAAATAATATTCCATAAACCTAATGGTTCCTGCAAATACTACATCTTAGAGTCTCTATTTATAGGAAATGAATGAATCAAATTGGGATCCTTACATAATTTTGTCCCTCTTACTAAATTTCCTAGTCCTTATCTTGGTCTTGCATTTATTTTTCCTTCTTCCATTTGTCAACTGCATCAATTAGTTGACCATAATGGAATATATTCTATACAAAGACGGAAAGCTAAAGAAGTGTTCAACCTGGCACTTTGGTTGGGCAACTTGCACCAAGTCATTTTGGTTGCACCTTTTGTACTTCAAAGGAAATATGGTTGTCAGGGTTTAAAGATTTGCCTGCTTCGTTTGGTATAATTTATATTGCGCTGCATGTTGTTGTATACTAATCGCAAATTCAGGCGATGTGTATGAATATATAAATATTATGTAATGAAATGTAATATATTAAAAGCTAAAATTACTTCAAGTATTCTCTCTCTTTTTTTTAAGAGATTTCTACAAGTATTTTTTTTTTAATCTTTACAAATATATAAGTCTCTTATCTTTGGTGTGTTTGATTAATATTTCTTTAAGTTGAACCATATTCTTCTAACTTCTATTATAGTTGGTTATATTTGTCTAATATAAAACTAAACTTTATAAGTTTCAAATTTATTATTCAAATTTCTCATCTCTTAACTCTTAGGGAGAATAAGGGGATTATCATGATAATCAAAACTTATCACAAAACTATAATATTATCTTAACCAAAATTAAAATGAAACCATAAGAATAAAAGGTACACTTTATAATGAATTATGACTCAAACAATTGGTAGGCACATTCGAATTCATAGCCATGTAGATTTCATTTTTATATTAACTCAAATTCCTATTTCCAAAAAAAAATGTAAGTATTAACTCAAATCAAAATTCAATCAAAGCTCTAAGAGGGATTTGTGATGTAAAATTTAAAAAAAAAAAAAAAAAAAAAAAAAAAAAAAAAAAAAACGAAAACACATATTAAAAAAAAAAACCATTAATCTAAATTAGAGTTATAAAAAGAACAAAAATCCACTTAGAGAGAGAGAGAGAGAGAGAGAGAGTACTCATAGTTTTTGTGTGAAAAAAAAAAAAGGATTGAATAGAAGAAATGATATCAAATTTATGCAAAATAAGATAGAGAGAAGAAGAATCAAAATAAAGAGGAAATGATGAAGGAAGTTTAACAATAAAGTAAAGAGTAGTAAGGAGATAAAGAGACAATGAAAGAGGGGAAATGTTGGAAGAATTGTAACAGTAAATGTCGACTAAGAGAGAGAAGAAGAGTTTTTTTTTTTTAAATATTTTTTTTAAGAATATGGAGAAGAAAAGTTTAAGAAGGAAAAAAATAGACGTTGAAAATAAGTGGATAATGTGGCACAATGATAGAGTGGAAAATTTATTTCATATATATATAGTGAAATAAGTTATAGTGCCAGTGGACTCAAGTCAGCTTGTCTCAGCTTACTTCTAGAAGAAATGGAAAGAATTTTTTTAACAAAATTAAATGGTAAATGTTTTCATACCCCAAACTATCTTAATCCGATTTGTTGTTCTATTTTTCTTTAGAATGTTGAGATTTGTTTGCGGAAGTTTTGTCACAATTATATTGTCTAGCTGCATACAGGAATAGAATATATATATCTAGTTCAAATATGATATAGTTGACCTCACCATTCTCAAATAAAGCAACTGAAGAAATTCTTCATTAAAGAGATTTTTTTTTTTTTTTTTTTTTTTTGATGCTTAGAACACTTTAATCACTTTCCAATGAAGGGATTGAGGATTGAAAACCTTTTATAAAAGATATCACTATTCACACCGACACACCCTTTACTCATAAAATTGATGCAATTTTTTAAGTCCACATACCTTAAAAAAATAAATCTTTAAGCACCAAGCAGTCATAATTGAAAGAATAAAGCCAATTCTATTGGCATAGAAAAACAAAATCATATTATTGATTTAATTCACAAAAACTTTATTCCAATAAAACAACACAAACCCACATAAATGTGCTACTTCAAAAGAACAAATAGAATCAAATTCAAAAATCATGGAGTAGGTTAAGGAATCCTCCCCACCCACCCCGTACCCTCAAGAATGTCAACACTAATAATTTAGAATCACATATATCTACTTTTACAAATGTATTGCCCAAAAAACAAATAAAGAAAAAGGGGAAGCAAAACAATGACACTAAAATTAGGGTTTTATCATTTTGAGCCTTACCTTTAACAATATCAAAAAGATATTGAGCCTTTTGAGAATTTTCTCCAAAGAGATCACAGAGGGATTGGAAGACTGGAACAATGTATGGGAGAGACAACGAGAGCGCTCAGAGAGAACGTCGTCGTTGTTGTTGTTGGGTTTTTTTTTTTTTTTTTTTTAACTTACCTATTGTGTCAGTATCCGGTATCCCATTAAAGTTAAAAGAAAGGCCAGGATTAAAACAACACCAAATTTGCAATTAGAGATTGGGGTGGGTATCGAACCCATTAAAATGGTAGGGGTACAGTAGAGTGACCCTAAAAACGACAAGATTAAATTGAAGAAGGAGAAGATGTTAAAAACTCAATTTACAGCATCCAATAATATTGTGTCACGTCATATTTTTAAAAATAAAAGAATAAAAACTAATATGCACAATCAGAATTTAGTTAAAAATGTATTACTAAAAAATGAAATAAAGACATTTACAAAACAAAGAAGAAGAAGCAGATATATGAAAATCCGATCGCCCCCAGTGACAAACGTTATTTGAAAGGAAGGAAAAATGGAAAGGGAAAAAGGTAATCGATCTTCATTCCTCAATTTCTCACGATTTTTATTCAGTTGTGTTTCACATTTTTCTGATCAAAGAGAGGACTTCAGTTTTGTATATATATAGGATAATAGGTGAGAGGTTGCAATTTACATTTTGATATTTGTATCAAAAAATAAAAATCTAGAAGAACTAGCACTTAGAGAGAGAGAGAGAGAGAATGGTGATTATTAGGAATTCAGTTTTGTAAATATAGTTGATAGGCTGGACTAGAATGTGATATTTGTTTCAATAAATAAAATTTTAGACTGGGGATCAGGGGATGTATGAGCCCAGAATGGAGTTTTACTTTAGATGATTTGGGGGCGTTTTTGTAAATTCATTTTCTTCATGTAGGGGACCAATAATTTTTTGCCATGTCTCCAATTTTATGTTTTAATTCTTCTTTAAAAAAAAAAAAAAAAAAAGAATAATGCTAAGTATGGGAGGAAAATTAGTCTCGAACCCCAATCAAGTATTATCCTCTTAGGAATTAGCGGCACGGGGCGCAGGCCTAATCCTCAAGGTTTTGCTCAATCCTACCCTTCCTTAGGCCAAGTGCTTATAAGGCAAGGGTACGAGGCATCTCTCCTCGATGTGGAATTAAGCAAAACCTTGAGGATTAGGCCTATGCCCCGTGCCGCTAATTCCGAAGAGAACAATACCTGATTGGGGTTCAAAACTAAGTTTCATCTCACAAAAAGGCTCATTTTTGTGAGAGGAACGAATCTTTCACCAATCAGGTATTGTTCGCTTTGGGGATGGGCCGAGGAGCCGATGTCACCCTCACGAATTTGTTCAATCTCACATCAGGGAGAGACGCCTCCCACCCTTGCCTTATAAGCAATTGGCCTAAGGAAGGGTGTACCATAGTGTGTGTGATCATACACACTATGGTACACCCTTCATATATTAAGCAAAACCTTGAGGATTAGGCCTGCGCCCTGTGCCACTAATTCCAAAGAAAACAATATTTGATTGGGGATCGAGACTAAGTTTCCTCCCACACTAAGGATATTGCAACTTTTATAACAAAAAGTTTACAAACTAATGTGTTACTAATCACTAAAATACATTTCAAACATTCATTTATTTAGTGATTAAAATCCACTAATCATGTACATCATCACATCAATTTGTAAGTTTTATGTAAAACAAAAATTTTAGTACTTTTAGCATTTTCTTTTTTTGAATAGTCCATGTCAAATTTTTAATACTAAGTATAGGGCCAGCTAATGGTCCTAAAGTTTCCCATTTATTCTTCGCAGATCTGTTTTGCAGAGCTATGGAGGATGAATGTAATAAGATTTTGGAGATATTGGAGGTGTATGAAAAAGGGTCTGGCCAAAAGATAAACAGAGAAAAAACGAATATCTTTTTCAGTTCAAACACTCCTTTGTCATTGCAGGATCAGATTTAGCATCACCTAGGTGTCCCGACAATCCATCAGTATGAGAAGTATTTGGGGTTACCGGCTTTAGTAGGCCAAGCAAAAAAAACAAAGCTTTATACTCCTAAAAGAAAGGGTGTGGAAGAAATTGTAGAGGTGGAAAGAGAAGTTATTGTCTCAAGCAAGAAGGGAAATCCTCATCAAGGCTGTTACTCAAGCTATCCTAACCTACACCATGAGTTGTTTTAAACTTCCCAAGGGGTTGGTTAGGGAGCTAGAAAGCCTTATTCGGAAATTTTGGTGGGGTTATAGTGGTGATTCAAGAAAGGTGCATTGGGTATGTTGGGAAAAGTTTTGTGAAGCGAAGGAGGTGGGTGGCATGGGCTTCAAAGAAATTGAAATGTTCAATAATGCACTCTTAGCAAAACAGGTTTGGAGGATGATAAATAATCCAAGGTCGCTTTGCTTTCAAGTGTTTAAAGCTAGATTTTTTCCAAACTGCTCCATATTGGAAGCGAAAGATTCCATAGCTGGGTCCTATGCTTGGAAAAGCATTCTTAGTGCAAGAGATGTTATCCGGAAAGGTATGGTATGGAGAATTGGGAATGGCCAATCAGTGCGTGTTAAGGAAGACAAATGGCTGCCTAAAAGAGAGAGTAGTTCCATCATTTCCCCCCTACCTACTGTACTGCCTGAGACAAGGGTTAGTTCCCTCATTGAAGCTGATCAAAGAGAGTGGAAAACAAAGGTGATTCAAGAGTTGTTTCTGCCTAGTGAGGCGTCGGTAATTCTGGGAATTCTGCTGAGTTTGAGGAACACAGAGGACCGGGTTATCTGGGCCTACACTCCTTCAGGGGTTTATTCCACAAGTAGCGCCTATAAGCTGCTATCTGGTAGAGACTCGCCTGGCAGCTCTAACCGTGAGCCACAAAGACGTTTTTGGAAGGCATTATGGGAGCTGCGAGTACCTCACAAAATAAAACACTTTGAGTGGAGGGCATGCCACAATGCTCTCCCCACAAAGTGTAACATGTTCCGGCGGAATATCATAAATTCGGAGGTGTGTGAGTTGTGTAATGAAGGTCATGAGGATGTGTTACACACTTTGTGGAAGTGTCGGGTGGTGGAAGGTGTATGGAGTTGTCACAGTTGGGCCCAACAAGCTGTGAACCCCCCCCCCCCCCCCCCCTTCTAAATTTTTGCGATTTATTTGATCGTTTCTTGCAGGTTACGGATGACTTCAGGAAGGAAATCTTTGCAGTAGCGGCTTGGTGTCTATGGAATCAAAGGAATGCCCTTCACTCTGGGCGTCAAGTGCAACCTATTGCCAACATTAGCTCGCTGGCTAGTAATCTGTTACAAGAGTTCCTGGCGGTCCAGGAAGATGAAGCTCAGCCAATGCATTCGCCTGTTATCCAGCACCAGTGGAGACCTCCAGAGCACGACCACTTCAAAGTAAACTTCGACGCTGCTGTTTTCAAGCCTCTTAACTTGGCTGGTATTGGGGTTGTCATCTGAGATTGGCGTGGAGAAGTAACGACAGCTCTGTCTATGCCAATTGCTCTAGCCTCGACAGTTGCGGATTTGGAAGCTCTTGCGTGTCGCCGTGCTATGATGTTTGCTGCTGAAAAGGACCTGCAAAATGTTATCTTCGAAGGAGACTCAGCTTCAGTGATCAATGCTATCTCCCAAGATAGCCCGGTGCTGAATTCGTATGGAGATACAGTGGACGACATCCGTTCCTTAGTTTCTGTTTTTCAGTCATTTAAATTTGTCTTTGTTCATCGGTCTTGTAATGTGGTTACCGATGTGCTAGCTAAGAAAGCCAAATGTTTAGTGGGGTCTCAGGAATGGTCGGGTGACCTACCTACATATATTTCCCAGCTAGTTGGCTTTGATGTCCCTTGAACCATTTTATTTAATCCAATAAAGTCCCAGTCTGATTGGCTGGTTTCTCAAAAAAAAAAAAGTATAGGGCCACCTAAAAATTTCGCTAGACACATGATAAAAATTAACAAGGCTAGAAAGAAAGAAAGAAAGGGTAACATTTTGTCATTTTCTAATTATATAAAAAAAAATTCATGAAAACCTTATAAGCGAAAAAATATATATATATCCTAAAAAATAACTGTGCACTTAATTTAGTTGATAATTAAATATTTCTGAATTTACTAAATTTGTAGGTTCATATTTTTAATTATGTTAATTTTAACGATCTACATTTCCTAGCTCCTTTTAATGGCATGTTATATATATACTAGCCTCTCTCTCTCTCTCTCTCTCTCAATATATATATATATATATATATATATATATATATATATATATATATATTTATTTATTTATTTATTTATGTAAATAGTTCCTCTTTTAATATCTGAGATAAAAATCCTACTCTAACCTAATCTAAGTGTACGTGTGTGAGTTCTCTCCTAAAGACATGAACTCCTCCATACCCCACATTAGGGATGGCAATTCACGTTCACGTGTCGATTCGTGTCATGTCATCACATGAGTATTCAACGATAAAGATCAACACTAACCCGACATGTTTATTATATGGGTCAAAATTCCTCAACTCTAACACGACTCATTTATTAAACAGGCTAGTCGTGTCGACTTGTTTATCAGATTTTATCAAAAAAAATTTATGAAAAAACAAACATATAAATATTTTTAATATAAAATTCATAACTAACAAGTAATTGCATCACAAATAATCATTCAAAACTAAAGCATATCACAATATCACAAATAATCAATCACAATATATAAAAGAAAATAAATCACAATAACTAATAAGTTTATATACCTAGAGTTTGAAGGGTATATTGGTAAAATGTCATTTAATTAAACGGGTCAGATGGGTCAAATAGGTTCTATATATTCAACACTAACCCAACCTGTTTATTAAATAGGTCAACCGTGTCAACCCGAATATGACACGAACCCGTTAAGCCTATATCAAGTGATTTTATTGAAGACGTGAAGATTGCACAAAGAAATAAGTGAGAAAAGCTGAAAGAGTAAATATTTTTATATAAATTATTTTTGGTTCAATTTGTTTTTTTTTTTTTTAAAGAGTTTTAACCTATGACATTTGCTTCTGATGATAATTCTTTATCATTAGATCAATACACCAATCAGTTTTTCGTGTAATAGATGGGTGTTTATGTTATATTTTTATTTTGTTTTATGAATCAATGAAATAAATTGGGAGTGTTTAAAACTTCCAATTTGTTTTTTTTTTTTCCAAAAAAAAAAAATTGGATTAGACGTTTCCTATGAGTAGAAATAACCAAAAGGGGCAGATCTTTGTAACGATAATAATTATTATTATTAGTAGTTTTTTTTTTTTTTAATTTGTTTAGAAATTCTAATATCTTAAGCCCCACACCGAGCTCAAACACACAAACCCATAGATTAGGGAGGTATCACTTTGCCTTACAAGGGTGGTGGTGAAAATTACTAGTATTAAGTGTGCGTTTGACACGGATGAAATTTACTAGCTTATTTTACTATTCAGTTTATTTTTGTTACTATTCATGGGCCCCGCTATACTATTTCAGCTAACTTTTTACCTTTATTTATAGTACTTTCAGCAAAAAAAATTTCAGTTTCAGCAAAATAAGCAGATCCCAAACAAACCCTAAGTGTGCATTTGGAATTGCTTAAAAAGCCAACTTTTTTTACTATGCAGCTTATTTTTGCTACTATTCATAGGTCTCATTGCACTTTTCAGTACTATTCATGGATCATACTATACCATTTCAGCTACCTTTTAGCTTTATCTACAGTACTTTCAACAAAAAAATTTCAATTTCAACTAAATAAGTTGTTCCCAAACAGACAATAAATACAGTTAGATTTGGTAGAAAATGATTACATTTAATGGTGAATATTTAAGGGCATTACCTTTAATGCATTCCATGGCGAATATTTAAGGGCATTTCGTTTCATTAGAATTTATTATTTACACATGGCAAAGACATTGGCATATAACAATAGTCCTCTGACATGTTGAATACTCTGTCCATGTGATACCAAATTACTGAAGGAAATCATCACATGTCAAGTTGAGGGTACTCCAGCCTAAACAAATTGTATATATAGTGCCAGATTAAATATATTGATTAGACTCTCTTTTTCAGTTTACATTTTATGGAAGATAATAGGTTCATCTAGAATTTATAATGAAAGCTTGTGACTCTAGCTAAAAGGCATTACTTGAGTTTAACTCAAAATTTTCATCCTAATACCCCAAATTATGTAGGTTTGATTCTATGAATATATGCTGTGTTGCCATGTGTTGAAAGCTTAGGTTATGTTTGGTAACAGTTTTTGTTTTCTATTTTCAAAAACTTGTTTTTGAGAATATAAAGAAAAAACAATTTTCTTGTATTTTTGAAATCAAAAACATGTTTGGTTAGTTGAAATTAAAAATGATGATTTTTTAAGAAAAAAATAGAAAATACTAAAATATGTTGTTATTAGAATTTGAACTTTAATGTTAACTCATTAAATGAGATAGATTCATTAAATTAAATGTTTGTTTTCATTAACTTTTGAAAATTAGAAACTGAAAACAGCATTTTGCATGTTTTCAGTTTCCTTCACAAATTGAGTTTTGAAAAAAGTTTTTGTTTTCTACCCGTTTTGAGTTGCCAAACAAGTTTTTTAGTCTCAAATAGAAAATTGTTTTTGAAAACAGAAAACAAGGAGAAAAAACAGTTACCAAACATACCCTTATACTTTCCTTTGATTCTATGGATTTGATTCTATTTTACTTTTACTTGCCTTTTATGGAGGATCATATGTTCACATAGAGTTTATAATGAAAGCTTCTGAGCCTAGATAAAAGGCATTAGTCAATTGAAGTTTAACTAAAAAATTCTCAATATAATACCCAAAGTTATGTCGATTTGATTGGACTTGATTCTATGAATATGTGTTGTGTTGCCATATGTAGGGTACCACATCATCTGCATTTGTGGCTAGTGCCTTCTTTGAATTTTTACAAATGGTATTAGAGCAAATTTGGTAATACCATGTGGCTTGGGAGTACAACCACATAATTTGGGCGTGGAAGGATGTCATGTACTCAAGTAAAGATATTGTGATACCGCAAATTGTATGGTTTTGATTGAATTGGATTGTATGAATATGTGTTGTGCAAGCATGTTCTGAGTCCCACATCATCTACTTACAAGGTGGATCTTAGGTATGTATGTGATTACAAGGATCCTCAATTACAATGTACAAATCCTTTTGGGGTATAATGTAGATGTGGTCAATGCTTTTCTCAAAATGTTAAAATTGTTGGGAAAAAATCCTGAATCCCCTCAATGTCTATGCATAAATTAAAATGAATGACTACCGAGCAATAACAATATATATGGAACAAAAATTTCAGCAAGATATCAATAGAAACATAACCATAAAAACACCAAATCTTACGTGTAAAACCCTCTAGCGAAGAGGGAACAACCACAGGGTAGGTCCAAAAATTATTCAATATGAAAATAGAAATTACAATTCTCAAATTTATGCTAAACTTGAGTCCACAATAAATTGGATATATAACAAATAAATTTTGAGTAAATACAATCTCATCACAAATTGAGTTTGATGTCAGCATATAAGCTTAGGTTTTAGCTTTTAACTTTTATATACAGTTTTTTAAAATTTCACTTTTTTTTAGATTTTCTCACTTTTACAAAAAAAATTCAAGATATAAGTATATTTTAGCACACTTTCAGGAAAAACTAAATAAAATATTCTCAAATGGACATAAGGGAACAACTTATTAAATATTTGTAGCACTTAAAAACTCGAGAAAAACTCCACCAATTTATCTTTTTTTTCTTTTTCTTTTTTTTGTGTGTAACTTGAGCAAAGAAAATATCTGATTTTTTCTTTTTCACTCACACACAATCTCACTATATTTTTACTCTCAATTTCGTACTGCACCTCTGAAGCTCTATGTGTGTTTCTCTCAAACACTCTCTGGAACTTCTCCTCCTAAGTGGCCCAAAGACCCTTTTTGCTTCAGCTCTCCCTCAGGCCGAATAGCCTTTCTTTCTCTTCTTCTCTTTAGCTTCAGCCTGTCCCACACGCTCACGCCCCTTCTCAATAAATGAAAGGGCTGACTTTGGTTGCTTAAGACCCAGGAGGGACAAGCTCGTTAAATGTGCTCATGACTTTGTGTGTGCTGGAATCCAAAAGGTGGTCACGTGCACCCATTAAAATCATACTTCAAAAAGTTATAATTTTTTTTTTTTTTATATATATATATAACATAAAATTCTATTTTAACATAATATATATATATATATATATATATATATTTGAAATTTCTCTTTTTAAAGACTTAAACTCTGGTCCTTGCTCCCCAAGCTCCACAAGCACAGAAACATTTAACCATGTTTTTTAATAGAAGTAAGTTAAGAAAATTTAACTGAACTAAGCTTAGATGGGTAAAGTGTCAAATTTCAAACCACAAGTAAGCAACTTAAATTTTGGTCAAACCAAATGTTGGAAAGTTGTAATTTGCCAAAAAAAAAAAAAAACAAAATTGGGAATTTATTTTTTGAGACAAAGAGGGACTGGATTTGAGAGAAAAAAAAATAACAAATAACCCTAAAAAATGATAGATACATGGACGTTCAAAATATTAATAAAAAAATTTATGAAATTGGCTTTATTATTTATAGTGACCTGAAAATCTAAAGATGAGAGTAATGGTATAATAAAACTATTATCCATGGTCATTCCTATATTTTATCCAACAAAAAAAATTTAAACCATGGTAAATTTCAACCAAAAAAAAAAGTTTATTAGAAGTTGTTTCTATTTAAAACAATAATTTTAAACTGTGAAGAAGTTGATATAAGCACAAAAAAAAAAAAAAAAAAAAAAAAAAGAGAAATTATTTTAAATCAAATACCATAAAAATCAAGTTGTTAATGTTAATTACAATTTTTTTTTTTCCTGTTATACCGTAAAAATCAAGATGTTAATGTTATTAGCTTTTTTTCTTTGTTATCCAAAAATTTGATATTTATCCCCAAAAAAAAATTAAAACAAAATATATTAAAAAAAAAAGTAGATAACAAATTTATTATCAATTCTTCCCCGTGTTTATATTCTCTCAATGAAAGTGGTTTTTTTTTTTTTTATATAAATATTTTCTTTTATGTGTTTTGTGATAATTAAAAAATAAGAAAGTTGCTTTTTTTCTTTTTATTTTTTTATAATAGACTATACGTAAAAAAAAATAAGGATTAGATGGATTAAATGAAGAATTTTGATTATAATACACTACAACTAAAAAATAAGGATTAGATAAAAAATTTGGATTGTTTAAAATCAAATACCATAAAAATCAAGTTGTTAATTAACGTTAATTACACTTTTTTTTCCTGTTATACCATAAAAATCAAGTTGTTAACATTATTGGCTTTTTTTTAATTATCCAAAAATTTGATATTTATCCAAAAAAAAAATAAATTAAAGCAAAATATATTTGTAAAAAAAAAGTAGATAACAAATTTATTATCAATACCTCCGGTTATCCTTCCAACGAAAGTGGTTATGTGTGTGTGTATAAATGTTTTCTTTTTACATGTAGTATATAGTAATTAATAAGAAAGTTGCTTCTTTTTTTAAAAATTTTATAATACACTACACATAAAATATAAGGATTAGATGGATTAGATGAAGAATTTGGATTGTAATCAAATTAAAATTTTTATCAACTTAGAAATTATAGGAAAATAAAAATTATATATATATTTTTTTTAAATCTAAAAATTTTAAAAAATTTCTGCAATTTGGCGAACATTTGGCGCAACCACGGCTTCTAAACCCAACTTTTATTATATTGATATATTGATTATAGATAGATTGATTGATTATAGATATAGAGAGATACTAGTTTTTTTTTTTTTTTTTTTTTTTTACAGATTTTCTAGGTATTAAAAAGGGCACACAAGTTTTATTTATTTATTTATTTATTTTTATTTTCTTTTAAAGAAAGGCTCTCTGGTTGTTTGGTGTGAAATTTGGAGGCTGCTATACATTTGATTTGATATTTTTTGGGTAAATTATGAATTTGGTCCTTCACATTTACTCTAAATTTCAATTTAGTTTTTAACATTTCAAATGTGTTAATTTAGTCCCTAACTTTTTAGTATTTTATGATCAAAATAATCCTTACTATTAACTAACACATGACACATGTACTACCACATTAAAAAACTATTTTTATGTTGACGTAGCTAACAACCAGAATAAAAAAAACTATTTTTATGCCACATCAAATGACACATATACTATCTTGTGGAATAAAAATTATCATGATTAATTCCTATTTTTATCCCACTTGAAATTTCACCTTTTAGTTTCCAACAAAACCAATAACTTAGACTTCACTCATTTAATTAGTTCTCTAATTCTTTTTATTTTTCCACATAACAACGTATAACAAAAAGACCATAACAAAATTCCAATTTTGTTTATCATTCCCTCACTTATCCACCTTTATTCTCTGAGAAACCAAACAAAAACTTCAATGTTTCTATTTACGCAAAGTGAAGAAGCCTCAGATCTTCTTTAAACCAATCAAAAACTAAAACATACCTAGAACCTTCTCGGTCATTTTCACTTGTGCTTTATTAATTTATTTTTGTTATTATTTTTTCTGTGCTTCAAAATCTCTGTGTCTTTGAGTCTTTACTATGCTTTGGGCTTGGAGGGGACTATGTTGGTCTACGCAAGTGCTTTCGATATGAAATCCCAAAAGCCAGCAAATCCCAGTTTTAGTTTTAGTTGGAATTTACATTTTGATCCAATTTTGTTTGGATCATTTTGATTGGAGCTTCACAAGCTGCATGTTGTATTGCATTGATCTCGTTTTGAATTCTCATGAAATCGATTTGCTTTGGTGCTTGAAATTCTGGTTTTGATCACTAATTTGTATAACGAAGACCCATTTTTTATAATAATTAGATGGATTTATGTTGAAGAGACGAAGATGAGTTGGGGATTTTAGGGGTTTTGGTGGTCACGTCTCAGTTTTAATTTGGTTTTTTTTTTTTAATTTATAAAAAAAAAAAAAAAACCCAATGTGGCGGTAGAGTTGGCAAATGATGTGACATAAAAAATAATTTTTTATTATTAAGTTTGACACATCAATTTTTTCATCCAAGAAATAACAGCTAGGGGTGTCCAACTCAACCGGTGGCTCGACCCACCCGGTAAATCCGACTGGACCCGGACCGACCACCGGCCGACCCGATTACTCTGGTGGTCGGCAACGGGTTTTCTTTTCCAGAATCCGATCTAGGTGGTTCGATCTCAGATCTTCTCCCCAAAACCTAAAGAAACCCGAACCGACCGAGCTATATAGCATTTTCCGGTGAGATTTTTTAAATCCGGCGAGATTTCAGCTAGATCCATGAAATCTCTACCGAATTTGGCGAGATCTCGTCGTTTACGCTCAAATCCAGCTACAATCTAATGGGTTTTGCTCAAATAAGGCTCAGATTCGTTGAAAATATGATGCGTTTTGCTCAAATTTGGCAAAACTCCAATGATATTTGCTCAAATCCGGTGACAATTTGGTGTATTTTTGCTTAAATCTCGTGATTTTTGCAAAAATCATGTGTCGATTTGATGGTTTTTTGCTTAGATCTAGTGATTTTTGCACAAATCCGGCAAAGATCCAGTGAAAAATACAGATCGCCGTCAAAATGTAATCTCCGGCAGCATCATCGTCGGCTTCGACCGATTTGACCGCTGATCAAACAACTCCAATCCAACCTGACCCGTTGGTTTTTACGCTTGGCGGCAGGTTTACTCACTGGAAACCCGATGTGATCGGGTCAGTTCTGGGATGGGCACAAACCCGACCCGTGGACACCCCTAATAACAGTAATGACTAAATTAAAACAACATTGAAAATGTTAGGGACCAAATTGAGATATGGTATAAAAGATAGGACCAATTTTGTACTTTATCCTATTTTTTTTCAGTAGTCCCAAGTTTTTCATTTTTTATTTTAAAATATTTCTATACTTACTTATTAGTCTAATTTTTCTGTAATTTTAACATTCAATAAGGGGAATATTAGAGAAATGGGTCAACAATTAAGCCTCTCTTCTTCAATAATGGGGGGGGGGGGGGGGGGAGGGAGAGAGAGAGAGAGAGAGATAACTGGGGTGGTGGGAGGGGAGAAGGAGAAGAATGAAATGGAAAGAAAGTAAACAAATGGCTCTAACATATGTGATATTAGACAAGCAAAATTAATTACAAAGTTGCTAATATTGGACTTTAACATGAAAAAACATTCATCTATGGTTGTGTCTCAAAGTTTACTATTGTATTTATGATTAAAAATATGTTATACATAGTATTTGAAGAAATTTATCTTTTAAAAAAAAAAATTTGAGAAGAATTCATATGATGTTGGGAATTTAATAGAAATTGAAAACAACTTTTTTTTCAAAGTTTGTAAGAATTATAGTTACAAGTATGTACATAATTTTGATTTAGATAGCAATTGAAAGAGGAAAAGAGCTCCATTTCAAACCTAGAATTTGTAAATTCAACTTTACTTCATCCTATAAGGTGGGACCCACCATGTTGGAAGGTGAAGTTAAAAAAAATAAAAAAAATAAAAAAAAACCATTTGAAGTAACAGTTACCCAGAATTATTATTGTTTTTATATGTTTATAAATATGTTTAAATATTTTTGAAAAATATCTAGGATTTGTATGTCTACGAATATGTTTAGGGATTTTTGTGCAAAATATTTGTATTATCTCACATATTAACCTTTTCGTTTAACTTAGTAAACTTTTTTTTTCATTTTAAAAAACTTTAATAAACATTAAAATGGGTAAAGTTGGAGAAGAGTATTCAAAAACGATTCTTATCTAGGATATAGCTTTTTCCCCCTTATAAGATTAAAAAATAGACTTTAATTGTTTTGTTTAAAAAATTCCCATTAATTGTTGGGTTTTTCTTTAAACAATACTATTTTTTCAACTACGTTTATGCAAAAATTCTCTTAAAAAAAGTAGGTTCTTTAAGTGATTAGTTATTAGTATAATTTAAAATTTATCTCGCGTCACCCATACATATTGCTTGATACTGATTCCAATTTTAGGGTTTATTTGATAGGAGTGAAATAGGGAGGATAAAAAATAAATGAAAAAAAAAAAGGTTTTTGGGGTAATTTAGTTGGAGGTGAAAAGTTAGAAGGATTTTGGTGGGGTCTAGGTATTTTCTCACCGAACCCCGCAAAATGTTCAATCTCTAATTTGGAAAAAAAACACGTGTGGTAAAACTTAGTTGAGTTTGTTACAATTTGCCCCAATTTTCTAACGTTGGAAAACATCATCTCTCTCTTTCATTTTTTTTTTCTTTTGTTTTTTATCCCTTTCTTTTCATCCTTTTGTCCTTGTTCTTTTCTAGTTTTCCTGTTCTATCTCTTCTTTTCTTTTCTTTTTAATTCCTTTTTGTTGTGTCTTTTATTTTTACGTGTAACCTTTTTTTTCCTTTTTTTTTTCTTTGCTTGTTCAGTATTCATCACATCTCTGTGCTCTTTTTTTTACCATTGTTTTATAATAAAATGTAATAAATATAATAATAAAGAGAAAAAAATATAGTAGATTTAATGTTTTAATTTTTATAAAATGTGATTTTATTAATTTTAATTGATAAATAAGTAATATTTTATTATAAAGAAAGGTATTGCATATAATATTGATATAAGGACATAAGAGTAATTTAGACAAACCATATTTTCTATCCTCTCATTTCCCTCCACTTTTCCACCCTCTCCCCAACCAAACACAAATAAGGGAAACTAAAATTTCTTCTATCTTTTCTCCGTTTTCTATCCGCCCACTTTTTAAACTGCCCAACCAAATGGACCCTTAATGTTTTCGAAAAAAACTCTTATAATAATTCATGGTTTTAAACATTTGGCAGTAATATTAATTACATACTAACTCCCTTGAGCTCATAGCCTTATAAGAGAGGGATACTACCAGTGGCGGAGTCAGAATTTCAATTCACGGGGGGCAAGATTTATTATTATACTATGTATTCTCCAGAATTTCAATTAACTACAAATATATATTTTATATCAAAACAAAAATAACTAATTTATACTTGTGGGGACCAATTGTATCCGGTATTCAGGCTACGCTGGAAGAGGCCAGACCCAATATCTGATCTCATATGTGCGAGCTGTGTAGGGAAGGGCCAGGCCCAATGTTCAATCTGAGGGAGAATATCCGAGGACAATCAACAAAAGAAGAAGACAAGACTATCCTCCGAGGATAGGCAAAGAATGCTCGAGGGGGAGTTGACTGTGTCCGAGGACTATAGTCACCTCGGGACTTTTATCCGAGGTGTCTGGTGAACTTATCAATCATTTAAAGTGACACCTCGGACAAACCTTACAGCAAAGTGAAAGGGAAAAATATCCAATAAAAGATAATAGTAAGCAGGAACAAATATCTGAAGGTGCTGTCACCTCCGCATTAAATGCCGCCTACCTAACCTTCTGACCGCATTAATGTGGAGGTGATACCTGAACAGTGAACGGGCAGCCTTCCAGCTAAGAATGGAAGATTCAAGAAATGGTAGGAGGGATGGTGAAAAAGAACTTGGAACGCCAAGTCCATACGTGGATGATGAAAAAGATAAAAAAGCCATAGTATATAAGACAAAGGGAGGAGAAAAGAAAAAGGATTAGAAAAATTATTCTAAAATCATAGCACTGGGACATGTCCGAGGAGACTTTTTGCATAAACTACACTTGTAGCTCTAGCCCCTTTACGCTAAAACCCAAGATCTTGGCCCAAGATTCAGACTAGCTTTCTCTCCTGCACTCTACAAATTTATTGTTTGGGCTACGTGGGCCTGGATCAATTCCTGTTCAGGATTCAGGTCGAAATCTGGTCCTTACAATTGGCGCCGTCTGTGGGGAACTGCTTGATCTGATCAGAAAGAGATTTGGGTTTAGCGCATAAAATAGAAGAATCAGGTTCGCATCAACAAACGGTGGGGCCACATCAGGATAATGACAATCCGCACCAGGCGGCATCAGGAGGTTCGCAGCATAACTACTCGGGGATCCACCCTCAACAGAGGGGAGGACGTGAGCAAAGGGGGCAAACCGTGCACACTAATAGAAGCCAATCGCGTGGGAGAAGTCACGTATCCCATGTAGAGAATGAGAAAGACATGCAACATGAGATAGATGAATTGAAAAAGAGGTTACGCCGCGCGCGGCGTAAACGGGCATCATTTGAATCTGAGTCTTCCTCTGGGGATACAAAGGATGATACATATAGGCAAAGATCTAAAACTCCACCTAGTGAAACCTTCTCCGATGATGAAGAATACAATAATTATAGAGGGAAGAGCAAAGGTACCTTACATAAGGGCCTGGAAAACAGAGCTATGAACGAGGCCTTGAGTCAAGTGGCCAAATCTCCTTTCACACTACGGATTGAGGGTGCCAGCCTTCCTCGGCGATTTAACCGACCGACTTTCTCTCTTTATAATGGCCGGACAGATCCAGTGGAGCATGTAAGCCATTTTAATCAAAAAATGGCCATCCATTCGAAGGATGAGGCCTTAATGTGTAAGATCTTTCCGTCCAGCTTGGGTCCAATGGCAATGAGATGGTTTAATGGCCTTAGGGCAAATTCCATTGATTCTTTTAAGAAACTTACCCAGTCCTTTGGCGCCCGCTTCATCACATGCAGTAGGGTACCTCTGCCTTTAGGATCTTTGCTGTCAATGTCCATGCGTGAGGGAAAGACCTTGAAGGCTTACTCGGATAGATATTGGGAGATGTTTAACGAGATAGATGGGGACTATGATGATGTGGCCATTAGTACGTTTAAGGCAGGGCTGCCGGCGGAGCACGATTTAAGGAAGTCACTCACTGGCAAACCTGTCACCAGTGTACGCTTGCTGATGGATAGGATTGATAAGTACAGGAGAATTGAGGAAGATCAATTGCAGGGTAAAGGGAAAGCGAAGGTGATCCCCCAGGAGAGGAGGGATTCCAGGTCGGATCGGCTGCAGAACAATCGTCCTCGGAGAGACTTTTCAGGGCAACCTGCATCTGCCAACACTCAAGCGGTCAATGTTATGTTTCGAGAACCAGTGCAGAAAGTCTTGGAGAAAGTGAGGAATGAACCATTTTTTAAGTGGCCGAATAAAATGGCAGGAGATCCAAGCAATCGTAACCAAAACCTGTATTGCCAATATCATCAAGATCATGGTCACGTTACTGAAGATTGTCGAAACTTATGGGATCATTTAGAGCAACTGGTCCGAGAAGGGAGGTTAAAGCATCTACTGCATCATTCCAGTGGCCGAGGAGGCCATACTGGTGCAGCGTTTTAGGGAAATCATGCATCCAAGCCTCCTCTAGGAACCATCAATGTTATATTCGCCGCCCCAGGGAGGACTGGATCCTGCCCAACTAGGATAATGTCAGTATCACATTACACCGATGATGAGCCTAATTCTGTGCCGAAGAGAGCCAAGACAAATGTCCCTCTAGTGCTGAGTTTTTCAGAGGCGGACAAACAGGGAACTATACAGCCACATGATGATGCTCTGGTGGTTATCCTTCGAATTGGCGGATATAATGTGAAGAGGGTCATGATTGACCAGGGAAGTGCAGCAGAAATTATGTATCCTGACCTCTTTAAGGGACTGGGTTTAAAGCCCTTGGATTTATCTGCATACAGTTCGCCTTTAGTGAGTTTTGAAGGTAAGATGGTGGTCCCTAGGGGCCAGATCAGACTGCCTGTGCAAACTGGCTTGGATGTGGTTGAGGTAGATTTTATCGTGGTAGACGCCTTCTCTCCGTACACGGCCATTATGGGCAGGCCATGGCTGCATTCCTTGGGCGCCGTTTCTTCCACCATTCATCAAAAAGTAAAATATCCGTCTGAAGGTCAAGTGCTGGAGATAGTGGGAAGCCAGTCTATGGCTAGGCAATGCTTAATTGCAGCAATTCAGCACAAACCAGAGACTGGCATGTCAGCCAGTAAGGAAAATGACTTATAGCAATTAGGGGCCTCGTCGTCACTGCGCGGGGGGCCAGATGACGAGATGAATTGTGAGAGCCTGGAAAGGGTTATAATAGGGGACAACCCTGAGAGATTCTTCCAGGTAGGGGCTCGGCTGCCCCTACAGGAGAAGGAGGAGTTGGTTAAGCTTTTGAGGAAAAACGTAGACGTTTTTGCATGGGACGCCTATGAAGCCCCTGGTCTAAATCCAGAATTCATCTGTCATCGTTTAAATGTAGATCCTTCAGCTACTCCAAAGAAGCAACCTCCTCGGCGCCCCTCGAGTGAACACGTGGAGGCAATAAAGACTGAGGTGGTTAAACTCAAACAGGCTGGGGCTATTAAGGAGATTTTCTACCCCCAATGGTTGGCCAATACCGTAGTGGTGAAGAAGAAGACAGGAAAATGGCGCGTCTGCGTAGATTTTACGGACCTTAACAAGGCTTGCCCCAAAGATCCTTTCCCTATGCCGAGGATAGATCAGTTGGTAAATGCAACAGTAGGCCATCCTCGGATGAGTTTCCTGGACGCCTTCCAAGGTTATCACCAAATACCATTGGCAGCGAAGGATCAGAAAAAAATGGCTTTTGTCACTCCAGTGGGGAACTACCACTACAAAGTAATGCCTTTTGGCCTGAAAAATGCAGGATCGACCTATCAACGGATGATGACAAAGATGTTTGAATCACGGTTGGGGAAAACTATTGAGGTCTATATTGATGATATGGTGGTGAAGAGCAAGTTAGTATCCGAACACTTAGCAGATCTTACAAATGTTTTCGAAATCCTGAGGTGGCACAAGTTGCGTCTGAATGCCTCTAAATGCTCCTTTGGAGTAGGGTCAGGAAAGTTCCTAGGATACATGGTGACTCATAGGGGGATTGAGGTAAACCCAGATCAGATTAAAGCGATCAATAGCTTACAACCACCTCGGAATCCAAAGGAAGTCCAGAAGCTTACTGGGATGATGGCAGCATTAAATCGGTTCATATCTAGATCGGCAGAAAGGTGTAGACCCTTCTTTCTTTTGCTGCATAAATGGAAAGAGTTTCAATGGTCCGAGGAGTGTGTCAAGGCATTCCAAGAGCTCAAACGTTATCTGTCCCATCCGCCCATAATGTCTAGCCCAGTGGTGGATGAAGTCCTTTTTTCTTACCTCGTCGTTGCCTCACATGCCATAAGCCTTGTGCTCATACGGGTGGACGATGGTGTACAACGACCAGTTTATTATGTGAGTAAGTCGCTCAACGAGGCTGAAGTTCGTTACCTGCCACTAGAAAAGGCGATACTGGCTGTAGTGCATGCCACGAGGAAACTTCCCCATTACTTTCAGGCGCATACTGTGGTCGTTCTAACTCAACTCCCCCTCAAGTCAGTGCTCAGAAGCGCCGACTATACAGGGAGGGTAGCCAAATGGGGTACGATTCTAGGGGCTTTTGATATAAAGTACATGCCCCATACCTCTATCAAGGGACAGGTGCTCGCTGACTTGGTGGCTGAGTTTGCTGAGTCTCCAGAGGAGGTGGAAATGGAAGATGGATCAGTGGATGAAAGATCGGTAGGCGTAGTCTCTATTCAGGGCCTACAGCCTTGGGAATTGTATGTTGATGGAGCAGCCAATCAACGGGGATCAGGGGTGGGGCTAGTACTGGTATCCCCTGAAAAGATTACCATAGAGAAGTCCTTAAGACTGAATTTCTCCGCTACGAATAACGAAGCAGAGTATGAGGCTTTGCTGAAGGGAATGGAGATGGTGCAAAAAATGGGGGAAAAGGCAGTAAGAGCTTTTTCAGACTCAAAACTGGTTGTGGAACAGGTAAGAGGAGATCTAGAAGCGCGAGATTCAAGGATGCTAGAATATCTATGCCAGGTCAGGAGTATTCAAGAAGGGTTTGAGGTTTTTAACTTGTCTCATATTCCTAGAAGTGGGAACACCCATGCAGATTCCTTGGCCACCCTTGCAACGTCCTCGGCTCAGGGTTTACCTCGGGTTGTGTTGGTGGAAGACCTATATACGCAAGCTCTGACGCATCATGGCGCTCCACGGATACACCAGGTTAAGTTGGGTCCGAGCTGGATGGATGCTGTATCACTGTTTTTGGAAAAAGATGTGTTGCCTGAAGAAAAGTCTGAGGCTGACAAAGTACAGAGGAAAGCTCCTCGGTTCTGGTTATCCGAGGATAGAAAACTGTACAAGCGTTCTTTCTCTAGACCTTATTTGTTGTGTGTCCACCCAGAGGCATCGGAGTTACTTCTAGAGGAATTGCATGAAGGGGTTTGTGGGAGTCATACAGGGGGACGATCACTGTCTCACAGAGCTCTTACCCAGGGATATTGGTGGCCAAACATGCAAAAGGAGGCGCAGGAATATGTCAAGAAATGTGATCAATGCTAGAGGTTTGCACCAAACATTCATCAGCCTGGAGGGGTCCTTAACCCTTTGTCTAGTCCATGGCCTTTTGCTCAGTGGGGCCTAGACATTGTGGGTCCTTTCCCAAAGGCTGTAGGGAACAAGAAATAACTCATAGTATGCACAGATTATTTCACTAAGTGGGTCGAAGCCGAGCCTTTAGCCAATATCAGAGATGTGGATGTCAAAAAATTCATCTGGAAGAACATAATTACGCGATTTGGAGTTCCCAACGTCCTCATCTCGGATAATGGTCTTCAATTTGACAGCAAAGCTTTCAGGAAGTACTGCTCTGACCTGGGAATAAAGAACAGGTATTCCACTCCGGCTTATCCGCAAGGAAATGGGCAAGCTGAGGCCGTTAATAAGGTCACTGTGAACGGACTTAAAAAGAGGTTGGATGAAGCCAAAGGACGATGGGTTGAAGAGCTACCACACGTTCTTTGGACTTACAGGACGACACCACGGAAGTCTACTGGGGAGACCCCCTTCTCAATGACGTACGGGGCTGAAGCTGTAATTCCACTGGAAAACGGTTTCACTACAATGAGGTCTGGCGCATTTACCTCGGATGGAAATGACGACTTGCTAAAGAAGAGCCTGGATCTAATTGAAGAACGACGAGAAAACGCTAGGGTGCAGTTAGCCTACTATCAACACAAGCTAAAGCAAGGCTACGACAGGAGCGTGAAGTTGAGACCATTGGCCCCGGGGGACTTGGTTTTGAGGAAAGTTTTGGGAAACACTAAAAACCCTGCCTGGGGAAAATTGGGGCCCAATTGGGAGGGACCATATCGCATTACGACGGTGGCAGGAATAGGAGCTTACTACTTAGAAGATTTAGATGATAGGGCTGTACTTCATCCTTGGAATGTAAATAATCTGAAAAGGTATTACTATTGATAATAAAAGTTATCTTGGTTTCCTCTTGCTTTTATTCGTCCTATGACATCTACGGAAATATTAAACAGAAACTAAGTTAAGTCAGGTCCTCAGACCACAAACTTAGTGGAAATTAATATCCTATGACATCTACTGAAATATTAAACAGAAACTAAGTTATGTCAGGTCCTCGGACCACAAACTTAGTGGAAATTAATATCATATGACATCTACTGAAATATTAAACAGAAACTAAGTTATATCAGGTCCTCGGACCACAAACTTAGTGGAAATTAATATCCTATGACATCTACTGAAATATTAAACAGAAACTAAGTTATGTCAGGTCCTCGAACCACAAACTTAGTGAAAATTAATATCCTATGACATCTACTGAAATATTAAACAGAAACTAAGTTATGTCAAGTCCTCGGACCACAAACTTAGTGGAAATTAATATCCTATGACATCCACTGAAATATTAAGCAGAAACTAAATTAAGTCAGGTCCTCGGACCACAAACTTAGTGGAAATTAATATTTCAGAACATCTCTTAAAATAAGAAATAGTAGATCATTTTTGTTTTGTCCTCGGATTATGAACCTTGTAAAAATCATTGTCCTTACAGTGCTGAGGAGCATATTCTATGAAATATATGTTGTGCCAAAGTCTTTAGAACATGATTGAGAATATACAAGTTGTTCTTTGCTGGATTAAGTCTTGGCCTATTTCATAGGCCTTGATTGAGTTCATGAATGTCAAATGAATATAAGTGTGTTTCAAAAATACTCACATCCTGCTTATTGGTTAGGTGTTGTGATATTGTTTGCAAATTGCGGAACTTATTAGTGAACTTGACAAAAGGGAAATCCATTTTTGAAAGTTGACATTAGGTCATATTAATGTACCATATTCCTTAAAAATACAGGTTGGTTCCTTGATAACATTTTATGTTTTGGAAGGAGATAGGAAACAAAGCAAAGCAGGAATCATACAACTAAGTAAAATAATAATTCCGACAAAGTATTACTTCAAATAGAGAAAAACGTTTCATACATTACCAAAATTGATCTCTAAGTACAAAAGATGAAAGTACAATTATCATTATCCTAAAACAAGTATAAAATCTAAGGCTTTAACTTGATCTGGAGTTTAGGTTTAGAAGCCTGGTCAGCTGCCTCTGGGGGGCTCTTCTTCTCTTTCTCTTGAACGGACCCTTCAACAGGTACAGTAATTAAGGCCAGTTGCTTCTCAAAGTCCTGAGAAGCTGCCTCAGATTGAGGGGCCTCAGTCACTTTATCCGATGAAGAGCCCTTCAAGGTCTCTCGCGCGACGCCCTGTTCTGGCTGAGCAGTAGAAGGAGGGTGTTGAGGAGGGGCTTCATTAGTCATTGGTGGCGGAGGAGGGGCTGACTCAGCCTGCTTAGGGGTTTGCAGGGCTAAGGGAAAGATAATGCTCTCTGGTTTCCTTAGCCCTGATGAAGCTTCAACCCCAGCCTAGTTGAGAGCCTCTTCCCAAGTCTGGGCACAATATGCACGACAGACAGCAGGGACCTCAGCTCGAAGAGCGTCCTCGGTCTATGCTACCCCAACGTCATAGCCATGCTATTCAGCTTCGTCCCTCTCCTTCTCGGCCTTCAGCTTGTCCTCCTCAGCCTGCGCTTTGGCTTTCTCAGCCAGGGCCTTGAGCTTGTTCGCCTCCTCTAATTGCTACTTTAGGGCAGCAATCTGCTCCTTGGCTGTGACCAACTGCCCTTTAATATCATTGGCCAGCTTCCTTTGGCTTTCAGCTTGAGTTTCAGCACCCTTCAATGCGGCCTCGGCACTTTTCCTTAGCTGCTCCTCAGCCTTGAATTTCTCCTTGAGGTCAGTATTGCTCTTCTCAGCGATGGACATCGTTTGCACCGCAGCGATCCTTCTTCTTCTCTCCTCCTCCAGCTGCTGTGCGACGGAATGGTAGATTTCTTCCATCCTAAACGTGCTCTGAACAGCCTGTTTAAAAAAAAAGGGGGGGGTTTAAAAAAAAAAAAAAAAGAAAAGAAAAAAAATATATAGGATAATAAAATAACAATACATACCATCCCTAAACATCGCTTGGCTTGGAGGAAGACCTCGTTCCTCCCCAATCCTCGTAGTTCCACCATGTCTTTGGGGAGTAGGAGGGTCTCTTCCAACGCCGAAGCCACCTGGCAGCTAATGCCCCCGTTGTAGTCTCTGATTGACGCATCGTCGGTCAGAGGCTCACCCCCAAGCATAGGAGCTGGAAGCCATGCTCGGGGTTCAGACTGTTGAACCTCTCCCATCTTAGGTCCTCGGCTGGGGGCAGGGCCGATTTTCAATTGCTTCGTTGGCCTATGGGCCTCCTCTTCATTAGAAGAATGAGTCCTCCCAGTCTCCACTACCTCCTTGCCCTTGGGTTCGCTTCTCCTCTTAGGGTCAGGTTGTTCAGTCCTAGACGGAGGAGCTGGCTGAGGGGCACGTGGAGGAGATTTAGGAGGGGGGGGAGAAAGTTTTTGTTGGGATGGCCTCCCAGCCTCCCCCCTTCCAGGTTGGCTCTCCAAGAGTTCCTGTAGATTGCGTTGGGGTTTCCTTTGAATGCCCATATCCTCAGGAGTGTTTGGTGATGGAGTGAGTAAGTCGAAAACTTCGTAGTCGTCTGTGGCCGAGGCAAGATCTACAAAGCCTTCTTCCTCTCGTTCGACTTCTTCTTCCTCCTTTACTTGAGAAACGTGGGGAGAAGATGAAACAACTTCTGCTAGGCTGGCAACGGGCAATGCCTCGGTATGCTGGGTGTATTCTGGAAGAGGAATGCCTTGGGGGACTAGGAACCTTTCGTAAGCAACGCTAATTCTGCGAAGCCGAGGATCCTTAGCCTTTATCACGCACGAGGGAGCTTGGAATGCACATGATATAGGATTGTAGCCGAGGATGAGATGGGCTGCTCTTAATTGACCGTCGGATGGGTTGACGTAGATTTCGGCTCAGAGAACTCTATCCAAGCTAGCTTTGTTAACTAAGCGCAACGATGGCGTGGTGGCGCGACGATCTGCAGTGTCAGTAGAGAGATTAAAGAATCACTTTAGTATCAGCCGACGACAATGAGAATACTAGAATATGAAAAGTTAAACGTGAAGATTAAGTAAATTAGATCCCCACCTGGCTCACCCTCTTTAACTGGGCATGGTAAGCCATCATGCCACTGCCCAGAGAAGATTAAGAAATCTTCTTTTAACCCCTTATTAGATTGAGGGAGATACTGAATCAGCCTGACCTCTGCCTGTCTGGATTTTAAGTAGTACCCCTGATTTTTTAGGTGCTGGAGATTGTAAATCCAGTTTATATCATGGTGGGTCAGGTTCAGGTTCATTCTTTCGTTCAGGACTTCTATACATCCTAATACCCTGAACATATTCGGCGCGCATTGTGTAGGGGATAACCTAAAATACCTAAGGTAGTTCCTAGTAAGGGTGCCCATGGGAATGGTCATCCCCCCTTCTATAAAGGCAATCATAGGAATGACAACCTCGTTTGTTTTTCTTTCATCATACCACTCGCCCTGTGCCGCGTACCTAACGCCCACATGAGGAGGGATGTTATGCTTGGTCCTAAAATTTCTCATTCCCTCCTCGGTATCAACTAATTCCTTAAATCTACCCATTTTCTAAGAGGTCCTATAGGGGAAATTTTACAATAAAAGGAATAAGAGTTTGAGATAGTTTAGGAAGACTTACAGGTGTGAGAAATAGTCCTCGGACAGGATTTTTGTATTTGTAGACGCGCAAAGGAGCGAGAGAAAGAAAGAGAGTATCAGGTTCTAGAATAGCGCAATCGTTCAAAAGTGACAAGAAATTGATTTGAAAGTCTACTTATAGTTGCGCAAAAATTAGGAGCGGGAGTTCGCCCGCCCAAATTCCCAAAAGGCTCAACCGCCGTTGGATTTTCATCTCACCGTTGAACGTGGGAGACAAAGGAGTTGCCAAAATTAAATGAAGGCGCTTCCCGGACACTGAAGAGTCAGGAGCGAGTCGCGAGAAGACAAACACGTGTTGTGGTGATTTGACCCAATAAAACTAGATCACAAGGCAGATCCGGCGAGAGAATCAAAATCCTCCTTTTCTGCCGAGGAGCCGAAAAGCAAGATTTTGAGGGGCTATTGTGGGGACCAATTGTATCCGGTATTCAGGCTACGCTGGAAGAGGCCAGGCCCAATATCTGATCTCATATGTGCGAGCTGTGTAGGGAAGGGCCAGGCCCAATGTTCAATCTGAGGGAGAATATCCGAGGACAATCAACAAAAGAAGAAGACAAGACTATCCTCCGAGGATAGGCAAAGAATGCTCAAGGGGGAGTTGACCGTGTCCGAGGACTATAGTCACCTCGGGACTTTTATCCGAGGTGTCTGGTGAACTTATCAATCATTTAAAGTGACACCTCGGACAAACCTTACAGCAAAGTGAAAGGGAAAAATATCCAATAAAAGATAATAGTAAGCAGGAACAAATATCTGAAGGTGTTGTCACCTCCGCATTAAATGCAGCCCAGCTAACCTTCTGGCCGCATTAATGTGGAGGTGATACCTGAACAGTGAACGGGCAGCCTTCCAGCTAAGAATGGAAGATTCAAGAAAGGGCAGGAGGGATGGTGAAAAAGAACTTGGAACGCCAAGTCCACACGTGGATGATGAAAAAGATAAAAAAGCCATAGTATATAAGACAAAGGGAGGAGAAAAGAAAAAGGACTAGAAAAATTATTCTAAAATCATAGCACTGGGACATGTCCGAGGAGACTTTTTGCATAAACTACACTTGTAGCTCTAGCCCCTTTATGCTAAAACCCAAGATCTTGGCCCAAGATTCAGACTAGCTTTCTCTCCCGCACTCTACAAATTTATTGTTTGGGCTACGTGGGCCTGGATCGATTCCTGTTCAGGATTCAGGTCGAAATCTGGTCCTTACAATACTGTAGTTAACAGGGGCGGAGCTAGGGTGGGTGAGGGGGGTCAAGTACCCCCCTCTGACTCCTCTTTAAAAAGTTTATGAGTACTGGCATGTAGAAGTCAGTAGAACTCCCATCTTAAATGCTTTGCTAGTTTGCCTGTTCTGGTTTAAGAAAAAAGGCAGAAACAGCCTCTAAAATAGCTTTGATGCCGAATAGAAAGGAGAACAGTTTCACAACATTGAGAGATTTACGGTACTATTTAACCAACTACATCACTTTTGTTTAAAACATAAACTTCTATCATTTTCATAAATAAAAAATTCAAAAAAATTTAAAAAAACTTTTATTATTTCCCAGATTTTAGCGTGTCAATATTCATGGAATTTTGATTGTTTATCCTTTTTTTTTTTTAATTTCATTGAATTTCAATTGGTGGTGGGGGTTTTATATTTTATGCAAAATATATATATATATTTTAAAGCTTAACTAATTAATGCCCTTGTACCTACTCAAATTCAAACTCTGGATCTAGGTTTCTAGTATAAAGTATAAACCCAATTTAAATACTTTGAAGAATTAATATAAAGCAAAAAGACAGAATTCTATATATGTTTTTAAAGCAATCAAGACAATATACGTATATTGTATACAACTTTAAAGGTATTAACACTTTTACATTGATTATTTTTTCAATTTACTACAAGGAACTAAATTAGATATCTAAATTTATGTATTTAGATTAATATATCTTGCTTTGACTGTTACTTAGTGGCGGAGCCAAGTGGGGGGCGAGAGGGGGCATCTGCCCCCCTTGACTCCTCCCAAAAAATCTCTTAGGTACTGCTATTCCAACCTAATATGGTTTTTAAAAAAAAAAAAAAAACCCTTTAGAGAAACAAACCCTGACACCAACTTGACAAAGGAAAAACAATCTCCCTCACGTATCAAAGGATTCAAAGCATGTGGCTTTTCACCCACTTCACTATTCTTTTAAAGTAGCTTATATCTTGTGACAAGATTCTTGTCTCATGTTTTCACCCATTTCACTGGTGTATTGTTTTGTTTTGCTTTTTGTTTTGTTTTTTTTTTTTTAATTCACTATTCATATAACTTTTCTTGTTAAGTAATGCTAGAAATATTACAAATTTTACTACATTAATCTTATAAGATGATGTATTACTATCACAAAAAATCAATTATATTTATTTATTATTTTGTCTAGTGGTACTAATCATGTTCTTACCACATCAATTTGTTAGCTTTTTGTAATAAAACTTGTAGAAATTTTAGTATTTTTTTGTCTCAATTTTTTTAAAACTGAGATTCTATACCTTGGCTTTTTCAATGTTTTAAACTCCATTTTTATTATAAACCCAAATTTGTTCACAATTGTTTAATTATTTATTATTATTATTAATTAATATTTTTTAAATTAATTTCGTTTTTAATATCAACTTTTAATCTTGCCCCACCTAGATTGAAATCCTGGCTCCGCCACTAAGGGTGACTATGGGTGATAGTGTTTGGGATAGACTATGTTGGGGATATTACACAAAGTAATAATGGAAGAACAAGATTAATAGAAAAGATAAAAGAAAGTAGATAACTAGAGTCATAAGCTTTCACTATAAATTCTATGTGAACATATGATCTTCCATAAAAGGCAAGTGAAATAGAATCAAATCCATAGAATCAAAGAAAAGTACAAGCTATAAAATTTTTTAAAAAAAATAGAAAAAAAATAGAAAAAATAAAAAATTATTCAATTGTTGATTCTGCATCACAAAGAGCTATAATGGTTCATTATTTGCATTTGAAGAAGAGTTATAATGGCTCATTAGTTGCATTTGAAGAAGAGATAACCATAAATTTATGGTTAAAAACAGAGAAACAATTGGAGAAGCAAAAAAAAAAAAAAAGGAATGAGGAGATGATGTTTCAACTACTATAATGCCTTTTGGCTAGAGTCACAAGCTTTTATTACAAATTCTATGTGAACATATGATCTTCCATATAAAGGCAAGATTAAGTGAAAAAAAATGAAAAATTATACTTTACCAGCCTAAACTTTACCACTTATTACACTTTGCACCCTAAATTTTTTGAATGCACATTTTTCACCCTAAATTTTAATCATTGTTATACTTTGCATCCTGACCTTAAGTTTGTTATTAACTTGGATGGAAAAACATGGAATCACGTGAAAAGACCTAATTGTCTATTTTCTCAATTCCTTAAAAGCAAAGGAGAAATTACACTTACCACCCTATACTATACTCCCAATTACATTTTGCATCCTAAACTTTGGATTTCTGTCCAAGTTAACAACAAACTTGATTTCGGGATGCAAAGTGTAATTTAGGATATAGTTTATGGTGGTAAAATATAATTTTCCTAAAAAAGAAAATATAATTGGTTTTTGATGAAGTTGTAAGCGAGGATGGTCCAATAGTCTCAAAATTATGTGTCGAATACAATTCATATTAGAGTAAATTTGGGTTGAAGTCATTCTAGTATTTTACGAAAAGACAACATATGTGGTTAAAATTATGTGAATGTGATTGCTAAGAAGGATGTGTTTATATATGGACAGAAAAATTTATAGAAAAAAATTGATTCCTGCAAATTATGATATCTTAAGGCTAAGTAAGTGGTTCCTAGGGTTTCATGATATCCATGAGATCCTAGATTCAAAACTTTTTGCAGGCATCTTGAGGTTATCATTAAGGGATTCCTTTATTTAATAAAACTAGTGTGTGTGGGACAGGAGAAATTGCATACACCCAAGGAAATAATCAAATGCTTGAAAAGGTCTAGATACCCTCATTTGTAATATTTAAAAAAAAAAAAAAAAAATTGATTGGACATCTAAATTGAGGACGGAAGTGAATAAATCAAATCCACTGTGTCAAAATTTATGACTTAAAGGATGGTGGTAAATGCCTTGATGGAAAAATTTTATATACTACAACATTTCCCTACATAAAATTATATTTAATAGGACAATTGTTTAGATTTTGAATTTTGACTGAGCAAGCCAAATCAAATGTGGCTTCTTTTAAAGAGTAGTATCACCCTTTCCCTAATTCAACAATATATAGCTGTCAAAACCCAGTTCTGTCTCACTAAACCCAAACCTAGAAACCCACGACCACCCAAACAACCACAAGCACCACATATTCACAATCATTCCACATCATGGCTGAAACCCCGGTTCAGCCCCTGGAAAAGCTCCGTGCTTCGGTGAGTTTTTGTTACAAATCATGGATTAGCAATTGCTGTCAATGGTTGTTGTCCATGCAAGGAAGAGACATGGTGTCAATCATCTGGACGGTGCATGCGGCGGGCATGGCCATGGACTCAGTGCCTCCGACGAGCTCGCACAATGTGATGCAGTGCATGGGCTTGGTTGGCAGAGTCGGACTTTTGGGCTACTTGGTTTTTGAAATTGAAAGCGGGTTTTGATTTTGGCGAGGAAGAGGATGTTGGCAGCGGTGTGGTGGAGCTTGGAGAGGTGAGGAAAAAAGGAGAAGGGGTGGAGGTTTGAGAAACGGTGGCTGCTTGGTCTTGTTTTTTATTCAGCAACAAAAATATTTCATAGGATTAAGGATGAGTAAACACCGTTTAGACTGACGTGCATAAATTAACCACGTGTAGTGATTTAATTGGAGAAGTTAATTAAAGAACTACACCTAAGAAATTGTACTTAAATTTTGTCATTTATAAAGAGCATTATAATTCGATGGTATTGCCAAGTTCTCTCAATCGGAGAACTTGGATTTAAATCTTCCAACCCCACATATAATTTAGCAAGCGTAAAACAAAAGGGTTACACATTTTATAAAAATCTGTTGTAGCTGATCCTGCCAACTGATCTGCATGCACTTTGTTGGAGTGGTGCACGTATATACTCAGGGTCTGGATCTAGGGCTGAATAAAAATTGTTTATATAGTAGGTTCTGAGCAACTCGCACAACTTCCTGTGGGCTCTTCGGTCCATATTTCCCAAATTATACAGAAGAAAAACTCATTCTGTAATGTGTGTGGGTTGAAAATTATCCAGTACCTTGCAAAAGGGAAAATAAATGATTATTAAGTAGCAGCAGTGAGCATTTGAGCCCTCTTGAAGAGTTGAAGATAATAAATTACAGGTACTAAAACAGAGAGTACTAGAAACAATGAAAATTAATTAAGACCACCGCATATCCTTGGTGCGATGGTCATTCCACAAGTTTAGGTGCTTATGGAGTGTGGAGGGTGAGAGCTGGGGTTCAAGTCTCCAAGAGGGAGCTTCACACACATATACACTTAGATTAGGCTATAGTAGAAATTCTATCTTGTATATAAAAAAAATTAATTAATTAAGACTACCAAAAACAAAACCCAAAAAAAAAAAAAAACAAAAAAACAAAAACAAAAAAAAACAAACAAACAAATGCTACTAAAACCTACAAGTACTATGTCACGCGTTTGTATGCCAATTCTTCGTTTATATTACCACAACTTTTATCACACTATTTTTTTCAACTATCTTATGTGGCAAATTGCCTGTTACTTTCCCATGGGTTTCTATTTTTCCTCCACCAATCATAATCTATCACATCAAAGTTGTGGCACAAAAGGTTGTTAGAGATAATATCAAGGGCTTGTTGTGAAAGAAGGCCTAACATTAGAGATTGATAATAGCCTGTTAGCTTAGTGAGTGAGAGAGTAATTAGTACATAACCATACACTTAAACCTATTTGGAGGAGAAGGCATTGCAAGCCATTAACAAGAATTTCAATTTTATGTACCCTTTATTCTTGATCTTAAACTCTTGCCCCATATAAGCAGGATATTTGCCAACACTCTGGTATAAATCATGCATACGAATTGCAAAATAATGTTGAAGGCTTGCTAATTAGAAAAAGAGAAGGCCCAGCATGAGAAAGAAGAGCCTGTCAGATTAGCCAAGGAGAATGCCTACGAACCACAGATAGTTTCTAGACTCAATACTTGAAACCTCTAGGAGGAGCAGGCAATTCATCCCTGGCTACCAAACAGGACTAACTTATCCTCATGTTAGATCTCTCTTCCTAATATTCCATAAACCCAATGGTTCTTGCAAATACTACATCTTAGAGTCTCTATTTATAGGAAATGAATGAATCAAATTGGGATCCTTACATAATTTTGTCCCTCTGACTAAATTTCCTAGTCCTTATCTTGGTCTTGCATTTATTTTTCCTTCTTCCATTTGTCAACTGCATCAATCAGTTGACCATAATGGAATATATTCTATACAAAGACGGAAAGCTAAAGAAGCGTTCAACCTGGCACTTTGGTTGGGCAACTTGCACCAAGTCATTTTGGTTGCACCTTTTGTACTTCAAAGGAAATATGGTTGTCACAGTTTAAAGATTTGCCTGCTTCGTTTGGTATAATTAATATTGCGCTGCATGTTATTGTATACTAGTCACAGATTCAAGCAATGTGTAGGAATATATAGATATTATGTAATGAAGTGTAATATATTAAAAACTAAAATTACTTCAAGTATTGTCTTCTTCTTTTTTATAAGAGATTTCTACAAGTATTTTTTTAATCTTTACAAATATATAAGTGTATTATTTTTGGTGTGTTTGATTAATATTTTTTTAAGTTGAACCATATTCTTCTAACTTCTATTATAGTTGGTTATATTTGTCTAATATAAAATTAAACTTTATAAGTTTCAAATTTATTATTCAAATTTCTCAAACTCTTAAGGAATAAGGGGATTATCATGATAATCAAAACTTATCACAAAACTATAATATTATCTTAACCAAAATTAAAATGAAACCATAAGAAAAAAAGATACAATTTATAATGATTTATGACTCAAACAATTGGTAGGCACATTTGAATTCGTAGCCATGTAGATTTTATTTTTATATTAACTCATATTCCTATTTCCAAAAATGAATAAATAAATAAATAAAAGTAAGTATTAACCCAAATCAAAATTCAGTCAAAGCTATAAGAGGGATTTGTGATAGAAAATTTATTAAAAAAAACAAAACAAAACGAAAACACATATTAAAAAAAAAAACCATTAATCTAAATTAGGAGAGAGAGAGAGAGAGAGAGAGAGAGAGTACGCATAGTTTTTGTGTGAAAAAAAAAAGGATTGAGTAGAAAAAAATGATATCAAATTTATACAAAATAAGATAGAGAGAATAAAAAATCAAAATAAAATAAAGAGGAAATGATAAAGGAAATTTAACAATAAAGTAAAGAATAGTAAAGAGATAAAGAGACAATGAAAGAAGAGAAATATTGGAAGAAGTGTAACAGTGAATGTCGACTAATAGAGAGAAGAAGAGTTTTTTTTTTTTTTTAATATATTTTTTTTAAGGATATGGAGAAGAAAAGTTTAAAAAGGAAATAAATAAATGTTGAAAATAAGTGGATAATGTGACATAATGATAAGAGTGGAAAATTTATTTCATATATATATATATATATATATATATATATATATATATTGTGAAATAAGTTATAGTGGTAGTGGACTCAAGTCAGCTTGTCTCAGCTTACTTCTAGAAGAAATGGAATGAATTTTTTTAACAAAATTAAATGGTAAATGTTTTCATACCCCAAAATATCTTAGTCAGATTTGTTGTTCTATTTTTTTTTTTTTTTTTAGAATGTTGAGATTTGTTTGCGGAAGTTTTGTCACAATTATATTGTCTGCATACAGGAATATAGAATACATCTAGTTCAAATATGATATAGTTGACCTCACCATTCTCAAATAAAGCAACTGAAAAAATTCTTCATTAAAGAGAATTTTTTTTATGCTTAGAGCACTTTAATCCCTTTCCAATGAAGGGATTGAGGATTGAAAACCCTTTCTAAAAGAAATAACTATTCACACCAACACACCATAAAACTCATAAAATTGATGCAATTTTTTAAGTCCACATACCTTAAAAAAAATTCAATCTTTAAGCACCAATCAGTCATAATTGAAAGAATAAAGCCAATTCTATTGGCATAGAAAAACAAAATCATATTATTGATTTAGTTCACAAAAACTTTATTCCAATAAAACAACACAAACCCACAAACACGTGCTACTTCAAAAGAACAAATAGAATCAAATTCAAAAATCATGGAGTAGATTAAGGAATCCTCCCCACCCACCCCGTACCCTCAAGAATGTCAACACTAATAATTTAGAATCGCATATATCTACTTTTACAAATGTGTTGCCCAAAAAACAAATAAAGAAAAAGGGGAAGCAAAACAATGACACTAAAATTAGGGTTTTATCATTTTGAGCCTTACCTTTAACAATATCAAAAAGATTTCGAGCCTTTTGAGAATCTTCACTAGAGAGACCACAGAGGGATTGGAAGACTAGACAATGTGAGGGAGAACGCGGAAACAATGAGAGCGCTCAAAGAGAACGTTGTTTTTTTTTTTATTATTCACTTACCTATTGTGTCAGTATCTGGTATCCCATTAAAGTTAAAAGAAAGGCCAGGATTAAAACATCACCAAATTTGCGGTTAGAGATTGGGTACCGTGCCCACTAAAATAGTAAGAATACGGTAGAATGACCCCTAAAAATCAACAAGATTAAATTGAATAAGGAGATGTTAAAGACTCAATTTACGGCATCCAATAATACTATGTCACGTTAGATTTTTAAAAATAAAATAATAAAAATTATTATGCACAATCGCACAATCACACATTTGTTAAAAATGTATTACTAAATAATGAAATAAAGACATTTACAAAACAAAGAAGAAGCAAGATAGATGAAAATCCGGTCGCCCCCAATGACAAACGTTATTTGAAAGGCAGGAAAAAGGTGATCGATCTTCATTCCTCATTTTCTCACGATTTTTATTCGGTTGTGTTTCACATTTTTCTGATCAAAGAGAGGACTTCAGTTTTGCATATATATAGGATAATAGGTGAGAGGTTGTAGTTTGCATTTTGATATTTTGTATCAAAAAATATAAATCTAGAAGAACTAGCACTTAGAGAGAGAGAGAGAGAGAGAGAGAGAGAGAGAGAGAGAAAATGATGATTGTTAGGAATTTAGTTTTGGAAATATAGTTGATAGGCTGGATTGGAATGTGATATTTGTTTCAATAAATAAAATTTTAGACTGGGGATCAGAGGATGTATGAGCCCAGAATGGAGTTTATTTTAGATGATTTGGGGGCGCTTTTGCAAATTCATTTTCTTCGTGCAGGGGACCAATAATTTTTTGCCATGTCTCCAATTTTGTGTTTTAATTCTTTTCTATTTTTTTAAAGAGTAATGCTAAGAATACTGCAACTTTTATAATAAAAAGTTTACAAATTAACATGTTACCAATCACATACATCATCACATCAGTTTATAAGTTATACATTAAAAAAAAAAAAAATTAAGTACTTTTAGCATTTTCTTTTTTTGAATAGTCCATGTCAAATTTTTAATACTAAGTATAGAGCCACTTAAAAATTTCGCTAGACACATGATAAAAATTAACAAGGGTAACATTTTGTCATTTTCTAACCCAAAAAAAAAAAAAAAAAAAAAAAACTTCATGAAAACCTTATAAGTGAAAAAATATATATATTTATCCTAAAAAATAACTATGCACTTAATTTACTTGATAATTAAATATTTTTGAATTTAGTATCTTCATATTTTTAATCATGTTAATCTTAACAATCTACATTTCCCAACTCTTTTAATGGCATGTTTTATATATGTCAGTTGGGTTCAAGTTACATCTAGTGTACTTGTTATTAAATAAAAATTTTGAAAATCCAACCAGTAAATCACATGTTCTATATGTTCTTAACATGCATGTCAATTTTCATATCAATCGGATGTTATTTATCATTTAATCCATAAGCTTATATTTTATGCATTATTTTAAACTACAAAAACTTAAATTTTAACAACTGATTGATGACATAACTATTAATCTTTGATCACCTTGAAATTTTGCAAGCATAGAGAGTATGCGAAAATAATGTAATCTAATAGTGGATTTGTCAATATTCACATCCAATTAAAAAATATTAAATGGTGCAATATAACTTAAAGTTACACCAAGTATAACTTAAACCCAACTCTATATATATATATTAGACTAGACTTTTAAGGCTTCTCTCTCTCTCTCTCTCTCTCTCTCTCTCTCTCTCTCTCTCTCTCTCTCTCTCTCTCTCTCTCTCTCTCTCTCTCTGTGTGTGTGTGTGTGTGTGTGTGTGTGTGTGTGTGTGTGTGTGTGTGTGTGTGTGTGTGTGTGTGTGTGTGTGTGTGTGTGTGTGTGTGTGTGTGTGTGTGTGTTAATGTAAATAGATTCTCTTTTTATATCTAAGACAAAAATCTCACTCTAACCTAATTTAAGTGTACATGTGTGAGTTCCCTCATAGAGACTTGAACTCCTCCACACCTCAACGTGTACATATGGAATGACCATTACACTAAGAGTGTACAGTGGTAATATCAATAGTTTCTATATTTCCCAATTTGGGTCTGATGCATTTTCCAGTCACAAAATTACCTAGGAGTGTGATAACAATTTAATTTGATAGACATAGTCTTAGCCTTGGTCCCCCTTTTTTTTTTTATAAATCTTATTTTAGTAGCTTTTCCAGTGTTCTTGTCATAGTTTTAAAAATCAGACCTAATTGGCCAGTTCAATTGAGAATTGAACCTTAATCTAGTATGAGAAAAATTGAGAAATGGGATTCTATAATATCATGAAATATGTCTTGTTACTATATCAAGTGATTTTATCGAAGACGTGAAGACTACACAAAAAAATAAGTGAGAACAGCTGAAAGAGTAAATATTTTTATATAAACTATTTTTGGTTCAATTTGGTTTTTTTTTTTTTTTTTTTTTTGAGAGTTTCAACCTATGGCATTCGCTTCTGATATAGTTTTTTATCATCAAACCAAAACACCAATCGGTTTTTGGTGTAGGCAAAGATTGAACCCCAAATCACTTATTCAATTTGTTGGTTGTAATAGATGGGTGTTTATGTTGTATTTTTATTTTGTTTTGTGAGTCTATGAAATAAATTGGGGGTGTTTTAAACTTCCAATTTGTTTTGTTTAAAAAAAAAAAAGGATTAGACGTTTCCTATGAGTAGAAATAGCCAAAAATGTACAGATCTTTGTAACCATAATTATTAGTTTTTTTTTTTTTTTTAATTTGGTTAGAAATTCTAATATCCTAAACCCACCTCGAGCTCAAACACGCAAACCGATGGATTGGGGAGGTATCACTTTGCCCTGCAAGGGCGGTGGTGAAAATTACTAGTATTAAATACGGTTAGATTTGGTAGAAAATGATTACATTTAATGGTGAATACTTAAGGGCATTACCTTTAATACATTCCATGGTGAATATTTAATGGCATTTTGTTTCATTAGAATTTATTATTTAAAAAATGCCAACGGATGTCCTTAAAGCAAAAGTTAATAATCTATTTAAAGAAAATTTTTATGAAAAAAAAAATTAATGTTTTGATAGTTTTTTCCATTTCTCATAAAAGTGGTGTTAAAATTTTTTTAAAATTGATTGTTAACCATTGTCCTAAGGGCACCCATTAGCATGACCCTTTATTTAATCATAAATAATTATGATTTTAAGAATTTCATATAAAGTTACCCTAAAAATTATAAACAAGCTCAATTCAAGTATTTGATAATCATATAACAACTCAAATTGATCTGCAACCTATAGTAAAAAAATTAAAAATTAAAATTTTAAAAAAAAATGAGGATTTAAGGAAATAACCCACATGCCAAAACAAAGATGAGGAGAGAAAGAAAAGCGACCAAGGAAAGGAGAAATGATAATTATTTTTTAAGGAGAAAATCCCAAAAAAAAAAAAAAACTATAATACTTCTGATAAATAAAACCCTATACTTCTGTTTGTATTAGCTTAAAATCCACATTTTTTGTGGGTTCCAATTGTTGAGGGAAGAAATTGATGCATCTGAATGAAATGTTGGGAAACCAAACCAAAATTCAACTATGGGCTCTTAAGATAACACCCATAGGCTTTCGGTGTGATGACAAGTCTATCCAAACAAGAAGAAACAAGAACTGCACTTAACAAAACAGTAACAAATGCCTAATAAAAAATACATTACAATACTTAATTGGTATATTAGTGATCCTGTTTTGATAGTCCAAGGGAAAATGAATTCTCCAGCAGTAAGGGTGAAGTTGTACTTAAGTCCAAAAGGTAAATTGTCCAACAGTAGGGGTGGAATTACACGATCCAATCATCAATAATTAGATAGATTTAGGCAAATTTTAGGTCCTTATGTGTCTCATTCAAGAGGAATTTATTGTGCTTTCAGTCATTGTTACATCAATGTGAGGAAAAAGTTCAATAGTTACAATACATCATACCCTTCAACAGTAAAATAAAAAGTAAAAATTAAAGGCTCCATAGGAAGAAAAAATGAGGATTAATTGGCATGGTGTGAAGGGAGAGAAGAATCCCTAGCTCAATGCAGCAAATTTTTAAGCTAAGACTTTAGTGAGTGTAAATTTGTAAGGCATGAACAAGATGAATGTGGGCTGCTTTTGAGTTAGTGAGGTGGGGTTGATGCTAAAACTGAAGTTTTTTATGGGTAATGGGATGTTTGTGGTTAGTTGGAAGACACTTATGAGCTGTGGTAGTGTAAAGGGAGGAGAGGAAATATCTGGGACTAGATGGGTTTAAGTTAAAGGTGATGGATGAAAAGGAGAGCTCTATTACTTGTAAAGATGTCCAACGAATTTCAGAAGTTTCAGAGAAATCGCTGAGTTAATTCTTTGGTTAGCTTGCCTGTGCTTTTATAATGGAGTTTTCAAAGAAGCATTTATTGACAAAGCTCCAAAAAAAACGTGTGACCATTCAGAGGTGATGAATCAGAGTCAATCTTCCTTGGGATTCTTGCTAAGAAGTAGGAAAATCCATTTTAGGGGGTTGCTTTGCTTTTTTGGGTAATGATGGGATTTTAGAGCTTTTTTGCATTAAATGCCAGGGTTCTTAGGGCTGAGCTTGATTGTTGTGATTTGAGGCGTGTATCATGAGTGAATCCTAATGCTGCAAATTGAGATTTGGTCCCCCAAGAAGTGAGATTCAACACCCCAAGTCAAGTGTTAAACTCTAAGTCCACTTCTGGGGGTTCCACTGAATATCTTTTTATACCCTCCAAACCACATGTTTCAAATTTTCCCCCTTTAGGATTCATGGGCTTGGCACATGAATCACGTTTTAGACATTTTTAGCATTTTTTAACATCAATTTGTCGAAGTTTGAACAATTTGGTTTCAGCTCCCCTTCCGCTGGAGGTGCAGTTTTTGGGGAAGACAATGGGGTTCCATTATTCTTTAGGCTTCAGCTGATGTGACAGCCCTTGGGCACTATTCACGTTAGGTGGGGGTGACAGAAAATTGAGAGGACAGCCTTTAGTCCATTCTCAAAGGCTTGGTTCCCTTGTATGAGTCCCTAGTTTGCTCTTTTTAGTTATGACTGAATAAGGGTTATTCTCCTTTGCCTTCTACTGGTGTTTTCTTGCTCACATGGGTTGAGTTGTGTGCGCATATTGCCATGGGTTTTTATTCCTCATGGACTTTTATTAGTAAACACATTTTTTTTTGGGTTTCTTCATAAATACTTGCAATGGGCCTTTCTTGCTTTGGTAACATGATATCTTTTTCTTTGCCAAGCTTTGATAGTCTTGGGCTCTTTTCTTTTTTGATAAAGTAGTGTTAATAAAAATTGGGCTTTAATGTTGCCAATGAGAATTGGGTTTTGAATGAATCACAATGGGTTTGAATCATGGGCTTCAATTAAGGATTTGAATTCCATTTATAAAATTGTTTTTCCATAGGCTTGAATCATGGGCTTTTCAAATATTGCTAAGCATAAGTATTTTTGGGCTTTGAATAGAATAAGGTGTGTGTATTTGAAAGTAAATAGGTGATACTTAAATAAAATTAGGTGTTAAAAAAAAAAGTATCTTAACACCAGTTAACTCAACTGGTAAAGTTTCTGATAATTGTATAAGAAATCTGGAGTTCAATTCCTGCTTACACCAAAAATTAATTGGTGTCTTGATCTGATAATAAAGAGCTATCATCAGGAGCGGATGACATAGGTTGAAACTCTCTCAAAAAAAATCCACATTTTTTTATTTTATTATTATTAAGATAATCAAACCAAAACTCATTTGGAAAATCATTACTGCTCTCTCTTCCCAAAACACACAGCGCCATTTTTGTGTGTATTTGTGTCAAATTTTTTGTTGTTTACGACAAAGTTCAATGAAGTGGGTCACTAAACAAGATGTGAGGTTTAAATAGCACAATAAAAAGTATAGGAATTAATTTGATATAGGTATAAAATAATAAATCTATGGAGTTTTTTTTTTTTTTGGGGATTTTTCCTTTCTTTTCTTAGTATATGGCATGCAAGGGAAAAAAATCCTCTTTTTTTTTTCTTTTTTTTTTCCCTATATTATTTATCTTCAATCTAAAAAATGAATTTATCCCACCCTTCCTTTCCTTTTAATTTTTTTTTCCTCTTTTTATTTATTTCTCTGCATCTTTTTTTTAAATCACATATTATATAATCAAGAAAAAAAAAAACAAAACAAAACATTGTATACCATTCCATCCCAAATTTCCTGTGTAGTTCTTAATTCTAACAATATGGGCAAAAATATATATAAATATAAAAGTCTACCAACAAGGGATAAAAAAAGATGTAAAAAACAAGAGGTAAAGTATTATAACAAGCATAGATCCCTTTTCTTTTCAAATTTGGCATAGATTCAGTTTTCCAATTTTATTTTTCTTTTAACCATCATCCCATTCTTTTTATCTCTCGTTATTTCTCTCTCTCTGTCTGTCTTTTTCTCATATCAAATATAATCAAGAACCAAAAAGAATGGGGGGAAAGAAGAAGAAGAAGAAAGGAAATAATGTGAAGCTCAAATATAATTATGAAAAGAGTGTTTAAATTATAGAACGAATTCCATTCCCTTTCATATATGTATTGGGTAACTCATAAGTTTAACAGTAAGATAAATAAATTGAAATAATGTAAACGACAACCTAATCTGTAAACGGCAAGTAGAACAGTTTCATTGTAACATCCACCGTGGTGTGCACAACCACCCCACCTCTTTATCTAAAGCCAGTCTCACTCATACCATTGACTCACACTTTGTTCCAAAATGGTTTTCATAGTAATTTTAACAGAATCAGTTGTTGGGGTACTGGAATTGAAAGCAGACTAAATATCCATTGCCAGTTAAGCTTTTTTTTACACAATCCGCTCCAACTCTCTTGCATAACTGAGTGTCTGGTTAATCAAATGCAGAGAGGGTATTTCTTTGCAAGGTGCAGATTCTTTTGCCTTCTGGAAATAGACAATCTTATTCTTGATCTCCCACTCCGAATGCTCCTGCATTCAAGCAGAAGATTATAAGGAACATAAATGGAAAAGTAATGGTATATTTAGTTGGTGGTGGGTAGGGTGCCATTCTATTATGGTGAAAATCATAAATGATAGAACATATAATAGTCCTTTTTATAGTTAAACCAAATTTCAGAAAACTAGAGCCACCAAGCATTGGAGGCATATCTGCCACTTAGATATCCCAGATCCAACTGAAGCCCTTTAACTAGCTAGGGCCTCATTCACTATTCATCCCAAGCCATTGGCAACTCCTTAATATTCCACTTTGGGTTGCAGCATTCCCCATCTTTAAACAAGGGGCTGGTGGCAAGAGTTTGGATATGGCTTTCCACAGAACTCAAGCCTCAAGGTTTTCAGCAAGAACAAGATAATTGTAGGACCATGAGATCAATTATTTTGCTCCCAAGTTGGTCAGAAATTTGGAATTGTTAATATATAAAAGAGAGGGAAATAAACATTTGACAATAATGAGTACCTCCTTGATATATTCCAACAATTCTCGTTCAGAAGAGAACAACAAAATTTCCCGCACATCATTGATTGAAAGATAATCATATGCCTTCTCACTGCATCCAGCTATTTCATCTCTAAAAGTGGCAGAAGAGAAATCAATTAATAAGAACACCAAATTAAACATGTTTTTAGAGAGTAAATATGAACATATAAATTAAAAACTGATGGAATAGGATGAAAAGGCTTAATACTTCCACTAATCACATCAGCCAAGGAGTCAAAAGAGTTAAATTTAAGTAATACTTTAGAGCTAAATACTCCATAATAAATTATTCACTTGCTCTTACATTTTGTTATCAGTTATCACATATCACTTCAAATTCATTTTTACCCATTAAAGTATTCCCAAAGATAGCAATTGACCAACTACCTGACTGTCTTTGCCAGAAGATCCATGAAGTAGACATAAGTCTCATGCGGCACCGTCTGTCGAGCACTCAACACACGGTTGTAAGCCCCTTCCATAAAGGACTGCTCTAACTCCACTGCATGCTTAATGCAAGGATTCTCCAAAGCAGTAGGGGAAAGAAGTTCTAGTTCTGTATGGAATTCTGCAATTCGGTTCTGAACAAGGAGTCTCAACAGGTTGAGCCCTAAGATTGGATACTCCTGAGGGGATGGTGGAAGAAGGTTGCTGCTCCAAAAGAAATGTAAATTCATTAGCATATCCTCAAAAAAATATATGAAACTACCAAAATAGTCAGAAAGACTAAACAGAAGAAAAAATTCAGCAACAAGAATGTTTGATCCAGATACTTTTTTATTGCCTCATGTTTAATTCTATCTTCTAGTAACCTCACATTGAAAGGCAAAACTTAGGTACAATTCCCTAAGTGTTGTACTTTCCCAATTAAATTCAAACACATGGTTACATTGATAAATGAAGCACAGACTATGTTATCTATTCCAAGTACAATTAAATTGCATGCATCATAGGAACTATACCTAAGTTTTACCCTTGTTTAACGTATAGGAAGATCTGATTGGTTGGAGATAGACATCAATATTTAATTAAAAGAACATGGCACTTAAATATATAAATTTTTCTTTTAATCAAGGATATGGCTTGGCTCCACAAGCGTAGAATGGGTGCCATACTCCTTTTTTTCCCAAAAACAAATCAAAACTTAATAAATAACTGAAGGCAACACAATGTTACCCAGCATCCGTATAATATGGCTTCAACTGAAAGAAATCCCTCTCAAATGCATCTTGATCCTCTGTCTTCACACTGAGAACAACAGCATGCTCATATATATCCCCTGAAAGTTCTCAGACGCAATATATCATGAGGAAATAGCTTAGGAACAAAGAATTAAAAGCAACTACATTAACTATACACAACCTTCAATCTAATACATTCAGATACAAGATGATTCGAGGTTTAAATTAACAGTGAACAGAATGCTTCAATAATACGGTGTCTTGACATGGCAGAAAAACAATGGAACTTATTCTCACTTAAATCATTTACACAAATGTGTATTTCATGTTCGTTACATTATGTTTCCACACATCAAAACACACTTGAGGGTCTATTTCACATATCAAACTTGAATATTTTATATATTAGATACATCTATGGTTTCTCTATCTCTTTTTTTTTTGATAAGTAAGAAAATTATATTAAAGAAGCTCAAGAGAGCATAGACAACACAAAGGATACAGAGAGGGGAACAAAAAGAAAAAGAGAAGAGAAGAGAAAAACAGAAAACATAGACATAAAAAAAACCATCCAAGACTAATCACAAAGAAGAGAACTAAGGAACATAGGGATAGAATCACTAGAGGTGAGTCCCCAAGCCCTAGACCAATCAAAAAGAGTGCCACTAAAGTAAGCAAGCAGCTGATCATCGGTTTTGTCCCTATCCTCAAAAGTGCGCCAATTACGTTCCCTCCAAATGCACCACATAAGGCACAACGGAGCTAGATTCCAAACCCTAGAAGAGTGTTTTCCGAGCCAATTCCACCAGCCGCAAAGAGTGTCAACAATCGATCTAGGCAAAACCCAAGAAATCCCAAAAGATCTGAAAACCAAGCTCCACAACTGAAAAGTTTTTCCACAATGAAGAAGCAAGTGATTCGCCGATTCCCCATTGCTCCGACACAAGATACACCAGTCAACAAAAACAAAGCCTCTACACCGAAGAATGTCCCCTGTAAGAATCTTCTCCCAAGCTGCAGACCAAACAAAGAAAGAGACATACACCGGGGCCTTAACCTTCCAAACACCTTTCCAAGGGAAAATAATAGGCAAGGGACAACGAAGCTTATCATAGAACGAGCGAACATCGAACACCCCCTTCTTTGAAAGCTTCCAAATCATACGATCTCTTTGCTCAGCCAGAGGTAAATTTTCACCCAGGATATGAAGGAAATCATCCACATCACCCGACTCCCAATCGTTCGGGTTTCTAAGAAGAAGGACCTTCCAACTCCTTCGAGCCTCGGTCCCCATCCGCTCGAGAGACGAAGCAACAGAAGCCTCCCTATTGATAGCAATCCCATACACAACCGGAAAGGAAAGATGGAGAGGCAAGTCCCCACACCATTGATCCATCCAAAACCTCACCCTATCCCCCATCCCTACCTCAAACCGAATGTGTTTGCTGAACTCCTCCCAACCTTTTCGGATACTTCTCCATAAACCACATCCATAACCACCCCTGCCAAATTTGGACGTCCAACCCCCCCACTCTTCTCCAAACTTCAAGGCTACTACCCTCCGCCAAAGACGAGTCTCCTCAACCCCAAACCGCCATAACCATTTCCCTAGCAAAGCCTTATTAAACGTAGTTATCTTCCTTATGCCCAAACCCCCATTAACCTTAGGAGCACACACCTTATCCCACCCCACCAGATGAAGCTTCGAATCCCCCCACAAGAAATCCCTCTGAATCTTTTCAAGCTTATTAGCCACATGCGAGGGAATGGTAAAAAGAGATAAAAAGTAAGTAGGAAAACTAGAGAGCGTACTCTTAATCAACGTCAATCTACCACCTTTAGACAAATATAACCTCTTCCACCCGGCCAATTTCCTGTGGAATCTCTCCAAAATAGGATTCCAAATAGAAGGGGACTTATGGGAGGCCCCCAGCGGCATACCGAGATAAGTCATAGGCAATGACCCAATCCGACAACCTAGAATCTCTGCCAAAGCATGAACATTATCAACCACTCCTACAGGAACCAACTCAGTCTTCAAGACATTGACCTTCAAACCTGTCACAGCCTGAAAACAAAGGAGGAGCATCCGCACATGAAGGATCTGATCCGCATCCGCATCGCAAAAAAGAATAGTATCGTCCGCAAACAGAAGATGCGAGACACATTCACCAACACCTCGGCTACCAACAGCTTGGAAACCCCTGATCAAGCCAGCACCTTCTACTCTTTTCAAAATTCTACTCAAGACCTCCATCATGACCAAGAACAACATCGGAGATAGCGGGTCCCCTTGTCTTAGACCCCTCGAACTCCCAAAAAAATCAGCTGGCGACCCATTAATCAAGATAGAAAACTGGACAGTAGAGATACAAGTGCGAATCCATCTACACCATTTCTCTCCAAAGCCCATTCTCTTCAGAAGATCTAGAAGAGCCTCCCAATTCACATGATCATAAGCTTTCTCAATGTCAAGCTTACAGATGATCCCCGGAATCTTGCTCTTCACACGGCTATCAACACACTCATTAGCAATAAGGACTGAGTCAAGAATCTGCCTACCACCCACAAAACCATTCTGAGACTCAGAAATCAGCTGATCTATAACCTGCTTCAACCTATTTGCCAAAACCTTCGACAAAATCTTGTATAAACTCCCCACCAGACTGATAGGCCTAAAATCACGAATATTGGAGGCATCGTTTTTCTTGGGAATAAGAGCTAAAAAAGTAGCATTCAAAGATTTCTCAAACTTACAGTGGCTGTAAAACTCCTCAAAAACTGCTAGAACATCCCTTTCCACCACTCTCCAGCAATGGTGAAAAAAGGCCATAGAGAAACCGTCCGGACCCGGAGCTTTGTCTCCTGCCAACTCATGAAGAGCTAAAAGAATCTCCTCCTTTTCGAACCTCCTTTCAAGCCAACCCCTCTCTGACTCATCAATCTGATCAAACTCCAGACCTTCCACAAAGGGCCTCCACTCTTCCGACTCCTTGTACAGATTTTTATAAAAGTTTACAACCTGAGCCGCCAACTCAGATTCCTCCTCATAAAGAACCCCATCCACCTCCAAAGCGCTCAGGTGGTTAAACCTCCTCCGAGAATTAGCCATCTTATGGAAGAAATTAGTGTTATTATCTCCTTCCTTAATCCATAACATCCTGGACTTCTGTCTCCAAGATGTTTCTTCCAAAGAGATAAGATTCTCAACTTCACATCTCGCCGACTCTCTCTCACAAGCCTCTGCATCAGAGAGACCGAACTCCCCTTCCTTGGCGTCTAGAGATTTCAAAGTCTCTAATAATTGAGCCTTTTTGCGACCAACATGACCGAACTCCAATCGATTCCACTGAATAATGTCCTCTTTCAATGCCTTCATCTTCTTGGCAAACACAAAACTGGGAGTGCCAGAGAAAGAATGGCAATTCCACCACGTCTGAACTCTATCAATAAAGCCATCCGACTTAAGCCACATATTTTCAAACCTAAACGGACTTTTCCCCCTCGCCATTCCCCCCACCTCCACTAGAATAGGGGAATGATCAGAAACAAGGCGAGGTAAAATCCGTTGAGTCACATCCGGAAAATGCTCTTCCCAATCCTGGGTCACCAAAACTCTGTCTATCCTAGACATCGAAGGCCGAACTGACCCTCTAGACCATGTATAACTCCCTCCCTCCAAAGGCAAATCCGACAAATTAAGGTCCCCGATGAACTCCGAAAAAAGATCCATAGCCGGAGTGAGACGAGAATTACCCAATCTCTCGCTAGGGAAACGAACAATATTGAAGTCCCCAATACAACACCAAGGAACATTCCAATATTGCTGCACACCAACCAATTCATCCCACATAAACCCCCTCTCATTGTTATCAATAGGGCCATAAACCCCGGAGCACGCCCAATTGAAGCCATCTCCCACCCCTTGCCACCGGACAGACACAGAGAAAGAACCCACCAAAACTTCCGACCTCTCTAGGACCCTCCTATCCCACATCAGCAAAATTCCACCGGCTGTTTGAACAGCATCCAAGGCCACCCAATCCACATAGGGGCAGCTCCACACACTCCCCACCATCTGTCTATCCATGCCAGTGAGCTTAGTCTCTTGAAGGCAAATAACATCGCACTTCCAACCATGCAATAAATTTTTAACTATTGAGCGTTTCCGACGATCATTCAAACCCCTAACATTCCAAGAAAGAATTTTTAAATTCATGAAAATAATGATACCCCAGCTGAAAGATAGCTCGACCGACACCACACTACCGACTATCATAATTAACCAAAGATAGCAGGTTCCTCAACTCTCTCTTTCCTCTGACCTTATAGCAAGAAGCTTTTCTAGAGAGAGTAGCTTTCCGGTTCAACGCTTTAGCGGCCTCCGTCTCCTTCTCAATCTTTTGTAATAAATCGATACATAACCTCTCATGTCGATTCAAAGGCAGCCCCACCAATTTACTGAATCCAGGAAGTTTTTTCTGCACCCATCTTGAAGTATCCGACGTATTCACACACCCCACTGCCTCGATATCGCCATTCGACTCAGCAGACAGTTGTAACCCAGAGGGATTAATGGCCATCAAAGGGACAGGTGAGCTATCCTCTCCACCCAAATCCTTGTCTAAAATGGACCAATCTTCCTCCCCTAAAACACTTGTCCCGGAGACAGCACACACATCCTTCAAAGGGGACTCCGCAAGGCTGGAATGTTCAGAATCCAGAGCCGTGATACTGACCAGACCACCAGAACCCCTTTCTTGTTCTCCCCGGACCACAAATCCAGCCTTCATAAAGCTCAGAAGCAAAGTAGATAAAAAAAGCTCAACAGACAGCCCCAAAAACTTCAAATCTGCCTTACCCGGCACCTCCATAAGCTCACCGGAGCTAGGACCGGCGGAGAAGAGGTCGCCGGACATTCCCAGGGAGACCGGCGACCCAATCGCACATTTTCCGGCGACGGAGGGGTCGCCGGCCTTACCCATAGAGGCCGCGACCTCGCCGGGAAGGCTAACGGCGTCACCCACGCCCTGGAGAGGTTCGTCGGAGCTACCGGCAGGATCCCCAGGCAGATCCGACGGCGCCGATAGCTCGCCGGAGCAACAACCAGCGACGGAAGGCTCCTCGGCTTCAACGATGAGCCCTGAGCTCCAGTCCGTGTCGTCAGACCCATCCACACCCAAAAATGAAGCCTGGGCTGGGCCACCTACACCAGCCAAAGACCCTTCTCCAACTTCAAAAGTACTTGGGCCAGAGAAGATGGGTTTAGAAGGACCCAAATTTAGAACATTCAGGACTCGGCTTGAACCAAGGCCCACGAGTGGCTTAGCAGCCCTTTTGGAACCTTTAGGAACCCATAAGAGGGATTTAGAAAGATCAGAAGCTCTCTCCTTACCAGCTGCCCGAGGAGCTTCCCTGATCCACTTCCTTTTTCTGCTCTTTCTCTCCCAAGAAACCCGTCTCCTACCTGTCACATCCACTTCCACGACAAGACTTCTCCCTGCCCAGCCAGCACTCCCAACGTCACTCTTCTTCCTCTTATCATGGGTTTTTGAATTCAAACTGACTGCCAAAGAATGCCCACATCCCTCTGCCACCTCATGCCTATAGCTGTCCCTCCCAGCCCCTCCCATCCCCTCCATTTTTTCAGAAATCCTCACCGGAGGAGCCCCTATTTTTCTATCAGTAATACTCAACTTCTCCCCCATTTTCTCCTCTCCTTTAAGTGTTTTCTTTCCCTTGCCTGAAAATCCTAAGGGCTTGGGTTTCTTTATATCCTCTGTACTCCCATGAAGACCTTGGACAACTTCAGCAAAGGTTCTAGACTGAACCTCCAAGTCGCACCTCCGCCCCTGAGGAATAAATTTGGGACCATCAGCTCCCACTGCATAATGAGAGGGGTGCAAAACTTTCCTAAGTTCAAGACCAAAAACCCTCCAGCCATATCTCTCCTTTCCTTCCGGTATAACAATGGACCTCCTAGCCCCACCTGTTTTGAGCTCAGTCAACAACAAGAACTGGCCAGAGGAATTAGAACTCCATTGAAGAGTAAAGACAGTATCTCCTTCTCTAAGAATAAAAAACTGTTTGGGACTCACCCCAACAACTATGTGTTCTATGTTGGACATCAACCAAAAAGTTGCGTTCTTGCCCAAAAAGACTGATCTCATACAGAATTTGGCCCTCTCAAAAACCTGTAACCTGAAGAAACGACCCCCTTCCTCTAGAACAAACTGAAAATGTTTGGATTCTAGGAAGAAACTACGGACCCCCCCCATGGGAATGCTAAAAAAATTATGCTGAAAAGATCAGGTTTGCAACACACACACACACAACTCAAAAATCCCTTCCAATTTCGAGCACCTTTAGTTTTGATTCAAAACATTCCAAAAACAATTAGGCTCAAAAGGTGGAACTTGAAGGCAAGATGCATATAATCCTACCTTGTGCAATGGCCAGAAATTTTCAACCAAGCACTTGCAAAAATGTGAATTCCACAAATCCTTAGTAGATGAAATTCACTAAAAATTTCTCAAGACCCTAGTTCAATTTGCGCTACAAAAAATCTAAAAGAAGAACAAAGGATGGGAAAAGAACTAGCAAAAAGAAAGATCTAGAACTTCAGAGAGTCCCAGGAGTTACAGGCCAGCTGAGACCCATTATCAATTTCGAGATGTATGTAAGACCAACAAGCAACATGCTTCCATTAAAGACAACAATGACCTCTCTATCTCTAAATTTGATTATTGTTCTCTTTTTCATCATTGTTAATATTACCTGTTCTAATTCCTCTTCTAAACTTATAAAAAAAAATGGTTAATATTACCTGTTCTAGATGATAGGTAAATCAAATCAGCTATGGCAAGAATGTGAAAGAGGTTCACAACTCGCATTTTCAACCCCACTGACTACACTGGTGACTAAAAGATTTCCCATTATTGGAGTATTCTTCATTTCTTATAAGGACAAAGTTTGGCTACAAACAAACAATAGGAAGATGAAATGCGTCCCTGTCATGTGCATTGCATATGACTCACTTAAAATGATTGTATACAATCACTCACTTAAAATGATTGTATACAATCACTTAAGTGTTGTTTATTAAGTGAACACTGAACACACATCTTCTTATTGTTGGTTGTGGCCTAAGGGCTACAACCAAATTTGTAGCCAAACTTTGTCCGTCTTATAATGAATTAAGAGCTACTAATTCATGCCTACTCTAGGATATCAAGATAATGACCACATAAACATGAATTCTAATACTTTTTAAACCATAACATATACTCAAACCCATTGCGGACCAAATTTTTTCATGCAACACCAAAAATTGAAGTGGAAACATATTTTAATGATTGAGTGACTAGAAACGCTTGTATCGCCAAAATCTAAAGGTAAGTGAAAACAACTGCAACACCAATAACAAAAGAATCATAAAATATTTTTTGAGCCTAGAACGTTACTTGCTAAGTTTAATTCACGGATAGCATTGGGTGTGTCTTCGAACAATGGTGGCAGGCTTCTGAATTGTGTCAGTGAGACCTGAAAATACAGAGAACAGCAATAAGACTCAAACTTATGGCCTTCAGCTCAATGCATTCGCTCATCATAATTCACATCCAAAACAGCTTTCCACAGGCTCAAAACTAAGGCCTAGTAGCACTCCCATCTAGCACTCTACCAACAACACAAAATCCCACACATAACCCAAGTTGCCACAGCAGTAATTATGATTTCACAACACAATTACTCAATGCCTAAAACTCCACTCTAGAAAACATAAATCCATATAAAATCCCATATACTCAATTCACTAATCCATGGTTAAATATAAACACACACACAAACTCAGACACAACACCAATTCATACAATATCAAAGCAAAGTGCCAAAAGATATTTCCTCCCTAAAGCAAAAAACCCATACTAAATCACAAAACACCAAATCTTCGGATTAACAATTTTGTACACAGATTTAACAAAAACCCATTATCAAACACTATCCTTTATACCCAAAACACACACAAAAATCCGTAATGTATAGAATAAAAAAATAAAATATAGAATTAATGGGAAATTAAACCTTGAGTTGTGAGAGGAAAGTGGTGCAGGTATCGAAGTCACTCCTTAAGAAGGCGGCTTTGAAGCGCTGGAAGAGCTGAGAGACCTCTGTGAGCTTTGGATCCATTGTTGCTGTGTTGTGCTGTGTTGGGTGAATGTGACTCTCTCACTCTGTCTTCGTCTCTCTAAAATTTGTTTTTTTTTTTTTTTTTTTTTTGATGTTATTTAGGTTTGCTTGGTTCTGAAGAAGGAATTTCCTATTTACGTATGTATTTAAACAAAAAAAAAGAGCAAAAACAATTTGGGCCCGGGTTGGGTTGTTGTTTACAATCCGGAAACTGAGGCAAAATAATGGTCCCACCCGCTTGTATTGGGCTGGGTCGTAATTCGTTAGAATTCTTCTACTCACGCAACAAAATCCCTATCATGTTTTCACAAATCGAGGTATCAGGCTTGCAAATAAAAAATAAATAAAAATCGAGGTATCAGGCTATCAGCCCATTTATAAAATCAAAATCAAAATCAAACAAGATTATATTGGGGGCATGAATGCAATTTGGTTTAGGGGTGTCAATGTTCGACCCAACCTGTGAACACGACACGGATTTTTTTGGGTTAGAGTTGGGCCTTAATGGGTTTGGATCATAAACAGATCAACCCGAAAGCGACACGATAAGAAATATGTCATAAGCAGGTCAACTTGCGTAACCCGCAATAAACATGTTTGACATGTCAATTTATTTGTGTCAACCCGAAATGACCCACTTCTCACAACCCATTTAACTTGTATAACAAATAAATATTTATTTTATTTTAGATTTGTCAAATACATTTTATATCCAACATATATTTTAAATTAAAAAAGAAAAGTGATTAATTACAAAAATTTACAAGGGATATAATTGGAAATTGAAACTTTACAAACCCTAGAACTACTAATACTTTTTTTTTTTGGCATAGAACTTGCACAAATGAAATTGGATGAGCTTGTGGAAGATGTTATGAATTTGGACATCAACAAAAAATCTATGGATGATAATTGTGGTCATAGTCAGGATTAGTCTACTGTTTGCTTAAATTCTTTCAATATTGATACTTAGCAATTAGCAAGTTCCAAGTATATTATATTTTCGTTGAACTATGTTATTTTATTTTTGTTAAAATTTGTTATTTTGAATTTGGGTTGAAGTGTATGCACTTCTTTTGGAGTGTAAAGAAATTATTTTCTAGATGAATGTTATATTTTTGTTGAACTATATTATTTTGAATGTGGGTTGAAGACTTGAAGTGTAAGCACTGTTTTTTGGGATGTAAAAAAAATTATTTCTAGATGGATGTTATATTTAATATTATACAGGTTGAAATAGGTTGTATTACATTCGTGTCAACCCAACACGACTCGTTTATTAAGCGTGTCAAATGGGTTGGGTCAGGTCAACCCGCTTAATTAACAGGTCGGGTTAGGGTTGATGGATCATGACACGATTATTAAATGGGTCGGGTTAGGGTTGAAGGATCATGACACGATTATTAAATGGGTCGGGTTAGGGTTGAAGGATCATGACACGATTATTAAATGGGTCGGGTTAAGGTTGAGCCATTTAGTCGAATACCCCTACCTCGACATGACACGAACCCGACACACTAACCCGAATTGACACCCCTACTTTGATACCTATATTTTGATCTCATTTCTATTTTGGTCTTTATTTTTCTATTTTACCACTTTGAGTTTGCGTTTGACTCCAAATTAAAAAGTTAGCTTATTTTATTATTTAGTTTATTTTTACTACTATTTATGGGCTTCACTGTATTATTTCAGCTAACTTTTACATTTATTTACAATACTTTCAGCAAAAAAGTTTTCAATTTCAACAAAATAAGCGGATCTCAAATAAACCCTCCTCAAAATGAAAAACGTGGATTACATTGGTCCTTACCGTTAGCCCACTAATGGAAATGGCTTATGTAGCAAACTAAGTGTACCTAACACATTAAACGCTAACATGGCCATTAAAAAATAATTTTACATTTTTTAAATTCCATGTCAGAATTTTTAATTTTTTTTTAAACCAGCATTTTAATTAAAAAAATTTCAAAAAAGTTTTTAAAACAATTAATTAAAAACAAATATTAAAATCTAATTAAATTTTTAAAAAAAAGTTCATTAGTTTTTCCGAAGAACATGCTTATACTGAGGCTGTGTTTGTTTTGGCTTCAAATCACTTCCGAAAATGCTTTTCCGTAAATGCGGGTGTTTGGTTGTGCATGGAAAATAAATTTTTCAGAAGTTATTTGAAGTTGACCGTGTAAAATGAGGCTTTGACCCCGGAAATGGTTTGAAGTGAAATTTTCACTTCAAACCATTTCTGGGTCAGACGCGCAAAGAGAGAGAGAGAGAGAGAGAGAGATAGAGAGAGAGAGAGAGAGAGAGAGAGAGAGAGAAAGGAAGAAGAGGGAGCTCAGATCACGCCTTCGACGTCGCCGGCGAACCCCGAGCTCCAATCCGACGATCGCACGCACCAGATCGCACTAGTCTCGTCAATCGCAGCACCGCACCGATCGCACCGCGCGCGCTCGATCTCACCTCCGCTCGATCTCGCCTTCATGCGATCTCGCCTTCGACCCATCGATCTTCGACCCACCGATCTCTCTCTGTGATTTTGATTTTTGTTGTTGTTGTGGTGGTGTGGTTGTGGTGTTTTGGTGGTTGTGGCTTTTGATTGCCGGAGTTTGCTGCCGTGGGTTGAATTGGAGTTTCGGTGGTGTGTGGTGTTAGGATTTGGCTGTGATTTGTTCCGTGGATTGGGATTTGGCTGTGATTTTGAAAATTTCTGTAATAAAATTTGTTTGGTTGCTGAGAAAATAGCGAAGAAAATGTGAAAAATTTGTAGGAAAATAGCATTTTCAAAATAGAACCAAACACATGAAAATATTTTCTACAACAATTTTCATAATGCAACCAAACACTTGAAAATATTTTGCTTTCCGGAAAATAGCATTTTCGGAAAATATTTATTTTCCGGAAAATATTTTATGGCAACCAAACACAGCCTGAGAGGTAGAGAAGAAAATGAACAAATCTTCATGAATGCTAATCCATTTGTCATTATCATCCACTAAACACAGCTCCAGGTATTTCTAATAATGCCTCCAGTAACTTCCAAATTATGAAAATCAAGATATTTGTATTTAATGCTCTAAGTTTAATATCAGATAGCTGTTCTAAGAATCTTTTATCTTCCTAATTTTGAATTTCCGAAGAACATGACTAGTCATGTTCATCTTATAAATTTTTTTTTGGCTTTTCATTATTTTTTCAGGGAGAACATGAGAACCCAAATCCAAAACACGAACAATGTACCTCTCTCTCTTATGTTCAGTCCTTGTTTTCTTATCTTTTCTTTGTCTTCCTCATACTTTTTATAATCAAACTGTTGAAAGTAAGAAGGGATGCACTCGGGATAACAGCAAGCATAGAAACAGAATTGAAGAAGTGAGCATTGATCAAGCAACTAACACACAAACTAATTGGGCTAGTGCAAAGCTACTAGACTTGATTGAGGCAGTCCCTTACCGTGAACACTTCATCGATACCTCTGAAGAAGCTATGCCACGTGGATAGAAGAAGCAGTTACAAGTTCTAGTCAACTTACACGTGGTCAAATAGTTAGGATCATTTGTAACAATTTTTTCCTATAATTCCAAAGTTAGTTACTTTCCTTACTTGCTTAGATTATATATATAGGAGTAGTTATCTATTTCTCAATTCATTGCATTCATCTTTCCTCAATCAATAAGATCATAATTTCTATTTAGAGAGAGGGTTCTAGAATTTTACTTGGTATCAGAGCTCAGAGAAGCACAACAATGGCATCCACTAAGTCAACCAATCCATCTGATCCAACTCATATTCAACCTTCACAATCTACTTTGAACTCAAGCAATGATTTTGCTACTCCTAATCCTCCTAATCCCTATTTTCTTAGTTCAAGTGAAAATCCAGGCAACATTTTGGTTACACAACCACTGCTTGGAATGAAGAACTATCAATCCTAGTCCAAAGTAATGATTCTAGCTCTTACTGCTAAGAAGAAGATTGGTTTTGTTAATGGAAAGATCACAAAACTAGATTTGGATTCGCCCTTATATGAAGATTGGGAGAGCTGTAACACCATGGTGCTTTCTTGGATGATCAATTCAATGCATGTGAATGTGTCCAGTAGCATCATGTACTGTGAAACAACTAGGGAGATGTGGATTGAATTGCAAAATCTCTTCTCACAAGGCAGTGGTCCCAAGATTTACAATTTACAAAGATAAATTTCTCATATTTCTTATATGACAGAGTATTACACCAAATTCAAGAGGCTTTAGGATCAATTGCTCAATTATGAACCACTTCCAGAGTGCTCTTATGGTGATATAAAGTTGTTGAGTGTTTCATACAACAAGGCCTATGTCATGAGGTTTCTGATAAGACTAAATGAGAATTTTGAGACTCTTCGTAGTCAAATTCTCATGTATGATCCATTTCCTTCAATGAGCAAAGTTTACTCTTTGGTTCTTCAAGAAGAATCACATAAAAGCTTTGGTCATGGAGGTTCTAGTTCAACTCAGGCTGATGTAGTAGCAATGTATGCTAATTCAAAGAGTAACTCTAGAAACACTACTTGGAACAAAGGGAATGGAAAGAAAGAGAGGCCATTTTGCACTCACTACAATATACCTGGACATACCATTGAGAAGTGTTATAAGCTACATGGATATCTACCAGGATATAAGCCAAAAGGAAAGGGCAATGCCACTACAAGTCAAGTTTCTTCAAATTTGAGCAATGGAGAAGGGAATCCCTCAACTGCAAGCAATTTATGTCCTATCTCTAAGGCACAATGTGAGTAGTTATTGGCTTATTTTACTACTAGATCTGGAGTTGGTGATGCACACCATGCAACTACTGTGAGGGCTTCCAGTGTGGTTGGTGTGAAGGAAATCCTGGTGGTGCTCTTGATGTGGTTTCTTCACAACCACAAACCAACCTCTCATCTTACTCCAATCTCATGTCAGGTACTTCTTCGAAGATACCTTACATTCCAAATCTAACACATTCTATCTTTTCTGCAAAAATAATCAATAGAAAGGCTTTTAGGGAATCTGATTGGGTCATAGATACATGAGCTACAGATCATAAGGTACATTCTGTCTCTTATTTCACTTCCATCACTGCCACTCTAAACACACATGTCAATCTCCGCAATGGAGAAATTGCTTTGGTCACACACCTAGGGACTGTTAGGATTTTAGAAAGTCTTATACTCTATAATGTTCTATGTGTTCCTTCATTTACTTTTAATCTTATTTATGTCAGTCAATTGGCAAAATCTATCCTTTGTCGTCTTATATTTTTTGGAAATCTATGCTTTATCCAGGACCTTGCTCTTTGGAGCACGATTGGTCTGGGTAAGGAGATCAATGGTTTTTACTTGCTGAAAAAGGGAGATTCAGTTTAAACCTCAAGTTTTTTTTCTAGTTTTGTTTCTGTTTTTGGTAATAAAACTCAGCCATACATATGGCATGCTAGGTTAGGGCATTTATCAGATGCAAATCTAGCTTTGATGAATAAGAACAATGTATCTCTTATCAACTCTAATGAAAAGTTTCATTGTGATATCTGTCCTCTTGCAAAACAAAAAAGGTTGCCCTTCAATACAAGTTCACATATTTCCAATGAATTTTTCGATTTAATTCATTGTGATTTGTGGAGACCTTTTTCTATTTTCACCATTGATGGTTACAGGTTTTTTCTAACTATTGTAGATGATTATTCAAGGTGTACTTGGGTATATCCGTTGAAACACAAATCCCAAACACAATTCTACTTCGAACAATTTTGTAGAATGGTTGAAACACAATTTACAAGAAAGGTGAAATGCATTAGGATAGATAATGGTACTGAGTTTATAATGAAAAGTTTTTTTTGCACAAAAGGGCATCTTGCATCAGTTGAATTGTGTTGAAACTCCACAACAAAATGCTATTGTGGAGAGAAAACATCAACACATCTTAAATGTTGCAAGAGCACTCAAATTTCAATCTAATCTGCCCTTGCATCTCTAGGGTTATTGTATACTCACTGCTATGTACTTGATAAACAGAATTCCAACTTCAATTCTAAATCATAAAACTCCTTATGAAGTTCTTTTTGGTCATCTTCCTTCTTATTCTCACTTAAAGGTTTTTGGGTGCCTTTGTTATGCCTCAACTCTTTCTCATAATAGAACTAAATTTGATCCAAGAGCAAAGAAATGTGTTTTTATTGGATATCCTTTTGGAGTTCAAGGGTATATGGTTCTTGATTTGTCAATTAATGTTGTTTTTAATTCCAGAGATGTTGTTTTTCATGAAACCATCTTTCCCTATGTCAGTGGTGCATCTGATTTTACTGATCCTTTTACTATTGTTTCTAAGGTTGTTGCTTACTCTCCTAATAACAGCATTGCAAACTCATTTGTTACTCCTATTAGCATTCCAGAAGCTCCCATTTACCTAATCCTTTTTATCTCTTTCTGCATTGCATTCTCATGATTTTGGTACTGACATAACTGATTTTGTGTCCATTGAAATTGCCATATCCTCCACTTCTTCTACTCCTCTTATCCCTACTCCACCTTCTTCTCTTATGCCTATTCCTGAGTTACCACTCACCAGGAAATCCACCAGGGCTCACAAAACACCTACCTATTTGCAAGACTATCCTTGCAATTCAGCTGCATCTTCTCACACTCCAGGTTCACCATATGACATAGCAGATTACTTGTCATATTCCCATCTGCACCCTCCATATCAGTCTTATCTGATGACTGTTAGTGCTTGTCATCAAGAACTTGCTTCTTTCTTTCAAGCAGTCCAGAATCCTGTCTCGAGAGAGGCCATGGATAAGGAGATCCAAGCTTTAGAAAAAACCGGTACTTGGGTCCTTACTCCTCCCCCTGTTGGTAAAAGGCCCATTGGTTGCAAATGGGTGTACAAGGTGAAGTTGAATCCTAATAGTAGTGTTGAAAGATATAAAGCAAGGCTAGTGGCAAAGGGTTATACTCAAAGAGAATGGCTTGATTTCTTGGAAACCTTCTCACTTGTTGCCAAAACTGTTTCTGTCAGAGTTTTACTTGCCCTTGCTTCTGCCAAAGGTTGGCCTCTCCATCAACTTGACATTAACAATGCTTTTCTTCATGGAGATCTTGATGAGGAGGTTTACATGACCTTACCACCTGGTTTTCATAGTAAGGGGGAGTCTTCAACTGCTACTTCTTCTACTCCTTTGGTTTGCAAACTTGTTAAATCACTCTATGGGTTGAAGCAGGCATCAAGGCAATGGAATGCTAAGTTGTTTGCTACCATTTTACAGCTTAGATTCACACAGTCACAAGCTGATCATTCCTTGTTTGTTCATTTAGATGGTGATTTGTTCACTGCATTGTTAGTGTATGTAGATGACATGGTCATTACAGGAAATGATATAAGCTGTGTTGCTTCAGTAAAATTTGTTTTGGACTAGAAGTTCGGTATTAAGGATCTTGGTTACCTTAAATACTTTCTTGGCTTAGGAATTGCTAGAAGTGATAAGGGCATTAGCTTGAATCAAAGAAAATATGCTCTTAAGGTACTCAAAGAAGCAGGGATGATAGGGTGCAAGCCTACCAAAACACCTATGGAATAGCAATTGAAACTAGCAAAGGGCGATGGAGAATTGCTTAAGGATTCAGGTCAGTTTAGAAGCTTGATAGGGAAATTAATGCATCTTACTCTTAGTAGGCCTGACATCACTTATGCTATTCAAAGACTTAGTCAATTCTTATCACAGCCTAGAGTGCCACACATGAAGGTAGCTACTAGGATTTTACAATACATCAAAGGAACGCCTCAACAAGGGGTGTTCTTCCCTATGGACTCAGATTTGCAACTCAAAACCTATTGTGATGCAGATTGGGCAGGCTACCCTGATACCAAAAAATCACTCACTGGTTATTGTGTTTTTCTAGGTAATGCCTTGGTTTCTTGGAGATCAAAGAAACAGAATGTGGTGTCAACGTCTTCTACAAAAGCTGAATACAGGTCCATGGCTTCAACCACATGTGAGGTGACCTAGTTATTGTACTTGCTAAAGGATCTTCATGTTTCACATGACAAGCCAGTCCTAATGTACTGTGATAACCAAGCTGCATTACATATATCTGCCAATCCAGTCTTTCATGAAAGATCCAAGGATATTGACGCAGATTGCCATATTGTGAGGAATAGAGTTCTAGATGGTACAATCAAGACTTTTCATGTGTCTTCTAGGAATCAATTGGCAGATATTTTTACTAAAGCACTTGGAGTGGACAGTTTTCTAAGGCTACTAAAGAGATTAGGAGTTATTAATATCTTTGCACAAAGCATTCACTATCCTGAGTACTTATCACAAAACCAAGAGGCAAGAGCTTTGCTTTTGAAGGGGAGTGTTGAAAGTAAGAAGGGATGCACTCAGGATAACAGCAAGCATAGAAACAAAGTTGAAGAAGTGAGCACCAATCAAGCAACTAACACACAAACTGATTGGACTAATGCAGAGCTGCTAGACTTGATTGAGGTAGTCCCTTACCATGAACACTTCATCCATACCTCTGAAAAAGCTATGCCACGTGGATAGAAGAAGCAGTTACAAGTTTTAGTCAACTTACACGTGGTCAAATAGTTAGGATCATCTATAACAGTTTTTTCCTTTAATTTCGACATTAGTTACTTTCCTTACTTGCTTAGATTGTATATATAGGAGTAGTTATCTATTTCTCAATTCATTGTATTCATTTTTCCTTAATCAATAAGATCAAAATTTCTATTTAGAGAGAGGGTTCTAGAATTTTACACAAACACATCAAAACTCATATCAATAACAGTCAAACAAATAACATTTTATTTACCATTTTCTTGACAACCAAACACAACACCACCACCTACAAACCCAGAAAACCCAACCAACACCACCAATGGACCCAGCCGATCCAAGCCCAGAAAACCCAAATCTACTTACCACCTACAACCCAGAAAACCCAACCAACACCACCAATGAACCTAGCCGATCCAAACCCAGAAACCTAGATCTACCCACCACCTGCGACCCAAAAAAACCCAACCAACACCACCGATTTGACCCAGCCACCACGATCTCCACCTCCATCGATTTGACACAACCATCAAACCCAACCAACCCAACCCTCTCTCTCCACCTTTATCGTCAATCTCCACTGATATGAGCCCTTCTCTCCACTTCCACCGCCGATCTCCACTGAGACTACCTGCACCATCGATCTGAGCCCCTCTATCTAACTCCACCACCAATCTAAGCTCCTCGACTACCTCCACCACCTCCACTATTGATCTGCAACCACCACCTCCACCACCACCAATCTAAGCCCTTCTCTCTCTCTCTCTCTAACCAAAATCAAACCCATATAGGAAAATGAGAGAAAGCCGAGAGAGAGAGAGAGGAAAAAAAAAAAGCAAAAAATGAAAATGAAAACTAAATTCATGGATCTAAAAAGAAAGAAGTAAAAGAAGAGAAAGATACAAACACAAACACACACCAGAGAATGAGGGAAAGATAATAAGTTTTTTTTTTTTTTTTTTGGGTTTATTTTAAAAGAAAGAAGAAAAAGAATGGAAAAATGATTTTTTTTTAAAATGAGTTATTTTAATTTTAATTTTTTTAATTAAAATGCTGCATGGAATTTAAAAGATATAAAATTACTTTTTAATATGTTTTTTTAATAATCACGTCAGTGTTTAATGTGCCAGCAGTGCACTTAGTTTGCTACATAAGCAATTTCCGTTAGTGGGCTAACCGTAAGGATCAAAATAATCTGCATTTTTCATTTTGAGTACTAAAAACAGTAAAATAGAAAAGTATGGACCAAAATAGAAATAAAGTCAAAATGTAGGGACCAAAATACATTTACGCCTATATTGAGACGCACCATAACTTGAAACATTACGCTGGCCAAATACAAAAATTATGTCATCTCATATTATGTGTTCCACTTTATACTTAACCAAATATGGTAAATTATGTATTTGATTTTTTCTTATTTTGAATTTTGCTTATTTTATAAGGAAAGTAAAAAAAAAAAAATTTAAAAAAAAATTACATGATAAGTTATGGTTGGGAGAAATAAAACATCACAAGCAATTTATAGAATTATAGCTAGCTTATATCCTACTCAAATAAACTAGTGGTTGATTGGTATTGGAAATCTAGAGGATATGTATCCATCACCTAATACATTTATGGAATTTTAGTGTGCGTTTGGCTCTAAATTAAAAAACCAGCTTATTTTACTATTCATTTTATTTTTGCTACTATTCATGACTCCACTGTACTTTTTGATACTATTCATAGATCACACTGTACTATTTTAGCTAACTTTTACTTTTATTTACAGTACTTTCAGCAAAAAGTTTTCAGTTTCAGCAAAATAAACAAATTTCAAACAGAACTTTAGCAAAAAAAAAAAAAAAACATTTATGAGAGATTTGGCAATGTTCATTCATTTTCATTTGTTGGCGAAAACCACATTTTCGTCCAAACATTTTCACGCGATTCTACTTTGGTCCCTAACTTTTTTTTTCCACCGGTTTTAGTCCCTGTCCTAGAAAACACATCTCATTTTTGTCCCTACCGTTACATCAAAGACAGAAAATACACAGCTCGTTTTTATCCCTACCGTTACATCAAAAACAAAAAATACACACATGAAAAACAATAAAATTAAAAAATATTAAAAAAAGAATTCCTTTAATTTTAAAATAAAATAATATTTTACTTATCATTTAATTATTTAAATAATAATTGTTCTTCATGTTCTTCCCCATACAACATAATTGCCCAGAAAATTAAACTATAGATCACGTAAGAACACATGCCCAAATTTTCTAGCATTTTCTGGCCCTTTCTTGTCAACCAAACACAAACTGATTTCTAGCGAGAACAAAAACACAAACACAAACCCAGCAACAGATCTTCCTTGTCATCCAAACACAAAAGCAACAAACACAAACCCAGTTAGAAGCAAACAACCAACCCCACCGGCCACCACCAAATATCACCACCAATCATAGACGAAGCCTATTGGCACCGCCAAAGCCTAACCCTTCAACCACCAAACCCATTCGCACCACCAACCCCACCAGCGAAACCCACTCACACCACCGAACCAACCAATCATCGGCCAAACCCACCTGCACCACCGAACTCACCAATCACCGGCCAAACCCACAAAGTCAAGACCCAAAAATACAAAGAAAATTCACAACAAACCCACCATAAAACAAACCCATAACAAACCTTAGTTTTGTTCTCAAACTTGAAATCAACAGTGGAGAAACCAAGATTCGACGCCGTTCGTAGTGGTGGTGGTCAACGGCGATGGACTAAGACTGTGGTTTTTGCCTTGGATGCCTCACAGTGAAAAAAAAGAAAGAGGAGAGAGAGATAAAGCCAGTGATGCACAACGGTGAACTCCAGAAAAGGTGAACAGTGGTCTGAGGAAGGAGTAGCAAAGCTTGAGTTTGTCCATGGAGGTTCAAGCAGGGCCAGCTCAACAGTAGATGCAAGAGATGCAATCACCTAAGGCCCCCAAATAAAAGAAGGCCCCACTTGTAAATTTTTTTTTATATATAATATATTTATTTATATATTTTAGTTAAAAAAAATTTTAAGTATTTTTATTGGTCAATAAAATGCATTAAAAATGCCCCATTGTATCCTAAAATGCAAAAGATTAAAAAGGAAAAAAGAAAAAGAAAAGTCAAAGTTCAGCTAACACAATTAAATTTTAGGAGACAAATATATTAACTCATTCTTGAAATATGTTAAAATTAAAATTAATAGTAGACAAATTCATTAATAATATAACGTAATTGTCTTGAAATATGCTAAAATAGAGATTATAAATATAAAAAACAAAAGAAAAACCTCTCATATCTCTACCTCTCCATCTATATTCTTACGTTTTACCTTTCTTTTCTTCATCTTCATCTTGATTTTTGATCTTTTTCCATCAAGGCATCAACTCAATCAGCCCCTCTAGCTTAAAATTTTTCTTTGTTGATTCCTACATACCACTCTACCAAGCACCAGCCGGTAGTCACATAAGGTATTCTTCTACTGAGTTCTACTTCAGTTCTTTCTTCCCCTCTTTCTCTTTGTCGAAAGACTTAAGAGTCTTCTATTTCTTTAACTTATATTATATATATTTTTAGTTTGTTTCACCCTTTCACCGCACTGCACAACTGTTTGATGGGATGGGACACGTTTTTTGTTCTGCCCCTCTGTGGACCTTTTTCTACTTTAAAACTTAGCCATAGAAATTGGAGACAAGGCTGATCCGGCTGGATGTTTCTCAATTTTTTTTTAATAGGAGTACTATGGTCAGTGGTCTGTCACGTCACGTGACAAACCACTGACCACAGTTTTTTTTTGTTGGTTAAAGACCACAGTTATTCACTTATTTGGTCCGACGGTTTCTCAACTTTTATTTATTTATTTATTTATTTTTATTTATAGTCTGACACTTTATCTATCATTATAAATTATTATGCCAATTAATAATTTGATATATATCATATCAACTCATTTGTATTATAGTGACACTAATTTATTAAACCATGTATTAAATTAATTTTTATTTGTGCAGGTTTAAACTTTCAAGTGGTCACGGCTTTAGAAAAATTGCAATAATCAGGTTCTATTGTTCTATACTTTAAATTTTATTTTTAGTTAAATTATCATTTTTAATTATAAATTGTGTTTTATTTATCTACAAATATTTTCTCATTATAAATGTCTACTAGAAAATATTTATCCGGATATGAAAAACTTCTTAAAAAGAGAAAAATTGAAAAACAAATTGAATCTCAAAAAGGATCTATGAATAAATTTGTTACTAGTATTAAAAAAAACACAATAGAAAGTTTGGGTGAAAATATTACAAATGAACAAGAAACTTATCAAAAAGAGTTGGAAGATGATGAAATTATACAACAAAAAGAGAATAATGAAAATAGTCCTAATAATGTTGAAACATCTGATGTAACAATAATTGATAATGAAAAACAAAATAGTTTAGAAGAAAATGAAAAAATGACAAACCTACTTACTAATAATATCTATGATCCAAGTCAATGGGAAACTATTGATACAAAATTAAGAGATTTATTAGTAGAAAAGGGTCCAATTAGAGAGAATGATCTAAAATTTCGTTTAGATAAAGAGCGTAGACATTTTTCTACTACATTTTATTTTAAAAAGTTATCAAATGGGGAGAAATTTGATAGAAGATGGCTAGTGTATTCAAAAGATTTGGATAAAGCATTTTGTTTTTGTTGCAAGCTGTTTAATTCAACAACACATGGTAATAGTACAAATCAACTTACTAATGAAGGAACTAATGATTGGAGAAATATTAGCAATAAGATTAAAAATCATGAAACAAGCAAAGAGCATGTTACTAACATGAATGCTTGGATTGATTTAGAAATGAGATTATTGAAAAATAAAACAATTGATAAAAATTTCCAAGAACAAGTAAACAAAGAGAAAGATCATTGGAAAAAAGTGTTGTTAAGAATTATTGCTGTAGTAAAAAATCTTGGAAAAAATAATTTGGCATTTCGAGGAAAAAATGAAAAGATCTATCAAGAAAATAATGGAAATTTTTTAAGTCTAATTGAAATGATTGCAGAATTTGATCCAGTAATGCAAGAACATGTTCAACATGGTGCAATTCATAATCATTATCTTGGACATAATATACAAAATGAATTGATACAATTGTTAGCAAATGAAATTAAAGGTAAAATTATTAAAAAGATTAAGGAAGCAAAATATTTTTCAATTATACTTGATTGTACTCCAGATGTAAGTCATCAAGAACAAATGACTCTAGTATTACGATGTGTGAATATTTCAATTAGTCCAATAAAAATAGATGAGCATTTTGTAGAATTTTTAAAAGTAGATGATACTTCTAGAAAAGGTCTTTTTAATGAAATTATAAGTGTAATAAAAAGTCTTGAACTTGATATTAATGATGTACGTGGACAAGGATATGACAATGGGTCTAATATGAAAGGAAAAAAACAAGGGGTACAAAAAAGAATAATTGATATAAACCCTAGAGCATTTTACACACCGTGTGGTTGTCATAATCTTAATCTTGTGCTATGCGATGTGGCCAATTCTTGTCCTAAAGCTATATCTTTTTTTGGAGTAGTACAACGTATATATACATTGTTTTCTTCTTCCACAAAGTGATGGAAAATTTTACAAGATAATGTTTCAAGTTTAACTCTTAAACCATTGTCACAAACACGTTGGGAAAGTCGAATTGAAAGTGTAAAAGCAATAAAATTTCAAGCTTTAGAAATAAGAGATGCTTTGTTACAATTAGCAAAAACGAGTGAAGATCCTAAAACAAAAAGTGAAGCTGATTGTTTGGCAACATATGAGCTTGAAAGTTTTGAATTCTTGTTAGGTATGACTATTTGGTATGATATATTATTTGTTGTTAACTCTGTTAGTAAAAATTTACAATCAAAAGACATGCATATTGACATTGCCATAGATCAACTAAAGGGTCTCATATCTTTTTTTTTTTAAATATAGAGAAGATGGATTTACATCTGCTATGATTTCATCTAAAGAGATTGCAATCAAAATGGAAATAGAGCCTATATTTCATGAAAAACGTATAATTCGTAGAAAAAAACAATTTGATGAGAATGTCAATGATGAGATAACACAATCTGCTGAAGAATCTTTTAGAATTAATTATTTTTTATATATAGTAGATCAAGCTATTTCATCAATTGAGAGTAGGTTTGAACAATTTCAAATATATGAGGATATTTTTGGTTTTTTATTTAATTTTGAAAAACTAAAAGCACTAGATGATAATAGTTTGAAAAAATATTGTCTTAATCTTGAAAGTTTTCTCAAACATGATATTTATTATGATATTAATGGCTTAGATTTATATTCAGAACTAATAGTTTTAAAAGAAGTTGTGCAAATAGATGAAAATACTCCAATTAATGTACTTAATTATTTAAAAAGACTAGATTCTTTTCCAAATGCATATATTGCTTATAGAATATTACTAACAATACCTGTTACGGTTGCATCTGCAGAAAGAAGTTTTCAAAATTAAAATTAATAAAATCTTACTTAAGGTCTACTATGTCACAAGAAAGATTAAGTGGATTAGTTATATTATCAATTGAAAAAGAAATGTTAGAGGAACTTAAATACAAAAACTTAATTAGTAATTTTGCATCTCAAAAGGCAAGAAAAATAGATTTTAAATAAAAAAATTCAATATATAAATATATTTTATTTTATTAATATTTAATTATAAAAAGGCCCCATTTAAAATTTTCGTCTAAGGCCACAAAACTTGTTGAGCCGGCCCTGGGTTTAAGCCGTGAGAGAAAGAGAGAGAGCTAACAGAGAGAGTGAGAGAGGGAGAGCAATGGCTAGTGAGTGAGAGAGAGAGCTAGAGACTCGTATATGAAATAAAAAAAATAATTTATTTCAACGATTTAAAATGGGAAAAAAAAGGACGAGAGGTAATGCGCGAGAAGAACACTTAGATGAAATTGTTTTTAATTGTTTGCTTCTAACTGGGTTTGTGTTTGTTGCTTTTGTGTTTGGTTGACAAGGAAAATTTGCTGCTGGGTTTGTGTTTGTGTTTTTGTTCTTGCTAGAAATCAGTTTGTGTTTGTGTTTTTGTGATTGGTTGACAAGAAATGGCAAGAAAATGCTAGAAAATCTAGGCATGTGTTATTATGTGGATCTATAGTTTAATTTTCTAGGCAATCATGTCCTTTGGGGGAAGAACATGGAGAACAATTATTATTTAAATAATTAAATGATAAGTAAAATTTTATTTTATTTTAAAATTAAAGGAATCCTTTTTTTAATATTTTTTAATTCTGTTGTTTTTCACGTGTGCATTTTCCGTCTCTGATATAACAGTAGGAACAAAAACGAGATGTGTTTTTCAGGATAGGGACTAAAAGTGGTAGAAAAAAAAAAGATAGGGACCAAAGTGAAAATTGTTTGAAAATATAGGGACGAAAATGTGGTTTTCGCCTCATTTGTTTTACCATATATATATGGGACCTATTGCGTCTTCCTCTTAAGCAAACAAAAACCATTTCCCTACAAATCCCAAAATCAAAATCGATCCAACAATGCGACCAATTAATCCTAAAGAATCAAATATTGTCAACGAAGTTGAGGTTTTGTTGGATTGCAAAGTTTGAGTTAATTTTTAATAGATTTATTCGGCCTTCTTCTGGGGCAGCTTTTGATGCTAGTGAGGTTATGGTGGTGGTCTTTGTCAGTGCCAATGGTGGAGATTGATGGTGGTAACGGTGGTGGCCTTGGTGGGGAAAGGAAGCATTTGTTATTTTTGTTGTTATTTTTTTTTTAATTTTAGGTAAGAGAAATTATATGCATAAATTTAGGGATTAATGCCACATGACAAAATTTTATTAATGGTACATAGAGTTGTGCAGAAAAAATGATACAAAAGATTTTAATTCATACCAAATACCCATCATTTTAGTGGTTTTTTTTGTAAAATTTTATAATTAGGCATTTAAGACTCCAAGTATTGTGTTTTTTTTTTTTTTTTTGCACATATATTATCAATTAAAGGATTTTTAATAAAATACTTGAATAGTCTTTGGAAAGGAAATGGTTGGTAAAATTAAAAGGTGAATGACAACTTAAGAATTGATGGTCATAAATATGAATAAAAACATGAACATAAATATCATATTAAAAAAATGCATTTACTGCATTCAAAATTTTTGTTATGATCACCATATTGATATGTACAAATAATCTTTTGACATGTGACGTTTTTTTTCCATATAATGTAAGAAGTTGTCACATATCATTATAGTATGCTTAAAAAAAACACACATGGTATTATAGTGTACATTCACCAATTTTAGGATCCAATTTTTATATTATATTATAGATAAATAGTGAAATGATTTTCATAGTTTCCACACGTCTGATGGGAACCCAAGCATGCGTCCCAATGAATTATTTATAACGTCCAATTAAATTAAAGAGAGGCATCTGTCACCGACATAGCAGTCAGATTGGACCAATCATTCTCTGTTCAATGGTTGCTGCTATAAAGCCCAAAATGGCCTTTTTTTTTTCTTTTTTTTTTACTTCTGCTTTTGAAAAAGTTTTAATCTATGCGTTCGTTTCTGATAATAGCTATTTATCATCAGACCAAGATATCAATCAATTTTTGGTATAAGCAGGAAATGAACTTCAGATCTCTTATACAACTATCAAGGACTTTACTAGTTAAGCTAACATTTGGTTTTCTGATTTAAAAAAATATATATAATTCTAACTTCTAAGTAGCAAAAATGATTTGGTTTCCTCTCAAAGAAAAAAGAAATTTTAGCAGACTCGTATATGTTCTAATCATACATATTGAGGGGAAATTATTGTGTACTCTTGGAGTATTATAAATGCGTACTCCCTCCTCTCACATGAATAGTGAGTCTCATTAATTAAATTCATGATGGGACCCACCATTTATGTGAGAGGGGGAAGTGCGCATTTATGGTATTCTATGAGTACCTAATAATTTTCCCATATTGAGATGGATGAACCCCTATGATCTTTTAACTGTTTTATATTAAAGGAATGCTGCATTGCTAAAATAAATACTGAAAGAAAAAAAAAAAAAAAAAGAGCAAGATTTTGTACACCATTTGATATCTATTTCCCACATGGAAAAAGTATTAAAAAAAAAACAAACTTGATTCTATCATCTATAATATAAAGTATATAGTAACACATCAAATGGCATAATAACTAATGAAAATAACTATAATATGAGAGTATTTATTCAGAGTTCTTCTTATTTATTAAATTCATACTGGAATTTAATTATCATTCAAATAAGAGTAGAGATTAGCGAGTATCACATCTTTGTACTATAGGGTACTTATAGTTTAGCTATACAAGTAAAACATAAAAATTCATATACATTGCGTTTTGTTGCTTAATAATAATTAATACCCAATTAAAAGACAGATAATTTTTTAAAAAAAAATTATAAGAGAATACATGTGGGGTTTGGGCTTTTGGTTTTGGACTCAATTATTGTGCAAATTGAAATGGTTTTTTGGGGATTTTATTTTTTTTTAAGAAATATTTTTGGGATATCAAAACTTACAAACTGGAAATGTCTCCACCTTAAACCTAGACAATGGAAATTTTAAAACAAAACATGCCCAATATCTAAGATTGTAAAACCCAGGTTGTCTCCTTCCATTGCGATTTCTCCAGAGTCCAGACTGACATAAACTAATAACATAAAATATATATATATATATATATATATATATATATATATATATATATATATATAAACGACAAAAGAAATTATGCCAAGCCAATATAAGCCTTTATTTATATATATAATAACATGTAAAGTTAAGAGAAACTCAAATTAAAATTTCAAAGTAGAGTTTCAATTTAGCGGCATATGTCCTAAATATTTATTCTTAAAGAGTTTTATTTTTTAATTTTAGAATCAAACGTGGGGCCACATCATAAATATTCATTCAAATGAGTTATTAAATACAAAAACCAAAAAGTCTAGAATAAATGAATCGTAAAATGAAAAAAAAAAAAGTGCTTCGCAATAATAAATAAAGAAATAAACATGGACAATTTACATTTTATATCTAATAATATCCTTACAAAATTTTTTTAAGAGTTAAAAAAATATAAAAATGACTATCAATAGTATTTAAATTATATATATAAGAATTATATTATGCATCTTATTATATATCTTTAAATATATCCATGCATATATATGCATGAGATTACAAGCTAGTTATTATAAAACATAGAATCGCACATCTATGAACGAAAGTACAAAACACAAACAAATAGAGGAGATTTTATGTTTTAAAATTACAAGATATGAATTATTAAATGTTGAAGTCGCTTCTCAGTGATATACCAAGAACAACCACCTTCAAGCTTGTTACTCATAAATGCAGAATTCCTTGTAAAAGTACACCTTCCAAAGCCACTGACCACCCATGAATGTGAATAGAAGTTCCAGAAATGGCTTATCAATGATCATTTTTTCTTCTTTGTTAGATGTAAAAGTGGGCTGCACAAATTGGACTTCTTTTCTTTATGAGCTAGGCAAGGTGGGTTGGAGCTAGTATTTGTACCGTTGTAGTAGCTAGTACTTATATAGGCTTGAGGGAGAGTGACAAACTAGTCTCCTTAATTTCTCAATATCTCATCAGATTTCCTTCTTGGATTCAGATACCATAATTGGCTAAAGGCTCATTAATATTCTAAGACGCCTTTCCCACGCTAGGAAAAGTTCATGGAATGTATATACATTTTTCAGTATTCCAATCAATTTTCCCTAACTTTTAATTTTCCAATTAAGTTTCCCAGTTTGAGGGAAAATTTTATCCCAGTCACTTGTTAAACTAAGCTGGGTCTTAATTATGACAATGATGGTCAGTATTTCAAATTTGGATTTGGCTTATTTTCAATACTTTTTTAATTGGAATCTCTTTTTATTTTAATGAAAAATTGCCACATTACCAACTAACTAAATAAAATATGAAGATTAAAACTCACTACCACTTGCTATTGTGTATTCAAAACAAAATGACACGTTCAGTTAAAAATATACTGGAAGTAAGCCAAACCCATCAAATTTCAATTAATATTTCTACGTAATGAAAAAACAATGTAAGTGCCTTTCCTTATTTAGAGAGATTTCTTGCCCATTTCATTCCATTTATTTCATATTGGGCAAATTCATACTAACCAGGACACGTGATTTAAGAAAAAAGAAAAAATTGGAAGAGAAATAAGATTTAATTGAATAATAATCATGGAATGTCAAAATTTCAAACTGTTGTAGAAAGTCTAGGACTAGAACCCATGCAGTCATGCTATCCAAGCCAACACATTATCATTATCCACTGTTTTAGCATGTTTAGCCAAACTATGGAGAAATTATAGAGTCCTCTAGTAGACTACGTCACTTATCCATCATTCCACTAAAAAAACTTCCACTTGTTTAAAATTGCTGAGTCAGTAATTAATTTCTATTTAAAAAAAATTTCTAACTAACAATTTTAAACAAGTGAAAGTTTTTTAGTGGAATGGAGGATCACATCACTTGTCCACCATGTGGATCTTATAATTTCTCCAAACTATGAGATTCTTTATATCTGAGAAATTATTGTGTACTCCTAGAGTACCATAATGCGTACTTCTTCTTCTCACATAAATGGTGGATCCCACTAATTAAATTTATGATAGGACCTACCATTCATGTGAGAAAAAGAAATACGCATTTATGGTATTCCGAAAATACCTAATAATTTTCTCTTTATATCTACACTATAGCCTTCTCTCTTCACATGGTACTTGCCATCACCTGAAACTCCTTAGCACAATTCTCGCATCCTCTATTGTTTGATTCAAGCTAACTAATAGCACACATTACAGGAAGGGAATGGCCCTCCATAAGGGTTTTCTTTTTCTTTTTCTTTTTTTAACTTAAAAAGAATCTTTTCCAACTTATTATGTAATAATTTATAAGATTATTTATGTTTATTATTTAAATAAATCATATAACCCTTTAAAAAAGTCATGTGATTAAAAGTATATATGAATAGACTTTTCAACTCGGATTGAATCACTTTTTAGACTTGCAATTTAAAATTTTGTTATATGGGAAAAAGTAAAAATTTTGACTTTAATTTTAGAAATATTTTCTATTTTACCTCTTTGTTTTAAACCTATGTTTCCCTAAACCCTATACACTAAAACTCAAACCATGATTGAGTGAAGATAAAAGCAAATGTTAATGCAACAAAATTTTTTTGAGTATCTATTTAGGTACAATTTATCTAATTTTTTTCTTAACAATAATAATTAATATGTTTATTATATTATGAAACTATATGCCAAATGAACTGATAGTATTTATTTTATTTTCTTGCAATAAAGAAACATCATAGACCACAAGATTCATTTTCTATCTAAGATTTATCTTCTTATTGACCCCCTAAAAAAAATTCCTGAAGTCGCCACTGGGTATAACTTGAATCCAACCCTATATAAAAAAAAAGCACTTTATAGATCCTTACTCTCTACAAAGGAAAGAGTTTAGGGTTTAGGATTTTGGATTAAGTGTTTTTTGAGATTTAGGGTCTAAGGTCTAGGGGTTTAAATCCCCATCCTTACTCTCTACAAAGAAAAATAGGGAAATGAAAATAAAAAGAGGGGAAAATTTTGTCTTTTTTAATGCAATTAGTGTCTGTATAGGAAAGTGCACCTAGTTGACAACCTTCTATATCTCAAGGATGTAGTGGTGTCAAGCAAGATACAATTGCTTCAATTATTCCAACATTCAAAATATTACACCTTTAACTTTGCAATTAGCTAGGTCCGACTTATTAAAAATCTTGCACCCATACTGTGTATAACATTAAGAAGCAAACGATTTTTCATCTGTAAATTTTTTTCCCCCTAATCTATTCCATTTCAAGGAAAATGTCAAATGAGTCAGACCATGTTTAGATACGTCAGTGTTTTAAGACATATTTCAAGGAAAAGGTTCTTTTACACCCAACGCTACTACTACATTACTACTCGAATTACACCTCTAACTCCAAGCGTTTTTGTGCACTAGAAAGCTATTCTATCGATATTAAATTTAGGATTAAATATGCCTTTGGTCTCTTAAATCTATTTCATAAATGATTTTAGTATGTGAATTAAAATCATAATATTTATCTAAAGGGTTTGGATTGCATCTAGTGCTCAGAGCACTAGACACAAAACATGTCTTTAAAAATCTGTCACTTCCGTATCTCGTTAGTGAACACAAGCATTGGATGGAAGTTTTACCCCAATTGACATGTCATCACTTTTTTTTATTTTTATTGCTCGATAGTTAAAATGGGAAATGAGAGATTTGAACCTTGGACATTTTTGTTGAAAAATGCCAAGAAAAGTTAGTTGAGTTACAAGACTTTTGGCGACATGTCATCACTTTATTAAACACATTAGGGATTAAAAATGACTACTTTACATTTTTAGAAATTATTAGAGTACGTTTGGTATACTATAATAGCTCTTGTAATGGAATAGTTATTCATGTGTAATATCAATTCGGTCATTTGGTTGCATCTTTATTACATTGATTAGTTATTACATTGGAATAACTATTCTTTAAATTGAAGAATAACTATTCATCTTTAAAATGGATGTAATACCTATTCCTTAGTGTGGTTTTAAAATTAATATATTTCCAAAAATATAAAGTTTCCTTATACATCATTTTTTACAAGTTTTCCATATGTAACAACCAAACTTATGAATAATAATAGTTATTCCATTACAATATTTTCTATTCCTAGTAATAAAGATTACTATTCCTAATGTAATCTACATTCAGTGTACCAAACGTACCCTTAGAATTGGTGGTTGAAGCATGCGATTGGATATGATCCATGCCATTCAAGTACGAAGGGCATTCGTTTATATAAGAATAATTTTTAGGTAGACAATAAATGACATTAACGGGATCAAGACACGTTGCATCTAAAGGAATAAGTGACCGCACAAATTGGGAGTTTAAATCTTTATCTGGGATCCTTAATTACATTCTAGAGCAATCAATTAAATGGATTCTCAAAAAAAGAAAAGAAAAAAAGGACTGATAACCGGAATACAAAATCCTCAATTTATACATAAAACCCAAATCCCTAATATGCAATATCTCTAATAATTTGTTAGAATCATTGTTTTGATCAATTAGTGCTTTAAAGGTTCAAAATGACCACCGCGCACCTTTGGTGCGGTGATCACTTCACAAGTATAAGTGCTTGTAGAGTGTGGGAGGCAAAGACCTAGGTTCAAGTCTTTAAGAGGGAACTTCATACACAAATACACTTAAATTAGGCTAGAGTAAAATTTCTATCTCGTATAAAAAAAAGATTCAAAATGGATTCTCAATTTTATGATTTATTGATTAATTGAATGAAAACATAAATAGAACATAAAAATTACTAATTATGACCTAAACCTAACCCAAACTTTTGAACTTCTCTAATTCCAATCAAAATGATATGATATAAGCAAAATTGATCTAAAATCTAGACATTGTCTGTTTGAGAAAAACTTAATTAGTTTTTTGCTTAAATTTTTTTGTTGAAAGTGTGTTAAAGGATACATGTACCTTGAAAATTTTTGAAAAAGTGAAAAATTGCAGAAAAAAGTGAGGTTTTAAAAAACTGTATATAAAAACTAAAAAAAGTTAAAAGCTAGCGATGTGAAGTATTCAAATTGAGTTAAGAATATGAACCTTTTAGATATTTTTGTCAAGTTGGCAAAACATGGATGATGGAAACAAAAAGTAGGGCAGGGGAAGGCTAGGTTGAGGGCAAGAGAGACCAACCAACTCATGCCAATTCTGTTTCTTAGAGGGGGGGGAGAAACTCTTGTCAATTCTTGATCATGTGGTCAATAAAGACTTGGTTTGTGGTGTTTCGGTTGCTAAAGAAACTATTTTAAAATTAAAAATTTGCATTTCTTCATCTATTTTTTGGGGATGACACTCTTGACTTGAGACATGAGTGGTTTTAGGTTTTTTTTACTAGCATGAAGGTTTATGTCTCTAAAGTGCATAGATTTAGGTTGTGAATATATTAGGGAATATAAATATTTTAGATTTGAAAATCTAAACTAAAATTTTATTTTAGTTTTCAGGTTTATTTAAACTTATATATATATATATATATATATATATATATATATATATATATATATATATATATAAATAAAGAACTAAAGAAGTGGTATCCCAATTCTTGGTCAGTTGTGTTCATGAAACATTTTAAATTGAAAATGATATCTTCAAGTTTACTCATACGGTGAATGGGGTTTTTCTTTTCAAAGTACTTTAGTTTGACTCAAAAGAGGTTCAGCGGGTAAAAAAACAAGTTACACCTTTAGGAAATGAAAAATAAAGGATAGTAAAACTTAAAAATAGTTTAAACGTGTCGGAACGCAAGTAACACCACACATCTTTTTGGTTGCTACATACAGCCCCACCATCCCCCCCTTTCTTCATCCAACCAAATTACCTTTTCCTTCTTCCGCATTCCATCATCGTTCATTCATTCATTCCCCAACTATGAACAAACTCAAGATTTCTCACCACTTCTTCCTACTCTTCTTCTTCTCATAGGAATTTCATCAAACACTTTGTTTACACTCTTATCTTCTTCACCACACTCACTTCAATTCAATGGCCACCACTTCTCTCTCACTACTCCAACAACCTTCTCTCTTCCCGCCTTCCTCTTCTTCATCTTCCTCTTCTTCTTTCTTCGGTGGGACCCACCTCCGGTCCCACAAGAACTTTGTCTCTCTTTCTTGTTCATCTTCTTCGAAATTCGATACAAGTAGAGTCTCTTCGGGTCGGTTTAGGACAGTGGTTCATGCTTCTGGGGACTACTATACCACTCTTGGGGTCCCCAAGTCTGCTAGTAGCAAAGAAATCAAGGCAGCTTATCGAAAGTTAGCTCGCCAGGTAGGTACTCAATTCTAATTCGGCTTTCTTCATTTTCCATTTTTCTTTGTAACATATTGTTTATTTTCAGTTTATTATGTTTGGTTGCCAAGAAGAACATGAAATTAGAGTTGGGTTTCTGAATTATCATAGAAAAGAATTAAAATATGAGTTTCTGGGTTTTTCTTTTTGTTCATTATTTATTGTTTTCTCTACAACCAAGCAGGACTTATAGACTTTTGTGTCTATGTAATGTGTTTATTTTTTGAAAACCTTGGTGGGTTTTTGATAATTTTGTAAATTGTGAAACTATAGAATGTTTGTGCTTCAAGATTTTAGGAGTTGCCTAGTATAGTCCCTGTGTACTGGAATATTCCTTTTTTTTTTTTTTTTTTGCCCTTTTAATAAAATGCTTAGTTACTTCTTAAAAAGGATAATGCCAGTGATTGTTTTTGGGGTAATTGGTGATTTTCCTATGTTGGCTAAGAAATTTGGTTCCTGATATTTGTTTTGTACCAGAGACTGTCCTGTGCTCACATGTATTGATCCAGTCTGCCAGCAATAACATAAATGATATACTGTTCTTATCCTTGATAAGTAGTTTAGTGTGTGGGAAGGTGAATGCCGCTGTTGTATGTGCTCTGTACTGATCAAATTTTCAAATTGCTTTGTTTTGTTAATAAATGTGTTGCAAATCAGATGTGTGTTCTTTTGATTCTTGTTGAGCGGATTTATTTGCTTATCTTAAATTTAATTCTTTCTCTAACTTCTTTTTTTCTAGTTATGAGCACTTAAAACAATACATTTGATAAGCCCTCAACACCAGAGGATATTTGAATATTTTTTTGTACATAATTCTTGATCCAATTCCTTTCAATCCTGACTTTTACCATTTGTTTTTTTTTCCAAGTACCACCCTGATGTCAATAAGCAACCTGGAGCAACGGAAAAGTTTAAAGAGATTAGTGCTGCATATGAGGTATGAATGAGAACAAAAAAGTTGACACTTATTTATTTTTGATTTCATCTTTACTAAAGCAATATATTTGTTGCATCTTTGAAGCTAGTGATGAACTTTGCAGTTCCAATCTAGGCAGTTTTGTCCATCCATAGGTAGCTTTAGTCAGTAATAAATTTCTATGGACCATCCTTCATTATTATGCTTCTTGCAATTTCTACCGGAACAGATAAGATGTAAAGATGAACTAGGTGCACCCATTAGTGTTTATATCTGATACGTGGAATGGAATCTTTGGTTAGGCTTTGGTGACTTATCAGAAGACATATAGTGTTTGACCTTGTAAGCTTTATGATGGTTTTGAGAAGTCTTACGTTGAGATCAGATCCGGTTTCTAGAATTTTGTGTGCTTTTCCTGTGTGCAGGAAGTATTTCCTCTTATTTAATAAGATCTTATTAATTACAAAAAGAAAACAAAAAATCAAATTTGTTGTCTTGCATTCATTGTACAAAAATACTGTTACAGATGGGGTTTTTGTAACATTTTATTGATTTGTGGATGTATTAAACCTTACTGTATTTCTGTAAAGGGCTCTCTTGTATGCTCCTAGTTTACATTAGTTTTTTCCTACTAAAGAAACTTCTTACTTGAGTTTAAAATAGGAGATATTTGGGTTAAAATATGAGAGAGACTTTAGTCCCTCACCTTAGCACCTATTTATGTTAGGGTTTATGGTATAATTACTAGAATGTAAAATAACATGCTAATATATAAAGATAACAAGAATGACTCTTAACAACTTGCATAAAAAATAAGTGAAATAACTCTAATTAGCAAATTGCTTCCTTATGTTAATAAATTAGTCCCTCACCTTAGCTCATAATGTAAAATAACATGCTAATATAAATTGGAAAAAAAGTCTAGGTTAGGGAACTTTATAGTGCCTAGTTTCTTAATTTTAATAAAATTTAATTTTATCAGCTTTCCTTAAGGTGGCTTTTGGTTTGGGTCATCTTTTAAAATTCCTAAGAATCATTTCCTAAAAGGATTCCTAGGTATTCCCTTGTTTGGTTGTAAGTAGCTCAAGGAATTCAAATGTCCACAGGCATCCCAATACCCACAAAATCTCACATTTAGGAGAATAGATATTTCCTCCAAACAGGCCAGTGACCACATTCCTAAGGTTGAGGAAAGTTATAAATATATTTTTTTTAATAATCGAAAATATTAGCCTTACTTTATTAAAAAAACCTAACCTCAATTAGATAGGTAAATGATTATGAAAGTATTCAAATTTTTATAAGCCAAGAAGTATTAAACTTATTTCCTCTGAAAAAATCAATCTAACCACACATCTAATCAATCTTCATTTACAAAAACAGGGCATAAAGAGTTTATTTTTGTTAATGCAAGGTGTTATGCATTGGAATCAGTTTTGGGAATGGTTTATGCTATATCCTAACCTTTTCTTTCTTCATTTTTATTTTGGGGAAAAGCTAATCAGTTTGGCAATGGTTATGCAATTTAATGTGTTTATTCTACGCTTTAAATTTCTTTATTTGGATTCATGTGATGCATTTATTATCTTTTTTATGGCCCTTATTATATATATATATATATATATATATATATATATATATATTTTAAAAAGATAACATTATTGGTATTTTCAATAAAAATTATAACGTATAAAGATATTTCAAGCTTATTTTATGCACAGGTATTCTGGGGGAAACAAATGCAATCCTTTAGAATTCCTAAGAATTAGTGATGCGCGACACAATTTATTATTTAATTATTGTAATTTATTATTTTTGGTATTTTTATGTAAAAAACGTTATTTTAGGTTTAGGTTATTTATTTCCTTGTTTTTAGGTGTATTTAATGCTTTTTAGGTCAAATTTGATTCCTGATATGGTTAGGTATCAATTAGGAGTTATTTTAGAATATGTTTTCTTGTATGTCAAGTTTTATGGAGCCCTTAAATAGGCCCCTAAGTCTGTAAACGTTTTTTAAGAAGAATTTATTGAATAAAAATCAGAAAAGGTGAGCCTTTGCTCTTCTTTTGGTTCTTTAAGAACTGTGAACTTATCAGGGATTCTTTCTTCTGGCGTTCAAACTTTATACCTCTGGTTCGTGATTCAATTGTAATCATTGGGTCAAGGTCTGTTTATACCTTTGGTTCGTGATTCAATTATAATCATTGGGTCAAGGTTTGTTTATACCTTTGGTTTGCGTTTCACTTATAAACGTTGGGTCAGGGTTCTATCAAAAATCTGAATTTTAGCTTTCTTGGGCAAGTATTCCAATATTGATTGTTGGGTTTCAAAGCGTGTCAATTGAGGTTCGCATCATATTCTAATATTGTTTGTTGGGTCTCAATGCGTGTCTATTGAGGTTCGCATCAATTAGTCAAACTTAAAAATCTCATAATTGCATAAATCTTGTCAAACTAAACATGGGCATCATTACGTTCCTAGGCAATCACATTACTAGGAATTTGGATGCCAAAGGGTATATTGGAGACTCTTTGATTCAAACACCACATAAATGTGGTTCCATATAAAAGCGTACTTTTTGAATTTTGTGTGTTGAGTTTCCATGGGGTTTTGTTAATTGGGCCTGGATTATATTTTTTCCCAGAATCCCAGCTCCATCTTTACATTGTTTGAACTCAAGTATTCATATGCATGTAGATCACTGCATCTCTGTGTAAGGTAAATGCTTTCTTGTGTAGATACAGGCAAAAAAAGTCTCCATAAAATTATTGAAGCTATAGAATATGTTTCACATAAAAGGTTTGTTTATTTCTATGACCATAGCCTTGCCTCTATCCATAATCTCACCAGTATTGCATCCAATGCATTTCTGGCTGTGTCTTGCCTCTTCAATGCTTTCATCTGAAGCATCCATAAGTTTTTCGTTGTTTACTGTCATTTGAATCATGGACATGTAAAACAATGTTTTGTGGACTTGTTATTTGAGTTTTCAATTTCTGCCTATGACAGCTGTTATCTGACTACTGCAATTTTTTTTTCAATAAAAAAATTTCAATATATTTATGATATTGTCTTTTGAATTCTGAAGTACAATACTGTCAGGTGCTATCAGATGATAAAAAGAGGGCTTTGTATGATCAATATGGTGAAGCTGGAGTTAAGAGCACAGTGGGCGGACCATCAAATGCTTACACGGTACTGCATATATTGTACTTTCATTTTATAATTTTATGTTGCAAATAATGAATTAGGAAGATGGCGTACTCTTGAAACATTGACAAGCAAGCATATCATTGACATTGTTGGGTAATATGCAGTACGCACCCTCATTTTTTCATTTTCCATAATTTGAAATTTTGAAGGGGGATGGCGGGTTGATGGATGTCTTACCATGTTTCCAAAGCTTTAACTATAGAAGAGTGTTGCTTACACATCCTGTCTTTATGACATATCTCCTCATTCAATATTACTTGTAAAAAAAAAAAAAAAAATCTTGTTAGCTTATAGGAGATGAATTTGCTTTAAAGGTTTCATTGTTGTGATGTCTCATATTTTCTCTTGAAAGTTTGTTTTTCCTATTGAAACCCAAGAAAACAAGTTTGAATTGTTTTTCCAATTTTATATTCTGATAATAAATTTGTATAACAACTTATTACAGATTTAACTGTCCTTTTTTTTTTTTTTTTTTTTTGCAGACCAATCCTTTTGATTTATTTGAAACATTTTTTGGTCCAAGCATGGGTGGATTTAGTGGTATGGACCCAGCTGGATTCAGAACACGCCGTCGTAGTACCGTCACTAAGGGTGAAGATATACGGTGAGTAAAAGTTTGAATTTTGTTTGAAAGATTCAAGTTGGTCTTTGATTACCATTCTTACTAGCTCAACAATAATGTTACTTAGTTGCTTGAGAAATAATATGCAGAAGTATTGTTAGTCTCCTCTGATGTAGCCTGGCTATTTTTAGGTCTCAAATCTGTGTTTATTTATTGGACTGAAGCTTCTTAAGCCACTAGCTTGAGAAATATAACTAATTTACTGACTGGTTCTGTTGCCAATAAACTAACGATTATACGATAGTTGGATTTAAGACCTTTTTATTTTATTTTTTTTATAAAGGAAAAAAAACTGGGTAAATTAGGTAATTTACTTACAAAACCAAGGGTACCCCCCGCCTCACTTCTCAACTTGATGAACTCTTAGAGGGAGAACACCTTATTTTCATTGTTTTATTTTGTTAAAAAAAATAATTTAGACAAAAGTAAAATTGTACCATGAAAAAGATGAGGCTTTAAAAAGCTGTACTTGCTCTTTTAAGATGAAGAAAAGCTAAATCAAGCAGGCACTATTTCAAATAATGGGTAGGACCTTCCTATCTAGAAAACAGTGACAGCAGGTAGATGTGCTTGAGAAGATCTTTCTCAATTTTAATGTGTATAAGTATCAAATAATTTATTTTCTATCATTGATTGATGGCTTGTAAGAAAGTTTGGGATAGAAAATTTCAAGAGCATATTAAGGTCCTTAATAAACCCTACGTGACAACCTTCCACTAAATATTTATGAATGAAGATATCAGATATCTATAGCGCCTCAATGCTACTAAATAGACTATGCTTGATTTAAGATGCTGATTCATATAAAATCATTTCTTACTATAGCCTGTAATATTCATCTAACGTTTTATGGTTAATTGTCTTCTATGTTATGAAATGTACCATTTCCTCTTGTTCTATAGTTGTAATGTCACACTATGAAAATTTACTCTTTTACAGTTTATTGAAGACTTTGATTTGACCAACGGTTCAATTGTATTTCAGTTATGATATCATCTTAGAATTTTCTGAGGCTATTTTTGGTTCGGAAAAAGAATTTGAGCTTTCCCATCTGGAAACATGTGAGGTTTGTACTGGTACTGGAGCAAAGATAGGCTCCAAGAAGAGGATATGCTCAACTTGTGGTGGGAGGGGTCAAGTAATGAGAACTGAGCAAACACCTTTTGGCATGTTTTCACAGGTATCTAAGCACTCTTTGTTTCTGACTGCAGGTTTTTTTTTTTGGGTTGCTTCCTGATCTTCTAATTTCTGTAGTGACATAAATATTGTAAATCACCCATTAATTCACATGAGAACTAAAGGCTTGGTGGCTAGTTACATGGGAGGATCAGGTGGTGCGTTGCAATGGAATTTGATGCCCTTCTTTTCAATTTTATATAATGTCCCAGAATGCAGTACATAGAGGATGTAGTGTTGGAAATTAAGTATGAATCAATTTTTTTTTTGGATACGTAATCAAAGATTTATTACAAAAAAAAGACATCATGTTCATGATGGTGATCACTCTGAACTTAAAATGGATACAAGTAACTCAAGAAGAGATACGAACAGAAAGAAGAAAATCAGAAATGGAAAAATTAAGTATGAATCATATCTTTGAAGTGAAAAGAATTATGGTGTTTTGTATTTTAGAGTAAGTTTTCTTGGAGAAGAATTTTCTGTGCAGGGATTCCTATTTAAGTGCTTCTTTTCTTTCTGTGGCATACTGCTTTAAGCAATTGTTTTAGAGCAAATAATTTACTGGTTTAGAGACTAGAAAGTTTGTTATTAGTTGGTGCTCTGTGTGAAAAGGGATAGAGAATATGTCGATCAACATCTTTGTACAGCTTGATTTTTCACTCTTTTGGTGGTGGTTATTTCCTCTCTTCACTGTTGATTGAATGATGCTGGGAACTGTCATAGACTTGTCTGTTCCTTAGGATTGGACAGTTTGGACTATTGGTAGTGGGGAGGGTTTAGTTTTTTTTGGAAATCAATTCCTTTATGTTAAATGAGGAGAATTTGGTTGGATAGAAACAGTAGGTCTTTTGAGGGAAAGAAGAATCTTTATATGACTCACCAAGAGCCTTTTTGCTTTACTGCCACCTCCTGGTGTTTCCCGCATAGATGCATAGGGACTAAATCCCTCCTCCCCATTGCAACTATTGAATTATCAATAGAAAGTATCTTTGGATGACTCAAAAGAGGGAATCCTAATGGCTTATTTTACTAGGTTTTGATGTAATTGTCAGGCTCTTGGTTCTAAATTTCTTGGGTTATTTGTATTTTCCATACAATTTCTCATGCTTTTACATGTTATTTCTTTAATGGGTTGGCCTGTTTCTGCACATTATTATTATTATTATGGATCCAGAACAGATTAGCTGGAAAGCACGGACATAGCATTTGGGTTGCCATGTTTGTGTCCAACATGTATGGGACACAAAACATGCATTGGACATGGCTGCACACATGTCCCAGCCGTTTTTTATTTTTTATTATTTAAAATTTTTGAAAAATGACAGGCATGTCGGGGACACATGTGCCCAAAAAAAAAAGACAGCTGAAACACATTGTACCTTCACACCAATCTCCTCCCACTTCTTTTTCTCACGTCGCTCCAGCAGCCCAGATTCTTGGATCGATTTATCTTTTACAATTTTCCCCCTCTTTTCCTTTTTCCTTGTTTTTTCCGCCTCACACGTGAAGAGCTTATTTCTCTCCACCCACCCACGTGAACAAAAGATGTAAATACTAAATAGGTGCTTTTCAAATATTTGTCTTTTATGATTAAAGTCACACCACCCATCAAGCTATGTAGTTAAACTTGCAACTTTTTACAATTCTTTTTTCGTTATTTTGGTAGTCAGTAGACACTTTTTTTTGGTAAGTGATAAGAGTAATATCAATCAAGATGAAAAAAAAAAAAAAGATAAAGAAAATACAAGGTGTTCATGATGTTGAACACAAGAAAAAACAAGAAACAACATCAAAGAAAATAGAACTCAAGGGACAATTCTAAGAGAAGAAAGCAACTTTATGATAGAAGAACAACCCGAAGAACCCCAGCAATCAAAAAGAGTTTGCTGGCATAAAACTTGTAACTGAACCAGTAATTTCTCAGAGTTCGTTTAGGAATAGTTTATTTAGCTGAAACTGAAAACTTTTTGCTGAAAGTACTATAGATAAAGTTAAAAGGTAACTAAAATAGTACAGTAGGACCCATGAATAGTACCAAAAAGTGCAATGGGACCCATGAATAGTAGCAAAAATAAGTTAAATAGTAAAAGAAGTTAGTTTCTTAAGCCAATGCCAAACGCAACCTCAGTAGCCTCAAAAGATTGCCGATATCTTTCCGTTCAAACAATCCACATCAAACAACCAGGAACCATATTCCAAATGTTTGAATTAAATTTTCCCAGCTAGTGGCTCCAACAAAATATCAAACTTTTCTCAGAGCCTGGTATGACCCATTGGATCTGAAATACTTGAAGCATATGCACTCACAGTGAGTGAGCTATAGGATAATGGAGGAGGAGATGATCCATAGATTCCTCATTATAACAGCGAATACTAGACTGATTCACCAAAGAGAGACCCCTAAAGCATGAGACTCCAAGGTAAAGATTTGACAATGAACTGTTGTCCACGAAAAGAAAGCCACCCTTTTTGGAACCTTAACTTTCCAGATACCCTTCCAAGGAAAAATGGAATTCAAAGCATCCCGAATCTTGGTAGACAGTAGACACATGTATAAATTATTAGTGGCTAGGCATTAAATATGCTTCTAAAAGAATTTTTAACATTTATTTTTAAAAAATTAATATTTTTGTTCTAAAAAACAAATTTTATAAGCTTTGAACTATATATATAATTAATTAATTAATTAATATATGTATCCCCACTGTACCTGTGTCCTAATTTTTCAAAAATTTATATGTTGTACCCGTATCCATGCCTGTATCCGTGTCCATGCTTCCTAGTGAGATTAGTTAGGGTTGGCCACATTTATTCTTTTCCACAAGAACCTAATTGCAATGCTGAAGTTTATGAGATCTTGTATCATTCTAAGGACCATAAAAAAAAACACATGGGGTGGCTAGTTGACTTCATATCTCATCTGTTGCATTTTCTACAAACTTGCTTTATGGTTTATTGATACATATATAGAGGAGATGTTTATTGACACTTTCACAATTCACTGCTTTCCTTTCCTTCTACACTGAACTTACTTATCTTTCTGTTACTATTATTATTATATTTCATTGAAAAAAAAAAAAAAAAAAAAAAACTCTCTTTGTTAGCTTCTAGAAACAAGAACTGATTTGTATTGCTAAAGTTTATAAGATCTTGTATCATTCAAAACTCAAAAGACCAAAAAAATACACTGCGTGTTTTGTCAACTTCATCTTTCATCAGTTTCTTGTTTTGCATACTTTCTTTATGGTTTATTATTACTCTTTCATAATTTGCTACTTACCTTTCCTTCTACACTGAACTTACTTATGTTTCCATTAACACTAGGTTTCTGTATGTCCAAATTGTGGTGGGGAGGGTGAAGTTATTTCTGAATACTGTCGGAAATGCTCGGGTGAAGGACGTATACGTGTTAAGAAAAATATCAAAGTTAAAGTTCCTCCCGGAGTTAGTGTGGGCAGTATCCTTAGAGTCGCTGGAGAAGGTGATGCTGGACCAAGAGGGTATGTGGTTGAATTTTGATTTTAGCATTTGTAATCCTCATTGGGAAGATTCTTTGGTAAATCATTGAAATAATCTACAATTCATTGTCTTATTACATGTGAGAGGGTAGATATTTGCCATCGATATGTCTAACGAATTTATATATGACATGACATATGAGCTATGTGTTCCCCTCAACCATTGAGTGGCCTGCTTTGCTATTCAGTTGCATCTTTCCCTTATCTACTCTCTTTTCCTCCAAAAGAAATATATACTCAGTAATGGATTTTATTGTTTCAGCAGTGGTCCTCCTGGGGATCTTTATGTATACCTTGATGTTGAAGAGATATCAGGAATTCAAAGAGATGGCATAAATCTCTCCTCAACAGTATCTATCAGTTATCTAGATGCCATATTGGGGGCGCTTGTTAAGGTAAAGTAGTATGAGCCCAAAAGTATTGCTTTTATTTTGATGAAGCAATTATTTTGAAGTCATATCCACACAAGGGAGGTAGTCTGAGTAGTGAGCTTTTCTTAAGAACATGTAATGAAATTACAATAAAGGTTGAAGTCAATAAATTTTTTTTTTTTTTTGAACTGGGATGGGATCTAGCATTCTGTCTGCTGGGCTGATCCTCTGTCCTTATGACTGAATTATCTGGGGATCCTGCCTAGTAAAACACAGAGTCTGACTATGAAATATGAAGTAAAAGAAGCTATTTAGCCTTGATATCTATAACACCTGTTTATTCTAAAATGTCAATTAGTTGTTGTTAAAACTACTAATAAGCTCATTCACAAAAAAGAGATCAGTGGCACAAAGCCTTTCAAGTAAACCCTTCACTCTGCTCTGAATTTGTGAATAAGCATGTCCAGTCACACGGTACCCATAGCCTACCTTATTATTATTGAAACATAACTTAATGAGGAAGACTGTTTATCAAAAATGGGAAATGGGAAACGGGAAAACAAAACAAAGAAAAGAAGAGGACTGCTTATTCTGAAAAAAAAGGGATTCTATGAATTTTGCAGATTTGAGATTGTTGCTGACCAAGTTATTCTTGATTATTTTGTTAGATATTGCTTTTATTGCACCTTCTACTGTGCTGCATTTTCCAGTGCTTCCTTAGTCAGCGACTCAGTGCTTTATATGCTCAGCACTTTCAATTTAATTAGACTGTTTGACAAATATATACCAAATATTGTATTTTACTGCTTTCTTCATCTAATGATTTTTTTTGGGGTAAATTTCACTAACTACCCTTGAGGTTTGGAGTATTACCAAGCACATCCAAAGGTTTTAAAAAGTGACCAATTTGGTCCTTGGTCACTAACACCGTCTGTGCACCATTTTATTAAACAATTTTTTTTCTTTACTTCATCTCACCCTTCACGACGAGCTCTCCCTTCTTTCTGTCTTTCCGATCTGGAGCTCAAACTCCTCAACTCAGCTCTCACAGCCTCTCTCTTCGACTCAAAAATGACACTGTCAGAAAGCACAAAGCTCTTGATCAAGATCTCACTGTCTCTGACATGGTGGTTGAGTTTAGCCAATACAGCATTGATTTCACTCTGGGTTTTGAGCTTCCCTCCCGATAAGCTCAAAGTCTGGCACTTTGCAGAGAGAAAAACAGCGTCGTTCAGAGTGTGGGAAATGGAGTAAAGGAGGTCGAGATAGAGTGGGTTTGAATGAGAGTTTGGGAAGTCGGTGAAGTCTGTGAGTTGGGTTTGGAGGTCGTTTAGCTTGGTTTTGATCAAACCCTATTTGCTTTTGAAGCTTTGTGTCTGTGAGATTTGGTTTTGGAGTGTGGAGAGGAGTTGGCTCGAGAGGGTTATGGGGTTGTTTTCTGAAGCCTTCATAGCTTTTTTTTGCTAACAAAACACACACAGACAGAGAGAAGGGAGAGCTCGGCGTGAAGGGTGAGATTAAGAAAAGAAAAAAAAAAAATTGTTTAATAAAATGGTGCACAGACGGTGTTAGTTACCAAGGACCAAATTGGTCACTCTTTAAAATGTTTGGATGTGCTTGGTAATACCCCAAACCTCAGGGGTAGTTAGTGAAATTTACCCCCTTTTTTTTTGGATAAATAACGTAAGAGCTTTGTATTAAAAAATAGCTAACTCAAGTACACTAGAAATGTACTACAGTGGCAGAAATTAAGTTTCTTCATCTAATGATTTGATTCAATCCTGCCCAAACCTTGAAGTTTTTCTAATTTCCTTGATGGTAATTGTAAAAAACCAGGGTCCCTTACTGTTTGTCTGTTGTTGACCAACTTGATATTGCATAAAAATGCATCTTGCATGTATGCTGCTGAACCTTTCAGGTGCTCCTAGATGACAGCCGATTTAGTTTCTTTTTGTTACACAACACTTGGTTCATGTCCAACCAGATTTCTGCAGCATACTTATTAATATGTGTATTAGCTTAGCCCTTGATGATACCTTTTTGCCTGATTTAACCTACTATTTTCCTACCAGTGCTGCATGGAATCTCCAGCTACTATTTCAGTCAGATGAATCTTGTTCAACTGAGTTCAATATTGGTAGATATGGATAGGACAGATGAACCTAACCTTTTTTTTGATAGGTAATAAGAATATTATTAAAACAAACAAAAAAACAGATGAAAGCCAATACAAGGTGTTCATGATGGTGAACACAAGGAAAAGCAATAAACAAAACAAATAGCAAACAACGAACAGGAAAAAACTTAAAGAGCAATACTAAGAGAAGAAATAAACTCTAAGATAGTGGAGCATTCCGAGAAGCCCCAACACCTAGACCAATCAAATAAAGTATACAATGTTATTTTTTTAAAGGGTTAATTGCACTTTACCCACTTGTGGCTTGACCTGTTTTAAAAGTGTCTATCTGTGGTTTTAAAAGTGTCACTCTATCCACTTGAGGTCACCACCGTTAGACTTCCGTAACCCACCTTGCTCCTTTCACCGTTAAGAACTTAAAAAATCAAAGAAAGCAGATCTGAAAGGGGTATTTGAAAAATTATAGAAGTTGCTTATATTTTGGCTTGAGAACACTAAAGAAAAACCCTAGATTTGATATAAATTTACAAAAAAGTTACTCTAATTTTGACATCTCCAGAAGATCAAAATCCATAAAACTTATTCATTGTAAAATTCAGTGGATCTAAGTAGACAAATAAATTTGATTAGAGTCCAAGTAAACAAGAAACGAAGAAGGTTGTGGATAGACTGAACCATATACTAGTTTGTCTTCTAACCTGAAATACAGTGCCAATCTGCCTCAGTGCCTCCTCATCAGGAACTAAAGAATCTGAAAAAGCTTTTTTTTTGGTTGTTGGAAAATTGGTTCAAAACCTAATGTTTGGTTCGCAACAAACTTTTCCCAATCATCAAAAACCTAATTAATTCAACCAAATCCCTAAGCAGCACAACTCACAAAATTCATAAACTTTCCCAAGAGCTAATTTAGAGCAAGGGTTTGAAGATGAAGATGTGCTCTATATGCGTGTTGTTTGGGTCGCGATATTGGATTTCTAAGATATTTAGAGAAGGAATTTGTGGAGAGTGGCTTAGATCCATTTTCTATTACGTTTTATAACCTAAAGTGTTTTTCTAATGGAAAGGGACGAGGTGGGTTACAGAAGTCTAACGCAGGTGACCTTTTTTGGGTAAAGTGACACTTTTTAAATTATGGTAGGCACTTTTATAATGGACCAAACCACAGGTGGGTAAAGTGTAATTAACCATTTTTTTTAAATAAGTAGGAATACTAGAACCTGAATCATGCTGTATATGTGATAGCCAGATCAGGACATTGATTTCTAATGTATATCCAACCTGAACATATGTTGGTTGCAATAGCATAAAGTGATTGCAGAGTACACACAAATTCATTAGTATTTCAAAGGCCTTTTGAATCTGTCTGATATGATGTTACATAATCTAAACTACACATCTATCTTATGGTGGATAGTCAGAATGTAACCAAATGCATCAATACCTTTGTTCTACTATTTGTTATGTCATTCTTTTGTTACTACCTTCTGTGGTTTATGGGCCATTGGAGTCTTTCTTTTTTTCCCCTCTCAATTTCTTGTTTGTATTTTTACTTATCAAAAAAATAAAAAAATTCTTGTTGGTATTTTGTTCACAGTTGATTAACTGAACTTCTAACATCTAAACAGGTAAAGACAGTTGAGGGAATTACTGAATTACAAATTCCACCAGGTACCCAACCTGGGGATGTGCTTGTCCTGGCAAAGAAAGGTGCACCAAAACTGAATAAACCATCGATCCGTGGTGACCACTTATTTACAGTTAAAGTTACTATTCCAAATCGTGTCAGGTATAGAGATATTTTGTTTCTTTTCCTAGTTGCCATTATAACTCTGAGATGATAGTATCAACCTTTCTGCGGTCTGTGCGGTCATCCCTTGTCTATTATGTATTATTTGGAATTAATTCAACTCAACTCAACTAATCCTTAACTCAAATAAAGTTAAGGAATTGGCTCTAGGGACCTTCAACTACTTGGGGATTTTAAAGTTTTTGAAAAATCATGGTTTGATACTATGTTTTTAACTTTCAAGGTGTAAATTTTATGTGTTTTTTTATGTTTTTCACTTTTTCTCTAGTCATAGAAGCAGCTTGGTCTTATGTGTTTTTTATTATAACTGTGTGTGAATTTTATGTGGATTTAATTTCTATTTATGTAATTTATTTTTTTTTCACTCCTTTTTCTTTCCAAGTTAAAATACCAATTAACTTAAGACCAAGTACTTCAAAAAATTATTCATATATGCTGTAACTAGGAGCTTAAGCTGTTTCATAGAGAAAATATAATTTCAGATTTGATATATTCTTCTTTTTCTTTCTATATATTGTTTAGGGCTTCAAATCTAAACCTCAGCTTGTGAAATCCAAGTGACGTAGGAAAGGGGGGAACAATAAACTCTAATTTAGAACACCAGGGAAAATCTGGTATAGCTTGGGTTTTGAAGAATTTGGGTTAGATTTTGGTGGGGAATAAGCTAGAAAATAATAGGGATTCCAAAGGGACAAGGATTAGTAGGGTTTCAAAATGAAAACAAATGTGAAAATCAAGATTTGGGTTGCTGAGAATAGTGATGTGAACGGTAACCATGAATAGTAAAATTAAAGAAAATAGATAAATTCTAGGAATCACACCTAGACTTCCTAAACATCACACCTATGAGTTCCTTGGCATCACACGTTGGAGAAGGTTGCATCACACAAACCATAAAAGAAAGCTTCATAGCTCTTAAATTGTGAAAATATTCATTATTAATCAACTCAACAAAAAGTACTACAACTCTTTAAATAGAAGACTAATACCTAATCCTAGTTGAACTATCAGGATGGAAGTGTTTCTATATATCTAAAGGTGTAGGCTTACGTTACTAAAGAGTACTCTCTCAAGTCTCCCAATGTATTTTTTATCTCTTTTTTACTATTCCTAAAGTTGTGACTGCTAGATTGGAAAGTATTCAGAGGAATTTTTTTTCTTTGGGGGTCTTCTGAGGGGAGTTTCAAATACCCTTTGGTGGCTTAGGAAAATGTGTGTTTATCCATTGAATTGGGCGGTTTGGGGATAAGAAGTGTGATGTCATTTATTCAAGCTTTATTAGAAAAATGGTTGTGGAGGTATGGTCATGAAGTTACCCATCTTTGGTGGAGAGTTATCTCCACAAAATATGGTGAGGGTCAAGGGGGGTGGAGTACTAAAGCATGCTGGAGGGCTCATGGATGTGGTCTTTGGCGAAGCATTCATGAAGGGTGGGAGAGCTTTTCTAAGCATTTGTCTTTTGTAGTGCGTGAAGGTACTCGTATCTGCTTCTGGCATGATAGATGGATTGGTGATAATAACCTAAAATTTCTCTATCCTGAGCTCTACTTGTGTTCAGTTGACAAGGACGCTTGTATTTTTGAGGTGTTGTGTCTTTCGGAGGGGGATACTGTTAGAGTTTGGGATTTAAGGTTTTATAGAGAATTTGAAGACTGGGAGCTAGCTGCATCTTATTCTCTCCTCTGAGTTTATCCAATCTCGTATTCCTTGGGGTGAAATGAGTGATACTCTTTGTTGGCGGCTCAAAGGAGATGGTAAATTTGACACTCGGTCTTTCTACCATGCGATTCGGGGAACTCAGGATTCTTTGTTTCCTTGGAAGGGTGTTTGGAAACCAAAAGTTCCTAAGTCAGTGGCTTTCTTTTTGTGGACAGTTGCTCATGGTCAAATTCTTATTATGGATAATCTCATGCTTAGGGGTCGCTCTTTGGCAAATCGGTGTTGTATGTGTCATTGTGATGGGGAGTCGGTGGACCACCTTCTTGTTCATTGTCCTGTTACATACCTTATGGACTTTTATGCTTCAGGCCTTTGGTATTCATTGGGTTATGCCAGGATTTGTGGCAGGATTGTTATTTTGTTGGCATCAATGGCTTTCATACTTCAAATATTTGGAATTTGATTACAGGTTGCTTGATGTGGATTGCTTGGTTAGAACGAAATCATCGTTCCTTTGAGGACACTGAGAAGACTTTGGAAGAGTTAAAAGGTTTTATGCCAGCGTAGTCTTTTTGGGTGGTCTCGTTGTTGGGGTTTTAACTGATTGTTCTTCTCTCTTTGAGTTTATGCTTTCTTTTAGATTAGTTTCCTGATTTCCCTCTTATTTGTTGTTTGTTTTGTCCTTTTCTTGTTGTTCATCATCATGAACAAATTTTTTTTTTTACTTTCTATTTTAATTAATAATATTTCTTTGACTACCTATCAAAAAAAAAAAAAAAAAAAGAACTAGGACTTCTTAAAACCCTAATAAGACTTGGACTTGGACTCCTTGGGCTTTATTACTAAACCCAAACTAAATAACCAAGCTTAAAATAAAACTAAAGTAAGACCCAATAGACTATAAGCACAGCCCATCCTAGAATATTAGGAAATTATAAAATTACCCTTGATACATAAAATCAAATAAAATATAGGAAATCTGTCTTCTCACTGCCTCTTGCATCATTCTCCCTTGGTGGGAGAAAACTCGATCTCGAGTTTTGAAGTGTTGAAGTAAAAAGAATTTTGGTTAAAAAGAATTTCGGTTTCTTGAAGTGCATCCTTGACATTGAAAAAACACTTTGAATTTGAATTTCTTTTTGTTTCTTCGTTTGTGGCAGCAATGATGATAATGATACACCCACCAATTCAATTGACCCATTAAACTTTTCAGGAATGACAAAATCAGTATCTTGAAAAGTTGGTGTAGGCAATAGAACCCTACTTTGGCAAGCAACATGAACTTGGGAATAAGATGCTTCGAGTGTTATAGTCTTCACTTCTGCCTTGTAATTTTGATCTACCCTTTCAATTTCAACTACTTCATCATCAGTTTCTATCTCTTTTGAGTCTTGTTGCATTAGTTCAAGCTTCCCTTGATCACTTGCATCTATCTTCAACTCAGCATCCCGATATGCTGCTAACTAGACAACTTGTACCTTTGACAAAGTCAGTAGAGTACTCATGCATAGGACATAAGGGTTTTGATAAATCTTTCCAAGAAAAGTTAGTGCAATCTTTGGAAAAATAAGCTGGAATTTGAGGCACTTCTATAGGCTGGTCAGGTTTTATTTAGGTAGCTTCTGTTGCTACATCAGAATTTTGAGCTTCTAGATCTTTTCCTTCAATAACTTTTGGCTCTGATACCAAACTGACATAGGATAAGGGGGAACAACAAACTTTGATTTAGAATACTAGGGCAAATCTGGTATAGCTTGGGTTTTGAAGAATTAGGGTTAGGTTTTGGTGGGGAATAAGCTAGAAAATAATAGGGATTCCAAAGGGACAAGGATTAGTAGGGTCTCAGAATGAAAACAAAGGTGAAAATCAAGATTTGGACTGCTGTGAATAGTGATGTGAACAGCAATCGTGAATAGTAAAATTAAAGGAAATAGATAAATTTTAGGAATCGCACCTAGACTTTCTAAGCATCACACCTAGGGTTCCTTGGCATCACACCTCAGAGAAAGTTGCATCACACAAACCATAAAAGAAAGCTTCATGGCCCTTAAATTATGAAAACATTCATTATTAATCAATTCAATAGAAAGTACTATAACTCTTTAAATAGAGGACTAATACCTAATCCTAGTTGAACTAGGATTTCTTAAAACCCTAATAAGACTTGGACTTGGACTCCTTGGGCTTTATTACTAAACCCATACAAAATAACCAAGCTTAAAATAAAATTGAAGTAAGACCCAATAGACTATAAGCACAGCCCATCCTAGACTATTAGGAAATTATAAATTGCCCTTGATACGTAAAATCAAATAAAATATAGGAAATCTTTCTTCTTACTGCCTCCTGCACACCAAGGCAAGCTTGCTGGAAATTTTAGAATATCTTCTGTATCTCTTGGCCTTGGGTACAAGTATCTTTTGGGCTGTCCATCAATTTGTAGTTGTTTGAACCCCAACCCTCATGGTTATGTTAGACAACCAGAGTGTCTTGACTCAAATTAAGATACATGTTTAGCCCTTCATCATTATGGCTGCTAGTGCCAAGAGTAATTAAAAAAACTAGTATAATCTTTTCCAATTTCTTTTGATAAATTAGAAAAATTCCTCCTTTTCAGTTTACTGAATTTGTGCTCGTTTTCTAAATTTATATTCCACTTTTTGCCCATATTTGCAGTGCCAAGGAGCGTGAATTGCTTGAAGAACTTGCTTTCATGAAGAGCACTACCAGCAGTCGTTCACGAACTCGTCCTAAAACTCAGTCACCACGTAAGTATTTGCATTTGTAATTTGTGAGTGAATATTTTTTTGGTCCCTTTTTTTATCCAGCAGTACTCTCTCAAGTGCTAAATATATATGCTTAGCGCCTTAAGTTCAGTATTATATTTTACTTCTGCAGTTAAAAGTAGAGAATATCAGGAGGAAAATGTTGCAGAAAAAAAGGAAGAATCAGTAGACCAAAATGATGTATGGAATAAGTTAAAAGAGTTTGCTGGGTAATAATCCTCTCTCTCTCTCACACACACACACACGCACACACACAAAAACACTGTGTGTTTTACACACACAATTTATTTACTTAATCTTAATGAGTATTACCACTACTTGCTATGATCCTATACCGGGAATTAACTTCATCTGTTACCATCCTTGAGCTATTCTATTTTAATATTTGGGACTATGTCTGCAAATTTCATCTGTTACAATCTGGAAGCCTTTTTTTTTTTTTTTTTTCGTCTCTTGAAGGGTTCAGTTCCAATTTATCTTCCTCCCCACAACAAATATTTGTAGCATATATGTCATCCAATAATTGAGCCATAATTTCAATCATGCAACGCTTGATGAATAGAGGATTCCAATAAAAGCAACAATTTCTGTTCTCTAGATAAACCACTACCTGAACATCTCCATTCCTAGCAATGAAGAAAAGACTAGGAAATCTCTCACTGAGAGTAATCTCACCATCCTACAGATAATGTCAAAAAAAAAAAAAAAATGTTAGAACCATCGCCTACAACATATATGACAAAGTGCAAGAAGCTGTCACATAGTCTTCTAATCTAATGTCCTTAATCTCATCAGAAGAGCAGCTCTCCAAGTAGTTGATGTAAGACAAATTGGGGAATTTGTTTATGTGCAGCTCTGGTGGGTGGGTTTAGGATGATGAGAATTTGTGGATCTGGGCTTAGAACCTTTTTAGAAAATTGGTTAGGGCTTGTTTGGTAGAGTGTTTGGGTTTTTGTTTCCAAAATAATGTGAAAACTGTGATTTAAAAAGTGTAGTGTAACACATTTTTTGAGTACTCATATTACAAAAAAATGTGTTTAGTAATTTGTTTCTATGAAGTTTTTTTAAAACCAAAAACACAAAATTAGGTGTTTGGTATGAGTATGTATTTTTAAGAAAAAGTGTGTAACTTTTATGGCAAACAGTAGATTAACTATTATTAATACAAAGAGAGAGAAAACTCCCTCCCATAAACCAATTTCTCCCTCTAAGCTCTCCACTCTCAAACTCTCTCCCATTCATAGCTCTTTTGCTCTCTATCTCACATCTTTCCTTCTGTCAAAATCCTAACTCCATTAGCTGCCACAAGCAGCCACCTCCGAGGTGGCTCCCCCCTATCTCTACCTGGTTCTCTCAAGCTCTGATGACCGGATCTCCATGGCTCCACCAATCAGCCACTGAGCCACAATGGTGGTGGCTTTACCGAGTGCTCTCTCTGCTACTCTCTCTGTTATTTATAGCCAAGAGTTCTATTCTTTTTGGATTTGATTTGATTTTTGATTGATTAGGGTACTGGACAGTAGGCAGTAGCTGAGAGGAAGCTCTCTATCCTCCCAGTTTTTCCTAGATCTGTGCAGTGGGGGCTGGATCAGGGATGTATGAGGTGTGGAGGTTGGATCCATGCAATGGAGGTCACGTAGGTTGATATTTGGCAATGTGGTTGTGTTCCTCTGCCTTTTGTGGAATTTTTGCTGTGAGAGAATGAAATTGAGAAGTGAGAGAGGTCTGTTGCTATGGGATGAGAGTCTGAGAGAAGAGATGAAGAGAGAGAAGGAAAGACCATGAATGAAAATGCCAAAAAAAAAAAAAAAATCCGTTAGGTACTGTCTCAATAAACTCAGTTTGTGTGGGTCCCACCGTTTTTACATTATTTACAACAATGCCACCCAAAACTGTTACTTGAAAACTGAAAACTACTCCTTGAGAGTTCTCTAAATAGGTGATTTAGATCACCTAAAGTGAGAACTGTTGAATACTATTATTTGAGTTCCCTTACCAAACATGTAACTTAAAAATGGAACCCATGTTTTTCAGCATTTGAATCACACAAACCAATTTTCAAGTGCTGCTACCAAATGGGCCCTTAGGGTTCAAAAGAGGAAGGATTTGATTCATGAATAAACAAATAAAACATAAAACCTAGTTAACTACCATGGAACCTTATTCTTGGGCTTTGCCTTAATGTTATACTTTCAAAGAGGATATTGCTTCTCCAATCACACTTGAAGTGTGTTTGGTTGGGGTGATTTGTGGGGGATGGAATTTGAGAGGGGAAAATAGAGGTGATTTGTGTGTTTGGTTGGGAGGGGGAGGGGGAGGGGGATGATTTTGGTGGAGCCTGGGTGTTTTCTTCCTTTGCCCACCATTTGGGGTGATATTGGAGTCTCTCCGAATTGGGGAGAAAATGGGGGAAGGAGAGGGGCTTAGATGAGAATTTACCCATCTGCCTATCTTGTCCTATTAGGCGTTGGTTCCTTCTTCTTTGGCTTACAAACTATATTTTTTTCATGTAATAGGTGCATGAGAGTAAACTTATACAAATTACATTTTCTATCCTCTCATTTTCTTTTAAACTAAACAAATAGAGTTTTCCATCTCTCCACTTTTCAATTCTCCCAACCAAACACACTAGGGAAAACTAAATCTTTTCTATCCCTTCACTTTTCCATTCCCCCATCAAGAAACCATTTTCTATCCCTCTAACCAAACAAAGCCTAAATATAACACCCTCCTCCATAATGCATTTTCTTCTATCCCATAGCGTCACAACCACTTCCTAGCAAAGGTTGATAATAAAAGCATAGCTATTTAATCCCCAATCCTCCATTGCAAATTGGAGTGCAACAAACATTCCAAGTGGAATTTGAATTCCTCTCTTATTTTACCCGAGATATTTTTTTCCCAACCTTTTTGCCACTCCTACAGGCAATCGGAATTAAGATAAGAAATACGTTGAAAGGCTAGAAAATGTGCTTTTAGATTAGAGTGAGTCTACCGACTCTTCCAGCCAGTCAATCTCTTGTGTATGCTCTCTATAATGGAATACCAAATGTGCCATGCCTTGAAGTGAGCTCCCAAAAGAAAATTATTGGAGGAGATGAGACACAGCATCTGAGATTACTTGCCAATTCATCAGCATTCATTACCTCTCCAACTGGAGGAATATGCAGCCATTTTGAGTTCTAATCCTTCAAAAACTTCAAGAAAGAAGTATCTTTCCCATCATGTCTTTCAGACTTACAGGATTTTGTGGGGTTCATTTGAGCCTCTATTTTATGCTGAAAATTGCCAGCAAAGGGCTTGAATGTGGCACAAGTATTAAGCTCTGTTTTGGGTTTACTTTTTTAGGCTACCTTAGCTTCTCTATGAGGCCCATATTTCCCCCTATTACCTCGTTTGAGTTTGCGAGCCCCTTTTAACATTTTGGGCTTTTTAAACTACAATCAATTTAATTTTAATGTTGAGCCCATTGAGACTCAACTGCCCAGAGACTCACCAAGACCTAATTGCTGTTTTATGTTACCGAGCTACTGAAATTCAAGAACTTTCTGAAAAATGTCCTTGCAAACAACCTCCCCTTAATTTTCCTCAATGGTCCTTACTTTAGGGACCAGGAAAAGATATTATGTATACCAACATCACTATATCTTACAAGTGAATCTATACACTTACATAAGTGTGGCATGCTGTTACCTTGCTGCACTTATCGTTACACTTTTGTCTCTCTCTCATGCTTGTGTTTATGTATTCAATAGGCTTCTTGGATTAATTCTGTCTTCATCATTATAGTATATAGTATTAATTAAAAGTTGTGGAACATGCAGGTCTGTTGCAAATGGAGCTCTAAGATGGTTGAAAGACAATCTCTAGTCTTGATACATCTTATTAGGTATGGTCCAAACTCACTGACACTTGTCTTGTGAACCAACCAAATTGGGCTCATTTTTCTACCTCCCAAAGAAGCATCCAGTTATTTGCTCCATATCTTATCAAAACATATCCACATTGTACAACAGAGATAAAATTTCACTCTAGTGGATATTCTTTTATTGGTTTTACTTGTAATTTTTTGTTATTTGGAAAATTAATAAGAATTGGATCTGTATCTTATGAGTCGGTTAGGGTAGCAAAATCTAGGAAATGAAGTTCGAAATTGAAAGTACATGTTCAAATTCATTTGGAATTCAGTGTCAATCTAAGCAAGATCCTCTTGCATCAGTTAAGGTTATTTCTTTTATAATAAATATATTGTTGGAAATGCAGACCTTTATATATAACAAATTACAGGCTTGATATCTTATTTCAAATCAATAAGTCATAATTTGGTTGGATAGGAGTTTGTCTTCTTCCTGTGTAGTAGTTCGCCCTTAATGTTCGAATGATTTTATGGACAGCTCTTCATAGAAACCTCCATTTGCGAAGTTGGGGTTTCTCTTTCTTAAATCAAAGTTTATGGATTATAACTGACCTCTCTCTTGGCTAGATTACAAGTTGAATTTTGGAGGTCTAAAAGTAATGGAAAAGTAGAGAGCATGGAAATTTGTCTAAATGTAAACCGGTCCATCCTCAATATATCTCTGATAAGTGATCTTCTGATTTCTTGAATCTGCAGACTGAACTAGCTGTATTCTAGCACAACTAAAAATTAAGGGAGGAAGATTTTCCCCCCTATATTTAATTGGACTTGTTTTGTGTGTTTGACCTTCGGTGTTATGTTAGGTTCTGTGAACAGTTTATCTGTATATATCTGTATATATTAAGAGGATTCAAAAAGTTAGTTATTGTTTTTTTTCCTGTCAAAAATACCTTTAAATTAATTAACTAACAACTTAAAAATGGGGTTAAAATAGTAAATTGGCAAAAGAAAGTTAGTTATTACTTTTTTTACTATAAAAAATACCCCTATCTAAAATTTAAAAATGGGGTTAAAATAGTAAATTGACAAAAATAATAAATTCCTACTTCTATGTTGAAACGCCTTCCTACTTCTAAAAAACTCATACTTTTACGTTAATTTAAATTTCCACTTCTACTCTCTAACTCTTTACAAAATAGGATCATTCTTTTATTAGGTTTAAAACTCTTCCAATCTACAAAACTCACCTCACGTATTCCTTTTTTATTTTTATTTTTTTGTAATTAGAAAAAGTAGAAATCTCAAATTATTAGTTATTGCTTTTTTTCCTGTCAAAAATACCCTTAAATTAATTAACTAACAACTTAAAAATGGGGTTAAAATAGTAAATTGGCAAAAGAAAGTTAGTTATTACTTTTTTTACTATAAAAAATACCCCTATCTAAAATTTAAAAATGGGGTTAAAATAGTAAATTGACAAAAATAATAAATTCCTACTTCTATGTTGAAACGCCTTCCTACTTCTAAAAAACTCATACTTTTACGTTAATTTAAATTTCCACTTCTACTCTCTAACTCTTTACAAAATAGGATCACTCTTTTATTAGGTTTAAAACTCTTCCAATCTACAAAACTCACCTCACGTATTCCTTTTTTATTTTTATTTTTTTGTAATTAGAAAAAGTAGAAATCTCAAATTATAATAAATGCAAATTATTAATTTTTACCCTAAATATAGAAGAGCTTCTGAGCACGCGCTCACGCGTGTACTCAGAGGCTAGTTATTAGTTGTTTTGTTTCATTAATTCAAGGATTTTAAAAAATAAAATGTATGATATCCGATAATTAAAAAGAAATAATGATCTATGTGGTGCACCCTGGCCATCCTGTTTTATAATTCATAGAGTGAAGGAAAATCTTTGGGATTTCTTTCTGGCTGCTAGCAAAATTTAGGGTAATTGTGATTCATAGACGCCAAAACTGTTTTTATTGTTACCAAAGAAAAATTGTTTTTATTGAGGTGGCTCTGTTTGTTTATTACAGACGTGTACAATTATCCAGTGAGGAAACACACACCACTGGCCGGTGGCCACCATATGAAATCACCAAGGTAGTTTCAAAATGGGTTTTATACTCTTACATCCATTTTTTCACGTCCATTATTTTACATCCTTTCTCATTTGGTAAAATGTGGACATTTTTAAAATGAGAAATTTTTTGTATCAATTGTGGATATTAATGTTAGATAGTGGATGTAAACAAATGTGAGAGGATATTTCCCCTTTCAAAATAACAAATCATAACAATTCCTCTACACATTTGAAACCTACTCAAAGAACAAAACATCACTAGCCTATCTATTATGCGTTAGATTTTTTCAAGTTCATGGTCACATCCGAAAGGAACTTATCCTGCAATTTCAAACTTTAGTTATAGTAAGTACCGCATCAAAGATGTCGAAATGTAAAGATTTTGCAAAGGATGGTTAGTATATCTCTAAATAGATAAAAATATATTACGAGACAACTATCAGGCCTGTCCGCATTTTTCTGGCAATCTTATTAGATTTGTGGTTTGCATGTCAAAAGGAAATATATACTATTTTGATCCCCCAATCTAAACCAAGAGACCCCTGATTTTTGTTTGAAGAAAGCTTATTCTACTCTACTACTTGATTGATACAAATGGAGTGATTCCCTTTTAGTTACTTGCTGCTCTTCAACCCCAGGATTATTTAATAAGTTGACGAGTAGCATCCAATTGGGCCTTAACAGATTTAAACCTTTGAGCTAAACCCCAAACTGGAGTGGTTGAACTCTTTGAGCTTGGGTTTCAACAACAATTTTTGATAAAAGAATGGACATGGAAGTGCCAATACCCTTTGATTCCATACCTAAGCCACAACTTGTAGGAAGCCCTCTTGATCGTCCGAAAAATTAAAGAACTTGAATGGATTAGGGTCAAACTTAATATTTGAGGCAAAAGAAATGGAGAAGGCAGCATGATCCAATACACCAGGAGGAAGAAATTCAGCCAAGGTTTTAGGGTGAGCAATGAGCCAATTTAGATCAAACAAAGCTTTATCCATCTTGCTAAAAATGCACCCACATCTATTATTTTATTTCTAGTAAAAAAAGTTTCAACATATGGATTATCAAAAATATCATCACCTAGGATCCACTTAGCAAGTTCAGCCTCAAAGCTAGCATTACCATGGCCCTTAAACCTTTCACTGGTCTCCTTTAAAACATTTTATTAAGAAATATCAAACGAAAAAGGAACTTCTTCATCGTCCCACTCCATGTCAAGATGGAAGATGAGAAAGGGAAATAGGATTGGGGGAAAACCCAACAAGCAAAGTTATGACTAAAATTAATGGCTTCTTTATGCACAATAATAATAGACTAACGTTGAAACTGATTCAAAACAAACTTGATATCCATCACGATGATGTTCATAGCCCAATTAACCTTTTGGCCTTGTTTTGTGGTGAAAATAGCCAAATACCATGTTTTGGCAAAATTTATGGCAAACTAGTATTGTTTCGGAAATATTTAGGAATCTATCACTTTTTTAGTACTCGAGTTCCACAAAATCGAGTTCTAAATAGTACTTGAGTTCATAGTGAGTTGCTAGCGTAGCACTGCTGATCTGGAATTTGTGTAATTAAAAAAATAATGTAGTACTCGATATTACTGATTTTTTTTTTCTTCTACTTTTTGTTTATGTTGGAATGGCTTGAATAGTCAAACTTAGTGGCTTCACATTAGCCAACAAACCATTAGATGGCTTTGCATGCCCATGTCAAGAAGATGCATGATATTCAAGAAGTTTTATGCGTGAAGAAATGTAAGAGCTTACATTAAATGTTCTTCATGAATTGTCAAAGAAGATGGCCAGGAACAACACCTGACATGCAAACCAAATTCATGCTTCTTTTCTTTGGCCATAAATGCTTGCCATTTTCTTTTACTTGACAAGTTTCTTTGACTTGCAAGAGTGAGTTCCTACGGGAGATAAAAAAAAAAAAAAAATTAAAAAGAAAAAAGAAAAAAAAAAGGCAAAGTGGCTCTATGTGAGACAAAGAGACAGAAAAGAACTTGACTGTATGAAAAGTAGAAAAAGGGCAAAAAAAAAAAAAAAAAAAAAGGAAAAAAAAAAAGGTACTAAACTGTATGAAACTCGAGTACTAAAAAGAAGTACTCAATTTCAGTAATATCGAGTACCACATTATTTTTTTAATTACACAAATTCCAAGTCAATAGTGCCACGTTGATGACTCACTAGGAACTCGAGTTCACTGAACTCGATTACTATTTAGAATTTGATTTTGTGGAACTCGAGTTGCTAAATATTTCTGAAAGAGTACTAATTTGCCAAAAATTTTGCCAAACGTGGTATTTGGCTATTTTCGCCCTTGTTTTGTAATTGCATGTAGAAAAACTATAATGACGAGCTAGCTACAATGAGCGGTAGTGCTGGCGAGTCATTGAGTCTGCAACTCGTTGAACATGAGAAACTGGGTTGAGATTGATCTTTCTCTCACACCAGTTGTCTCTTCTTCTTCTTCAATAGATTTCTTTTATAATGTCTTTATTTATGTCCTTAGATCAAACCAACATCTATCCTATAATTTGACTTATATGAATGATCATATAGCTAATTCATATCAATGAAAATAGTGAAATTTTTTAAATTTTAACTCCCAAGCGATATAATCACGGTTTTAAAAATAGAATGGTCACTTCAAGCATTGCACATTAAAAAGTATTTAATCAATGCTAGGGTAAAAGTCAAAGTGATATAGTGTGCGTTTGTTTATGCTTTTAGAAGCCAAAATGCGCTTTTTGAGGCTGAAAATATAAAATAAGCATTGGTAATGATTTCAAAAAGTCCTTTCCCAAAAAAGTTACATTTTGAAATACAAAGGGTGAAACGTTATCGTATGAACAATTAGAGGTTGCTTTTGTAAAAGCCAAAACACTTTAATATATATTACTATTGGAATTGTCACTTAAAAATTTTGAGAGGATGACTACCGTTAGGGACCCAAGTCTTCAATAGGCAATTGCAAAACCATTATCCAAATAGGAATCTTGTCTAAATGCAAGCTTCCCATTTGCAGACATAGTCTTCACTTCTTAAGGAAAAAAGGTTTGATTAGCCGTATACCAGAGCCTAGAGTTAAAGTTAAACACTGCATCTCTGGCTTGAATGGAATCAAGCTTGAAAAGAAAGAAACCCTTTTCAAAAGTGAAGGCTTCCTAAAAACTTCAACCAAGCAAGAAGACCAGTTCACTTCTTTTTCAATAACCTCCCTAGGAGAGGCAATCACAATCCTGCTATTCTTTTACAAGGGGAAAGTAGTCCAAATGCAAACTAGAATTCCCTTCTTGACGTTCCTTTCTTGCCCATGCTTTTACCCAAAGACAAAACTTACCCACATTCTTAATTCAATCCGCCTAGCTTTTCCAAAAGCGAAGGAAATTCCGTGCAATCGTATCTTTTTTTATCTTTCGATGTCAGGTTGAATTAGAGTAGCTTCACATTAATCAAAGATGTTGTCTTTACAGTGTAACTTTAACCTCCCCCACAAAATCATATTCCAAGAAAAAAAAAAAAAAAAAAAAAAAGTTTTCTACATAGTTCACTACTAGTGCTCTTTACTTGCAATAACTCTCTCTCACATTTTGTCCAATTCTCTTTGTACTAATAATTTGCATGTATTTGGATATGTTTGTTCCAATTTTTAACCTACATGAATTATTTATTTATTTATTTGTTAAATCAACATTATTAACCTACATGAATTTTGGTCCAAGCCTTTAGTACACATCCTCTGTGATCTCTTCCCATTATTATACATCATCTCCTCTAATTGCTAGCTTATTGGATTTTCCCACTCGAAGGGTGACTATTATAGTGTTATGGTTGATATTTTGCAAAACTGTTCACAATACTATTCCTTTTTATGTGAATTAGTTGTAAGTATGGTTTTAGTTTGTGTTTGGTTTGGTTAATTAGAACTTAGTCATAATTATAAAGTGTTTCACTTGTAAGGTTGAGAATGATTTATGTTCATGTATAAAAACTTTATGTACTTACTGGAACAGTGTATAAAAACATAAGCTTTAGAAAAACCCTTATTTGCAACCTAGACATATCCTTGTGTCATATTTGTTGGAATATCCAGCCAATTAACTCTCTCAAATATGGGATGAGTTCTAGTTTCGCTAGGTTTAACTTCTCAAAATTTACACCCTTTTAAACTGTGGATTCCATTGGATCTAATGTATTCAACAGTTCAAGGCATTATTATGGAGAGAGAGAGAGAGAGAGAGTACATTATCAAGCTATCCAATCCAAATAGATATTTCATCGATAAATAATATCTTTATCTATGTCTTTAGATGAGACCATGAATGAAAATGATGGAGTGACATTATTTTTTACTAAATTAACATGGTTTAAAAAATAGAATGGTCACCTGAAGCATTGCACATCGAAATCGTAAATAGTAAATCAAAATAAGAATGCATCAACTATAGTCTATATCTAATCCTTTCCAAATTAAAGTAATATATGCAAGCATGTGCACACACAAACTTTTATGAAACGTTGAGGAGGAGGGTAGCATCCAAATTTGCTCTAAAGGAATAGGCACATAGGCTACCTACAAGTTGAGAACCTCCAGTGTGTGTGCATATTGGTAACATCACTCTCAACAGGGAATTTGGAATCTAGCATACATCAATTCAATCCTACGATGACATGATTACTGAACGCAATCACCTCTTGCAAGTTTTAATTTTAGCTAGTCTTTGGTAACTTTCAAGGGCAAAATTGATTGCAGGGACATTTCTTCTTAGACAATTGACATTAGCAAATGGGTCATGTTATTCCACTCTTGCAAGAGTTAATAGAAGGATATGATATATACAAGATTCTGTTCTTAGCTTCAGCTCTCTGCGCGACTTTGTTTGATCAAAAGAAAAACAGCTACAATGATGGGAGTTGATATCATAATCAGAGCCTGTACGATGTTGGGTCTGGTTATCTCTGGAAAAACTACACTTCCATACTTGATTATTGCTGCACCCACAACTGAACTAGCTACCAATTTCCAAAAAAATTCCCAATCTTCCTGCTTACACCAAGGAAAGTAGTAATAATTAGATTATGTGAAAGGGTAAACCATCATAGAATAAAAGGTATATTATACAGTCTGTTGAACCTGCTTTAAGCTAGGATGACAGAGTAATCAACCAGCCTTGGCATCAACGGTCCCTTCTTCTGTCTATTTATGCTCAAATCTCTAATTCTTCTAATACATTCAAGACTAGACTTGAGAATTGTACTGCATATTTATATTAACCAAAATTGGTTCATGCAACAGGAGATTCTAGATTTTACTCTTCCTTAACAGGAGATCACCAAAAAACTTTGGCAAATCTTAAAACTACAAATCTTCAATTACTATTTATATCATATTCATTATATTGTATTACCAAGTATTTTTCGCGAGCTCTAATACGATCACTTTATAAGCAAATACCAAACCCCTCTAGAGCCCAAACCTCCATTTCTTCCACTCAATGTCCTTGCTTTGCCCTTCTAAGAGAGCTATTTATCAGAACAATACTCCAATGGATCTACAAACAACAAGTCTACATCACAAGAATTAGTAATGTCTCATAAGGGATGCAAGATTTCTCAAGGAGAAAGAAGTGTAGCAATTTCCTTTGGAACCACCTGGATCCCATGATTGAATAAAAAGTTGGATCTACATTGGATCTTCCTTTCGAATAGAGATAGAAGTTGGTCATGCATATGAATGAAACTTTAGCTTCCGACATGGTTATATTGTGTAAATACATCCAAAGAGTGCATAATTGAATTTACTTGTTCTGTGGGTTTGAGATCCTCAGCCTGTTGTGACTACCTTAATCATGTAAACCCTCCTTTATGTGGCTAATGTTTCTGTTACTGTTTCAGTTTTCCTAATCAATATTAAGTTCTTTAAGAGTATAATTAGCAACTATCACCATAGTTTTCAAAAGGTCACACAGGATCAAAACAAAATAATATTCCTTGTGTTGCATTCTTAAACATGGATGAAACGCAAAAGCATGCTAGCAAACAAACTGTTGGTTTCCCCACCACCTCCATCTGAACTTAAAATTCCAATCCTCTTGATCTAAAAAATGAAAGCCTTGAGGTGTTATTAGTTTGTGAAAGAGACTTGATCAAGGAAAATTATGCATTCAGGCTTTTGGATGATATATGTAACGTTGTTATTCTGTATGTTTAAGCAAACCATATATAGCTACCCCATTCTCCAATAAGAGATACTGCTTTCTTTCACCCACCTTTTGGAATCCACTTTTCCCTAATTTCAAAGCAGCCTCACCAAATAAGTTTTAACTTCAAGACATAACTCATTCGTGTGGACTGTGGACGATGAAGAAAAGTTTTCAACTCTGGTTAAGACAAGGGAAATGATCGGTGAAGTTGAACCTGATTGGGGGAAAAAGGTACTTACTACCGTATTTAACAATTCCAACAGATTAGCACTTATCCTATCATCCAATAGAGGAAGCAGTTAACATAGATATCCAAATAAAAGCTAAATGTATCACAAGTTGGGCCTCATTTTATGTCTACACATGCTCTTTAACTGGACTCAAAACTCAAAAGTCAAAAGTCAAAAGACACGCATCTCTTAAGAAATGTATCTAAAGTTCATATCTTCTCTAATTCAGCAATTTGCTAACAAAAATTGTAGTACTGACTGTGGAATACAAGCGTTTTTCGATATCCAAATCATTAGCTACAATGTACCCGAACAAACTTGGTGACCTTAACACATATCATTCTAATTAACCTCAAATTTGTAGAAATATGTCACAAACCCATTATAAGTAGCATAATATTATGCAAGAATTATTCTTAAAATTCACAAACAAATTAGTAAAAGTATGGGCTATGAAAAAAAGAAAGATCTTTTGGCCAAATATAAAGTTATCCACAAAAGAAAAATGATAAATTTGAAATGTATATAGAAAAATATATGACAGAAAGAGAGTGACCTGGGATGTGAAAGCACCGGTTTTGTCATTGATGTTTGGGTTCTCTGTTTCTTCATCTCTTTGAGGGTCGAGAGCTCGGATGGGAATCGTGCTTTTGACCCTTGTCCTTGAGAAGTGAACTGGGTTCTCGACGAAGAACTTGATTGTACTGGTTCTCTTTGCTGTTGGGACTAAATGGCGGCATTGGGACATTGAGTAGCAGAGCTTGCGAGCTCCTCCGCTCGCTGTGGCAGATGCTGCCATTATCTACACAATTGTGTGGAACTGTATATCAGAATCAGATAGGTGTAAAAGCAGTTGCATAAATTTATGTTTATTTTAAAACTTACATTTACTATTTTACCTTATTTTTTTCAAAACACCTATATGATTATCTATTTTAAATTATATATTATTAAAACATCAATTTTTTTTAAAATTATTTCTTTCTTTCTTTTTTCCGCACACAACAACCACGTCCTTTTGTAAACACAAAATTTTCAATAGAAAATCAAACAATTAAAAAAAGTGTTCCACAAATATAGTTTTGTATTAGGTAGAATTTTTCCAAAGTTTTGAAGCAAAAATTGGTGTTAAAAATGAGAGAGGATGTCCTCTATTTATAGTGGTTTCAGAGGATAAACTCTATTTTGAATTGATATGCTTGAAAATATGTAGTAGACTCTAATTGGCCCAAATTTTGTTTAGAGATAATTATCTCTATTTATCTATTTTGATAAAGATAATACTCAACAAAGATAAATAATTATCTCTATTTTATTTATTTATTTTAATAAAGATAATTATCCATCAATTTTGAATAGAAAATTCATCTATATTTTATTGATTTATTTTAATAAAGATAATTATCCATAAATTTTGAATAGAAAATTTATCTTTATCTTGTGGGCCAAATGACACGTGGCCAACTTCAATATGTCAATGTAATATCAATTTGGATGACACATGTCATTATTTGATTTAATTAATTTAATGACATTAATTTGGAATTTCGTCATTAAATTTTGATGTGGCATTTCTTAATTTGCTTGACAAATTTTTTACTCCTACACCATTATATTCATTTATCTTTGTGAATTTACAAATTTATTTATACTTATCGATGTCTTGCGCAATGCAAGAAAACTTTATACTTTTATTTTGAAATAATTTCTAACTATTCTTTATGGCCCTATAACACTCATCTTATGTTCAATTATAATATACATATCATAAAGAGGAGGAAAATAAAAAGAACCAAAATTATTATTGATAGGGATAAAATCCCTAAGCAGACGGACAAAAATAACGGGAGTAGACATTAGTGATGGATTCGCCAAAAGAGACGGCCTAAGCACTCTGCCGACCCAAGAACTAGTGGATGGGCTCATGACCTAGATGGAGAAGCAAGGCGACAGATGGACTCCATAAAGTAGACGCATCCAAGGGAGATGGCTTGATGAAGCCACGTGGCATCTATGTTGCATGAGTAGTCTCCAAGAATCCTAGTATGGAAATATCTTGCATTCTACGCCCAACCATGATTAGAGGAATCCCTTCAAGGAAAGGATCCCATAAAACACGAGTATTAATGAGAATCTTCTCCACAAGGAAATGCCTTCTCCACAAAGAAACTAAGATCGGCTCTACACTACTATAAAAACCTCAAACCCCTCACAAATCAAGGTACGCGTAATTTTCCCAGTTTTGGCACTCTAGAATTGTAAAAATTCTCTCTAACTTAACTTTCGGAGGGTATTTGGCCGTTACCACATTGGTACTCTCTATAAAGTGTTCTTCATTTCTGTTTCGCAAGTTTTATCTAGAGCACGTGAGAACCGTATGACTCATTGATGATTTTTGACATCATTAATTAAGAATATACATAATTAAGAATATAAATATATATAGCCTAAATGAATTTCACAATTACTTAATTATTTTGGCTAATTAAAGAGTACAATTATCTTTTACATTCCTTGAAAGACAGTGGACAACTAGGCATATAATTTGTTGGCTTCAAGAGTTTTCTACAGTAGAAATTAAAACAAAAAAACAAATTGAGGGAATTATTGTTTCTATCATATAAATTGTTTATTTATTTATTTTTAATAGATTCCTCCATATAAAAGAATATGGTGTAGAAATAATCAAAATTTGTGCAAAAATACTATCAGCGATAGGAAGAGGAAAGAGGAAATTGATGTAGCACTTAATAATAAGAGTCTTATCAAGAAGATTGTAGAGAGGGTCTGTTGATACCCATTTTCACGACATATTTTCTACAAGCCTAATTCAACTAAGCCCAACTTCCTTGTGGGTCAAATTAATATTTTAAATTATATTCTATTCATTTATGTATAGCCCAAGCCCATGCAACTCATTAAATAGTCTTCACAACAAATTTCTAACTTTGAACTTATTAGAGATTTATTGTTCTTTGAGTTTTCGAATGTGGAGACTTTTAGGTTGAAGTTCTTTGAGGTTTTAGAGGCTTGATCAGTTGAGCTTCAAGGATTTGGGGTTTGTTGAAGTTTATGGAGGTAGAACTTCAAAGAACTTCTTTGAATGTTCTCTGTGTGTTCTTGAGGCAGAATTTCTCCAAACTTTTGACGTAAAAATTGGTGTTGAAAATGAGAAGGGATGTCCTCTATTTATAGTGGTTTCAGAGGATAAACTTCATTTTGAATTGATATTCTTGAAAATATGTAGTATACTCTAATTGGCCCAAATTTTGTTTAGAGATAATTATCTCTATTTATCTACTTTGATAAAGATCATATTTTGATAAAGATAATACTCAACAAAGATAAATAATTATCTTTATTTTATTTATTTATTTTAATAAAGATAATTATCCATCAATTTTGAATAGAAAATTGATCTTTATTTTATTAATTTATTTCAATGAAGATAATTATCCATAAACTTTAAACAGGAAATTTATCTTCATCTTGTGGGCCAAATGACATGTGGCCAACTTCAATATGCCAATGTAATATCAATTTGGATGACACATGTCATTATTTGATTTAATTAATTTAATGACATATTAATTTGGAATTTGTCATTAAATTTCGATGTGGCATTTCGTAATTGGCTTGACAAATTTTTGCCTCCTACACCATTATATTCATTTATCTTTGTAAATTTACAAATTTATTAATACTAGTCTATGTCCCATGCAATGTGCGAAAACTTTATACTTTTATTTTGAAATAATTTCTAACTATTCTTTATAGCCCTATAACACTCATCTTATGTTCAATTATAATATACATATCATTAAGAGGAGGAAAATAAAAAGAACCAAAATTATTATGAATATACATAATTAAGAATATGAATATATATAGCCTAAATTAATTTCACAATTATTTAATTATTTTGGCTAATTAAAGTGTACAATTATCTTTTACATTCCTTGAAAGAGAGTGGAAAGCTAGGCATATAATTTGTTGGATTCAAGAGTCTTCTACATTAAAAATTAAAACAAAAAACAAATTGAGGGAATTATTATTTCTATCATATAAATTGTTTATTTATTTATTTTTAATAGATTCCACCAAATAAAAGAAGATGGTGTAGAAATAATCAATTTTTGTGCAAAAATACTATCAGCGATAGAAGAGGAAAGAGGAAATTGATGTGGCACTTAATAATAAGAGTTTTATCAATAAGATTGTAGAGAGATTCTGTTGATACCCATTTTCACGACACATTTTCTACAAGCCTAATTCAACTATGCCCAACTTCCTTGTGGGTAATTCATATATTAAATTATATTCCATTCATTTATGCATAGCCCAAGCCCATGCAACTCATTAGGGAAATTGAGAAAGTGTGATTTGGAGGGTATGGGTCGGTTCCTCTTGGACCTTTTGCATGAGCCCAGCTCACACGTGCTACCAAGCGGGCTAGGGACGCAGGTAGCACCTCAGGCTCATGACCTAAAATTTCCACCCTAAAAGAGCATTTATACTCTGGTTGTCTGTGACTCAAAGTTTCTACCTAGACCCATTTTTGCCTTTAAAAGATAGTTGGTTCTCATTGGTGAACTCCAACTACTAGCCCTCACTTAGGTGAGTATTCCAATAACCTGAAATGGCTGACAAAAGGTAGCCAATTAGAGCGAACTCCTTTATTTCCAAAATTATGTAAAAAGCAACCAACTCATTTCCTAAGCATAAAGCAAACTACACAAAATCATGGAAATAACACTTAGGAGGTCCAAAACCTCTTCCTCTACCCAAAACCAGTCATTAGCAACGCCCCAAATTCAATATAAAACTCTCTCTTCAGCTCAAAACGGACCAATTATATTTTCCCCCACAGAGTTGAAACTTTAGAATAAAAGCTCATTCAGCTAGTTAACATTCTCACAATTCTGAAACTTAGGGGTGGAAATATGGTACAGGGGAACCTTCCATCTCTTCCTCACACCCTCTCTTAATTTCCTCTTCTTGTTGACTGTGGGTCTAAGTTTCGAACATGTTGTGTTTCTATGCAATTTTCAGCATTTTTGTTATTGACATTTTGATTTCTTTCTTGTTAAAGCACCATTAGCCTTTGTTTTCTATACATTGTGAATTTTGAGCTTGATTCTCCACAAATAATCACTTCTAAAGAACCCAATGGGAGATTTGAGTCTTTCTCTCATTTTTGGCAATAGAGTCTTTTCAAAGTGTGTGTCCTATTTTATGATGTTAGCCTATATTTTGGAGAATATAAGAAAAAGTTAATGTGGAAGGGTCAATTCTGTGTCATAATCTGTAACATAATAAGTGGGCTTGGGCTTTTCATAAGGTCTGGTCTAACTTTAATTTAATCTTAAACTATAGCCCATCCTTTAGATAACAGTTAAAAAAAGGTTAATGTTACCTTTTGTATAACCAAAAAAAAAAAAAAAAAACCTAATGAAAAGAGATTAAAAATGCTAAATGAAATATTAGAACACCAAATGACAAGAACTCATACACTCCTACATAAGGTCTTGCTTTTCTATATACAAGTTGAAATTTGGCTATTAAATCAAGGGTGAAATCCCTCATGTTACAAGCAAGGTTGTCAAATTTGGGATCCTCTGTAGGATCGTTGAAGGTAGGTAAGATCGTAGATTGTAGGATAAGATTGTGAATCATAAGATCCTACATCTTTTCAGATTTAAAGCAAAAAACACATTGATAATGACTTTGTATGTTGAAGAATCACGTAAATTATAAATTCATCCATAAAAAAATTAAGATTTGCATTATATGATGTAATTTGCATGTTATACATCGCTAAGTCTATACTAACGAAACAAATATATTTAAGTTTTGACTCAATGTATCTAAAAAGTTCAATAAATGTTTAATTAGCAATCAAATACCAAAATATTTATCAAAACATATGGAAAATATTTTCCAAGTTCTAAGTTCCAAGTTTGAAATCCAAAATAATTTAGCAAATGGAAACTAGCTAACTACAATATTAAATCCAAAAGCAAGATGAATATTAAGGTGAAGTAAACATTTAATTATTCTCATTCTAAGGTTCTTATAACCATCGTCCAAAATTCCTAATCATCATCATCCATTTCATCATCTATATGGACATTATATATTTGTATACTTGAGCTGCAAAAGACATCAAGATACAATTTCACACTCAAATATTCAAGTTATACCATTCAGCAACAATTACAGAGCATGCTCAAAAAAATCAATCAATCAATATACAAATACAACTATACAAGCATAACTGATAAAATTATATATAAAGAAATATTTTAGTAATATTAGAACACAAATTAGTATCTTGATCAAACAAATTTAACAACATTATAGCTTAAAAGGTAGCAAAGCCAACATCAAATTCTTCATTTAGAAACGAAAAAGCATCCTTTCATATTGATTACAAGTGAACTAAAACTAGAAAACATTTGCTTAGGTTAACATAATTTTATAAAAATAAAATAAAAAGTCATACCATCACAACATGAAAAAATAAAAACCCTTGAAGCTTCATCAAAACAAAAAATTTATCCCATAAAAAAAACCAAAAATTTATGTTTTTGGTAAGATCGGTAGGATCCCATATGATCCTACAATCCTATATATTCCTACACGATCCTACCATTTCTACGATCTTAGTACGATCCAAAACGTTTTGGTGAGGGATCATAAAATCGTGCAATCCTACGATTCAAATCGCAATTTTGACAACCATGGTTACTAGTACTTAAAACTAGAAATTATAATTTTTCCATAGAAAGAGAACAAACTCATCCATATTTCAAAAGGAGTCAAAAAAGAACCCTAGACAATTCGGTAGGGGGAAAATTTTGAAATATAGATATACTAAAAAGGGAAGATGGTAATTCCTGTAGTATAAACATCCAGTTTTAAACTAAAACATATACATATTGGAGATTTAATATGCTAATTCAAAAAGGAAAAACAATGGTGAGAAGTTTCAGAAAACCAAAACAGTATTTGAAAAAGAAAAGAGTATGTACTACAAAAAAAATGCCTATTAGCGACCAAGAATTTTTGACGGACCCAAAGAGCCCTCTCAAAAAATCTTATTTGCGATGGCAAAATAAAGCCATCGCAAATACTTGGTAAAATGTGAAATATTTGTGACCAATAAGAAAAGTTGTCGCAATTATGTGTTATAATCGTCACAAATACTAATATTTTGGAGGGAAATTTTCCCTCCATATTATTTGCGAGGGACAATTAAAAATCTCTCGCAAAAAGTGTATTATTTGTGACGGTTAAAAAAAAGCTGTCACTAATACTAAATTATTTGCGAGGGCTAGAATCGACCTTCACAAATAATCATTAAAATGTCAAAAAATTTGGAGGGAAATATTCTCACCAAATTATTTTCGAGGGACAATAAAAATCTCTTGCAAAAAGTTTATTTTTTATGTGGGTTAAAAATATGCCCTTACTAATACTAAATTATTTGTGAGGACCACGATTGACCTTCGCAAAAAATCATTAAAATATTAATTTTTTTTGAGATAAAAGTTATTTTGAAATTCATAGAAAAATAAAAAGAAATGTATAAACATATAGCACTTTGTATTCTTTAGATGAACCTTTTGTTTACAGTCTTAAAAAAAATAAAAAATAAAAAATAAAAACCTTTTATATACATCCTATATAAGAAAGGTCTGTCCTTATTTTCTAAACGATTGTGAAAGGTCTGTCCTTATTTTCTAAAAAATTGTACCCATAAAAAAAATGATAGCACTTTCAACTTCAAAATGGTAGCCTAAAACTCAAGAATTTCAGCCTTTTATACTCTCTCTCTCTCTCTCTCTCTCTCTCTCAAAAGTGAATAAAAATTTCTTCCCATTAAAATAATGTATAAAAGATGAGTTTATAGATCAAATGGTAAATTACATCCGATTGGCATGAAAATTGGCATGCATATTAAGACCATATAGAACATATAATCCACGGTTGGATTTTCAAAATATGAATTCAATAATAAGTTATTAGGTGATGTAACATTTTTTAGAGTTACATCACATGTAACTTGAACCCAACTCTATATTTTTTAATTCGATGTGAATTTTGATAAATTTACCGTTAGATTACATTATCTTTATATATTTTTCATGCTTATAAAATTTCAAAGTGATCAAATATTAATTGTCATTTCATCAATCAATTGTTTAAATTCAAGTTTTTTTTTTTTTTTTTTTGATAGGTTGAAATTCAAGTTTTTATAGTTTAAAATAATGCATAAAAGATGAGTTAATAGATCAAACGGTAAATTATATCCGATTGGCATAAAAATTGGCATGCATGTTAAGAACATATAGAATATGTAATCTAACGGTTGGATTTTTAAAATATGAATTTAATAATAAGTTATTGGGTGGTGTAACACTTTTTAGAGTTACGTCAGGTGTAACTCGAACCCAACCCTATATTTCTTAATTCGATGTGAATTTTGACAAATCTACCATTGGATTAAATTATCTTCATATATTTTTCATGCTTACAAAATTTCAAGGTGATCAAAAATTAATAGCTATGTCATCAATCAATTGTCTAAATTCAAGTTTTAGTAGTTTAAAATAATGCATAAAATATGAATTCATAAATAAAATGGTAAATTACATCCGATTGGCATGAAAATTGACATGCATGTTAAGAACATATAGAACATGTAATCCAACGGTTGAATTTTCAAAATATGAATTCAATTATAAGTTATAGGGTGGTGTAATATTTTTTACAGTTATATCACGTGTAACTTGAACCCAACTCTATATTTCTTAATTCGATGTGAATTTTGAAAAATTTACCGTTAGATTACATTATCTTCATATATTTTTTATGCTTATAAAATTTCAAGATGATCAAATATTAATTGCCATGTCATCAATCAATTGTTTAAATTCAAGCTTTTGTAGTTTAAAATAATGCATAAAAGATGAGTTTATAAATCAAACGGTAAATTACATTCGATTGGCCTGAAAATTGGCATGCATATTAAGAACATATAGAACATGTAATTCGAAACTTCTTAAGAAGGATCAATTACATAGCTCGCTTCATAGCGCAGTTGACCGCTACATGCGATCCCTTGTTTAAGCTCTTCAAGAAGGATACAAAGGTAGATTGGATTGATGAGTGTCAAGCAACATTTGACAAGATTAAGTGGTATTTGTAGAACCCTCCTATTTTGGTTCCCCCAATGTCGGGACATCCGTTGATTCTCTACCTAGCGATGCAAAAGACATCCATGAGTTGCATGTTAGGCCAGCTAAATGAACCTGATCAAAAAGAGAAGGCAATTTACTACTTGAGTAAGAAGTTCACTAATTGTGAGATCAATTACATTGGCATTGAAAAGACATGCTATGCCCTAGTGTGGGCCTCGCGTAAGTTGCGGTAGTACATGCTCTGCTTCACCACGCAATTGATTTCCCACATGGACCCCATCAAGTACATCTTTGAAAAGCCCGCCCTCACAAGGAAGATCTCCCGTTGGCAAAGCTATCTAGATTTGATATTGTGTTTGCAGTGCAAAGGCCGTCAAAGGCTAAGCCATAGCAGATCAGCCATTCAACGATCCAGATTTCTTAGAATCCCTCTTCCCAGACGAGGATGTTTGGCAATAGAACTAGAACCAAGAAATGTAGAACCATGGTGTTGGAAGCTTTATTTCGATGGAGCCACCAATAGCATCGAAAATGGAGTGGGAGTAGTTCTAAGTATGGCGCGTGATGGACATGTGTTGTGTACCTATATGACTATGTTATCTCAATCTGACCATCTAATTGGTCTCAAATTTTATAAACACCAATATGTCACCATACCTTTCAATTCTAATAATCAAGATTTGAATATAAATTTCACCAAGTCCAGTGGTATTGGGACCATCTATTAAGTTTGATAAAGTTTAACCAACTTTGACTAAACTTTGATTGCACCGTTCTCTAAATCCAACCGTTTAATTGTGACCATAATCCAACTTTGATACTTGATAATTGTGACCAATATGTCACCATACCGTTTAATTGTGACCATTCATTACACTTTTCAAATCCAACGGTTAGATTTCAAATCTAAGTATAGCACGTGATGGACATGTATTGTGTACCTATATGGCTATATATATTCTCTCAATCTGACCATCCAATTAGTCTCAAATTTTACCAACACCAATATGTCACCATACTCTTCAATTCTAATGATCAAGATTGGAATATGAATTTCACCAAATCCAGTAGTATCGGGACCATCTATTAAGTTTGATCATGTTTGACTAACTTTGACTAAACTTTGACCATGCATTTCTCTAAATCCAACCTTTTAATTATGACCATAATTTACTAGAATGAACCTTTCGTTACACTTTTCAAATCCAACGGTTAGATTTCAAATCTAAGAATGGCACGTGATGGACATGTGCTGTGTACCTATATGACTATATATATTCTCTTAATCTGACCATCCAATTAGTTTCAAATTTTACCAACACCAATATGTCACCGCACTCTTCAATTCTAATGATCAAGATTTGAATATGAATTTCACAAAGTCCAGTGGTATTGGGACCATCTATTAAGTTTGATTGGGTTTGACCAACTTTGACCGTGCCTTTCTCTAAATCCAATTGTTTAATTGAGACCATAATTTATCAGAATGAACTTTTCATTACACTCTTCAAATCCAACAGTTAGATTTCAAATCTAAGTATAGCACGTGATGAACATGTGTTGTGTACCTATATGGCTATATATATTCTCTCAATCTGACCATCCAATTGGTCTCAAATTTTATCAACACCAATATGTCACCATACTCTTCAATTCTAATGATCAAGATTTGAATATGAATTTTACAAAGTCCAGTGGTATCGGGACCATCTATTAAGTTTGATTGGGTTTGACCAACTTTGACCGTGCCTTTCTCTAAATCCAATTGTTTAATTGAGACCATAATTTATCAGAATGAACTTTTCATTACACTCTTCAAATCCAACAGTTAGATTTCAAATCTAAGTATAGCACGTGATGAACATGTGTTGTGTACCTATATGGCTATATATATTCTCTCAATCTGACCATCCAATTGGTCTCAAATTTTATCAACACCAATATGTCACCATACTCTTCAATTCTAATGATCAAGATTTGAATATGAATTTCACCAAGTCCAGTAGTATTAGGACCATCTATTAAGTTTGATTGGGTTTGATCAACTTTAACTAAACTTTGACCACGCCTTTCTTTAAATCCAACCGTTTAATTATGACCATAATTTACCAAAATGAAACTTTCATTACACTCTTCAAATCCAACGTTTATATTTCAAATCTAAGAACGGCATGTGATGGACATGTGTTTTATAACTATATGGCTATATATATTCTCTCAATCTGACCATCAAATTGGTCTTAAATTTTACCAACACCAATATGTCATCATACTCTTCAATCATAATGATTAAGATTTGAATATGAATTTCATCAAGTCCAGTGGTATCAGAAGTATTTTGTTCAAATTTACCTATATTTTAAGAATGAGTTTATCCATTAATTCTTCCTTAAAAAATTCACTAGTTTTTAAATTTTTATCTATTACTTATGAATATCCATTAATTTATCGTTATCTCTTTCTATTTATTTTAATAAAAATACACTATCTAATCTTAACTTAAGATATTATTATTCTAATTCATTAAATTCTAATTAATTTTTTTTTTAAATACTTACTGTAATTGCCCCATTAGTTTTTTTTTTTTTTTTTTTGAGGAACATTTTAGTGATTAGTCTTTTTTTTAGCAAATGTTTATCATTAATTTTTAGTAAAAAGATAAACTTATCAAGTTAGTATCATTTAGACCACACGTTTCTTTCATTTAAAAAAAAAAAAAAAAATGCCACACGTTAAGTCCACACTCCACACATTTCTAATTCATCACTTTGCCTGCATAAAATTTCATTTACCACGCAAAACATTTTATTTTCCCACCAATATTTCATTTCCCACGACACAAAACTCTCTCTCATTTTCTCTCTATCTCTCACATTCACTCTCACACACACACACACACACATACACACACGCACGCACAGATCTTGACATTCACATTGACACTCACACACACAGCTCTGCTGACGCCAACGCCGACGAGGAGAGATCAGCCCAGTGCCACCGAGCCCAACGCCGATAAGGCCGAACCCAAGGTCTGAGGCACCATCAGCAAGCTCCACCATCCGCTGGCGCCGCCCATCTCTGGTGAAACCCAGGTATTTTTTGTCTTTTTAGATTAGATTTCTCATTTTCTTTTCATTTTTCTTCATCTCTAACCTTTCTCTGGTTTTTCTTAGGTTCGATTTCTACTCCTTGCTAGAAAAACACCTCAACGTTTCAGGTTTTATTTTTGATGAATCATAATTTTTACACATTTATTTCTTATCATTTTTCATATGGATTTTTTCGTGTTGATTTGGTTGTGTGGGATTTATTTATTTCTTTGATGATTTTGATTTTGGTTGATTGATATGAGTTAGTGTTTATGATTTTTAGATCTGGGTTTTTTTATGGGGGTTTTAGTTATGGGTAATTTCACTCTTTTTGTATGAAATGGCTTTCCTTTAGGAAGATGGAAATTACCTTCCCATGATACAAGATTCTTCCTTACAGTACTACGTCTAGATTGGTATTTTGTGGGGTTTGTGCAGCTTGATGATTCATTGTTTGTGGAAATTGAAATTGGGCAGTTGGTGGTTGTGGATGATCTTGATGGGCCTTTCACTGTCAAGGCTTTTGATGCCAACCACAGCCCTGGTAATTTATTCTTCTTCTTTTACAGTTTTTGATTGACTCTGTATTGTATTTTGTTGTTTAATTGGTCTGCTTATGTGGGTTTTGTGGAAATTGTAAAATTTTGTTCTTATTGTTGGATATTTCATATTAAATGTATATGAGTTTGATTTTATTTTGGTTTTGAATTGTTATCAGGGTTCTTTTGAATTGGTTTTGATTTTATTTTGTTGTTTAATAGCCACCTTTGATTATTAGATTATGTACCAATATCTTTGATCCTCAATCTCACAAATTTTATATTAATTTTCTAGGAATCTCTTATCTCTTCTAATGAATGAAATCTGTACAGAGCTATCTTTTTGTTTGAAGTGCCAATGATATTGATAGCCATGGCAGTTCTATTAAACACATAATAATAGGACTACTCGAGGGAGTTATCAATAGTGCAATGGACCAGTTGTTTATTCAATCCATATGCATTTGAAATTTAGGTATAGAAAAACTTTCTTACACACTATTAGAATAACTTCCAATTTCTCATTCCCTTGGCTTAATTTGGCTGCCATAGCATTTCATGGTCCCAAAACACAACCATTCTAGGCAATGCATTAAGTTTCTTGTAGATGTAAGGACCAAAGCAACTAGGAAGGATTAATATGGACTTCCATGCATCATAGACTTGTCTATTTTATTTTTGTCTCCTTCATGACTCTTTGCTATATCTTATTCCATCAATTGCGCGTGAAAGCAATAGGAAGTTGTTTAAGGAGTACATCACATAACATAAATTTTCTATAGTATGAGCTGTAAATCAATCAAAGCATTTGATATGGAGAATGGATATGCCCATGGAATTTTTAAGATCTTGAATCCTTTTTCCTAGAGAGAAACAAAAACAGTTTTTACATTTGCAAAATGGAATATTATTATTGACCCAAATAGGAAAGGGCCAAGTACCAGGGCCTAGGCTATAATTCTTGGCTAGCCCAACACTCAATCACGTGCCATGTGCATCATACTCTGATAATTGATAATAGAAGCTGGCATGCAAGTGCAAGACATTCAGATTATAGAGCAAAAGTATGGGACTGATTTTGACATTTATATATGAACTAGAAGAGTCGATGATGGCCTCTGAAAAAAACAGCCAAAGGATATTTAAAAATAATGATTTGCATATTTTCACCTCTTAAAAAAAAATGATTTGCATATTTTCACCTCTTTATAAGATTTTTTTTTTTTTTTTTGGTTATTTCATATATCAATCTGGAGATTTATTATTAAAAATCATTCTTTTGGTGTTTGAGAACTCAATTGGGATTTTGGAATAGAAATTAGTATAGCTACTGTATTGGTTCCACCTAAGCACACTTAAAGTTTGCTCCCATGTGGTGATGGTGAACATATAGGCCCAACATTCGGCTACCACTGTGGCCATCGCCAGAGGAGGCCCGTGAGCATATTAAGAGCATTTGGGATAAGGTTGATTTGATCAAAGTTATTGATGTGGAGCTTGAGTTCCTCACAAGGAATAATAAGATTGATGACAAATCTGCTATGTCATTGTGGCACCCCAACTTGAAGCTCCTCCTTGTCACTCTTGGTGACTTGGGCTGCAAATACTATACCAAGGTATGTTGGAGTTGGGTCTAACTTCATTTAATTTGCAATACAGCTTTCCTTGCTTATAGCTTGTTCGAGACCATAAGGAGTTTACTATTGTTTATGATATATTATTATATGATTAGATTTGATATGGTATATGTGTACTTATTTATTGAAGCATTGATACAAATACAAATTCACTTTAATTGTTTCATTTTAACATGTTTAATGTTTTTTTTCTTTTTTCTTTTTTTTCTTTTTTTTTTTTAGGATGGTACTAGCGGAGATGAAGAGGACAACTCAAACAAAAACATAGAGTTGAAAACAACTTGGAGGGTGACTCAGAGGAAGACTAATATAGATCTTGTCATAATTCTAGTTGTTTAAGTTTAAAACAAGGTTTAATTTCAGGATTTCTTTGCATATTCTATATTTTAAAGTTTGAACTTATATGAATTTTTATCGTTCGATGGATCAATTTTTAGTAATTATTGTACTATTGTAATATGATAGTTAAACAAAAATGATATAAAATAAATTATAAATAAATAAATAATAAAATATTTCAAAAAATATATAAAATATTATCACTGATGACATAAAAATTTGGTCATAAATAACTTTATAGTGATCATAGTTCCTCGCAATTTATAGAATAGCGACGCTCCTTAACCCCTTGCAAAAACGTTTTAAGTGACAACTTAATGTTGTCACTATTATTCCTAACCAGTTGCGAGGGGTTAAAATCCCTCACAAATAAATTTTAGTGACGGCATTATTTGTCTTGTCGTTAATTTGAAATTCACAAATAACTAATTGCGATGGTATAAAGGTCTTCACAAATAGTTATTAATGACGATTGCTTTCCCTCGTTAAAAATAAGTTGCGAGGGGTTATATGCCCTTACAAAGAAATTTTAGCGATAACATTATTTGTCACTAAAAAGTATGTTGTTAATTTGGAATTTGCAAATAACTAATTGCGAGGATATAAAGGTCTTCACAAATAGTTGTTAACGATGACTGTTTCTCCTTGCTAAAAATAAGTCGTCGACTTTTCTCATCGTTTGGTAATATATTTGTGAGGGCGAATTTGTTCAGTAACGACAGTAGATTGCCCTCGTAAATTATTTATTTGCGAAGGTATGGTCGCAAAATCTCTTTTAGTGACAAGTGCAAATACGACGGCCTTCGAGGGCCATATGCCCTCGCTAATAACTTTTTGCGACAATATTTGAATTTTTATGAGGGCATATGGTCCTCGCTAGTAGACTCTTTTCTTGTAGTTGACCTTTAGAATATAATGTTGTAGAGAAGAGATGAGGCAAAGCAGCAGATCAGATGGCAATTGCAATAACTATTGAAAGGATGAAGTGAAAGCTGTTTTCTTCTGTCTAGAACAAATGGGTTTTAACATTTGGGTTTGAGTTTTTAGATGCTTGAAATTGTTTCATACGGTGTATTTATTCGCTTTTTTATATGTAACATGGTAGAAGGTTAAAGGGGCATTTTTTCCTATGTGGTAGCACCATCTTAATTGCTGGAAAAGACTTCTACTTTTATATATATAGTATATTAGATATATTGATGATTGATTATAACAACCATGTAATACTTATTTTATTATACAAGTAGGGTGCTCTAGACGATAAGAACAATAACTTTCATAAAATTTTTAACACCACACAAAATAATAGACATCAAATTTTTTTTTTTTTTTTTTGGTTCTTATATAGTCCCAAGATTTACATTATTTTTTGAACCCCGATAACATCTTTATCACTTTGTTTTAATTTTAACTAGTCTTTGGTAACTTTCATAGGCAAATTTGATTGGAGGAGCATTTGTTTTGGGACAGTTGACAATAGCAAAATGTGTATTCTATAATTTCTATTCCACTATTGTGAGACGGGCGGGCTCAAGCATATAGATATAGGCAAGTGAGGCAATGGCCTAAGACCCGAAAATAAAAGAAGGCTTTTACTTTTATCAAATATAATGTAATATATTTATCTCTATATTCTAATTAAAAATATTATAAATCTTTTTATTGGTTAATAAAATGCATTGTGTATTAAAAAAGTCTCATTGTATCTCGAAACACAGAAGATTAAAAAGGGAAAGAGACAAAAATAGTCAAAATACGGCTAACAAAATTAAATCTAAATTAATAGGAGACAAATTTATTAACTCAAAATTAAAATTAATACCAGAAATATTCATTAATAAATCCAATGTAAATATCTTGAAATAAGCTAAAATAGAGACTATAAATCTCTAATAACAAAAAGACAGGAAAAAAAAAAAAACTCTCATCTCTTTATCTCTCTGTCTTCCCATCTTAAATCTTGAAGAAATTAAATCTCAATTTTTTTTTCTCATTGCTCACCGCGGTATTCTTCATCTTGATTTTTTTATTATTATTTTTTTTAAAGCTTTCTTTGCAATAGTTTCTTGTAGTGGATGGTGTGCCGTGTATATGGGCATAGTTGCTTATACTAATCTGATTAGGGTAAACTCTCTCTTTCTCTCCGAAATGTGAGATATAGGAAGAGTATTGTGATAACTGATAATAGCCTATTAACTGTGGAAAGAAAAAGACTTGAGAAAGGGATAAAAGAAGAAAGAGATAAAAAGTTTTGAACCCTACAAGGAACAAGCTCTCTTAGGTCTCCCCCACCTTAAGTCCATTTTCAAAACATATCCATGTTCAACTTGAGCCTAAAAAGGAAAAATAAACATTAAACTTGAGCCTAAAAAAAAGTATCACACACAAAGCACAGGGAACTATCGCCCTTTTTTTTTTCTCCCAAATAAAGCTCCTAAGCTATATATCTACTTTAAAAAAAAAAAAAAAAATTATATAGAAGTGTGTGAATCTATGTTATATTTATAATTTTATATATATATATATATATATATATATATATATATATATATATATATATATATATATATATATATATATAATGTTGGTGAATCTAATTCTTGTAAGTTTATAAACAAAAATCATTCTACCTATTGAACTTAAATAATATAATTTTAAGCATAATTTAGTGATTTACTATTAAACAATTAATATAGATTTGTGAAGGGATATAGAATTTAGTTTTGGACCTTTTGGTTTACTATATATAGGAAAGGATTAAATTACTCAAGTAACTCGTGAACAAACTTAACTTGTTTATAACTCCAGTTTACAACTACAAAGGTTAGACCCTTTTGTAGTTGTACTTTGGTTATATAATGTATTATAAACTTGGTTTAAAACACTGTTATTACTATTTTCGTGTGTGTTCTAATAAGTATTACTGTTTACTCAAAAAAAATAAAAAAATAGGAATGTTTATCCCACATTGGTTGTATGTGTTTAGTATCTGCTATTTATAACCTCAGTCTATAACTTCAAAGATTAGACCATTTGTAGTTGTACTCTGATTATATAATGTATTATAAACCCGGTTTAAAACACTATTATTACTATTTTCGTATGTGTTCTAATAAGTATTACTGTTTACTCAAAAAAAAAAAAAATTGTTTGATAAAATGAACTAAAATTAAAAGAATAATCCTATCCACTCTTTTACCACCCCAATTGCCTATTTGGGTTTGGAGCATATACCTCTTCTTGAAGAATTTAATTTAAGTATATTAAACAACCCAACAAACAATCACCAGCCGTACATCATTGACCACCAGATAATTTCCAAGAAACACAAAAATATTCTTACTACTTATAACACTATTTATAAGTATTATTTAAAACTATCCATTATACTATATTATTTAAATAAATAACATAATTTATTTAAAAAAAGTTCTGTAACTAAAAAGTTTTACATGTTTTATAAAAAAAAAAAGTTGTGTAACTAAAATGTTTTGAGTATATCAAGATAATTTAAACTGTGGATTTCAGCTAACTTAATTAGTAAAGCCTTTAATGGTTGAATAAGAGACTGAAGTTCAATTTCCGCTTGCATCAAAACCCAATTGGTGTCTTAGTCTATAAAAAAAAATCTATCATCAGGAACAGACGACATAGATTAAAACTCTCTTAAAAAAAAAAAAACAAAATCAAACTAATTTGGGGCTAGACTTTAGTTTTCCTAATATATATATATATATATATATATATATATATATATATATATATATATATATATATATATATAAAAGGCCTCAAATATATGAGTGAGGCTTTAATTTAGAAATCCGGCCCATTCCAAACCCATTAATAAATTATTGGAATAAAGTCACTTTTAGTCCCTACATTTTCATGCTATTTCCATTTTAGTCCCTAAGTTTTATTTTTACCGCTTTTAGTCCCTATTCTGGAAAACGCCTCCATTTTAGTCCCTGCCGTTACATCAGAAACAGAGAAAGCTGACGTGACAAACGGCAGGAATAAATAATATTAAATTAATGCCCACGTGGCTTAAATTAATAATAAAAAATATTTTTTGACATTAAAAAAAGCCACATCAGCATTTAAATTAAAAAAATTAATTTATTAATTTTAACTAAATAAAAAAAATTAAAAACAGAATTGAAAACAAAAAATCACATGCCTAGATCCATAAACACAAACCCAGAACACAAAACACAAACCCAAAACACAGAAGACAAGAACACAATCACAAGAACATAGATCCAAGAACACAAAACACAAACTGATCTCCAACAAGAACACAAACACAAACCCAGCAGTGGATCTCTCTTGTCAGCCAAACACAAAAACACAAACCCCTCCTTCCCACCACGCTCTTCTTCTTCTTCTACCTACACCACGCTCTTCTTCTTCTTCTTCTTCTTCTTTATCCTCATCGTCCCCTGCCAAATCGCTCGATCAAACCACCACCACCACCACCACCACAGACTCTTCCCTCCTCCTCGATGCCCAAATCACCCTCATCGAAACCCCTAATCCCATTCCTATTTCTAAAACCGTCAATGAGGTCTGGCGCGAGATCGTCTCCGGCGAGCGCAGGGTCTGCAAGCAGGACGCCCAAATCACCCTCATCGAAACCCCTAATCCCATTCCTATTTCTAAAACCGTCGATGAGGTCTGGTGCGAGATCGTCTCCGGCGAGCGCAGGGTCTGGAAGCAGGAACAACACAACGTAAGGGCTTTCGTTGTGCGCTAAACACAACGAATACTGCATCGGCTCTGGCGAGAGATCGTCTCCGGCGAGAGCGCCTTCAAGATCCTCACAAACAAATACTGCATCGTTCCGGATCTGGGTTTTTTTTTTTAAAATTTTCTGGGCATGTGTTTGGAATAAATTTTCTGGGCAAGTGGGTGATCTGCGCAAGTGGGCAAATTTTCTGGGCAAGTGGGCAAGTAATCTGGGCAAGTGGGTAAATTTTCTAGGCATGTGTTCTTGTCTTCTGTGTTTTGGGTTTGTGTTTTGTGTTCTGGGTTTGTGTTTATGGATCTGGGCATGTGATTTTTTGTTTTCAATTCTGTTTTTAATTTTTTTTATTTAGTTAAAATTAATAAATTAATTTTTTTAATTTAAATGCTGATGTGGCTTTTTTTAATGTCAAAAAATATTTTTTATTATTAATTTAAGCCACGTGGGAATTAATTTAATATTATTTATTCTTGCCGTTTGTCACGTCAGCTTTCTCTGTTTCTGATGTAACGGCAGGGACTAAAATGGAGGCGTTTTCCAGAATAGGGACTAAAAGCGGTAAAAATAAAACTTAGGGACTAAAATGAAAATCGCATGAAAATGTAGGGACTAAAAGTGACTTTATTCCTAAATTATTTTCTTTGGAGAGAAACCCATTAATAATTTCAGTTTCAGTATTATACTATATTTAACTATAATATTAATAACTCACCATCACCACCACCCGTAACCGAATCAAAATCATCTGTCTCACACTCTTTGTTCCACCCCCATACTCCTCAAATCAAAATAGGCCAAATGTCTCTTAATTCCTAATTTGAAGCTATTTCATTCAACTTACCTGAAATAAATTAGAAAGAAAAAACCTAGCACATATTCTTCCCAAAGTACCCAAACCCTCCCACCACCAACCTCTGCCCAACGTCATTGACATGAGTTCACTGGCGCCGTCAACTCTAGTCACATGCACTAGTTCCAAACAGATCTGAATTCAATTTGAATGCCCACAACCACTACCATCATTGTTGACTTTTCCTTGTCCTTTATTCGCTCCCAGACTACCGCCCCCACCTCCTCTTACTTCTCGTCTTCTTGTACGCCCCCAAGGAGCACAACCTGAACTCAACACTTCTAAGATTTTGATTAGGTAAATAGAACATGCTGGTGGTGTTGGTGGTCCCAGGCCCTTATTCTTCTTAATTTTGATTCGAATGCTTGCAATTCCTGGCTATGTTTATTCTTCTTAAGAAATATATTAGTTGGAAACTTTCTTAATCATGATTCGAAATTTTGAAATTTTGGAGTTGAACCAACAGGGAAGAATATAATCATCAGTATTAAGAATAAGGGACCAAGACAAAGTCAACAATGACGGTGGTGGTGGGTATTCAAATTGATTGCAATTTTTCCTAGATTTGGTGGCGGTATGGTGGCTATGACTGAAGTCGACGAACTTATGTTAGTAGCGTTGGGCGAAGGTTGGTGGTGGGAGGGTTGGGGACGAATATGTGCTGGGTTTTTTCTTTCTTATTTATTTTAGGTAAGTCAAATAAAATAGTTTCAAATTAGGAATTAAGAGACATGTGGCTCATTTTGATTTGTGAAGCAGGGGTGGAATAGAGATTGTGAGACAGATGATTTGGACTCCCCGTAACCACCACCACCATTTCATTTGGCCCATTCCAAACCCAAATATTTGGTGAATACAAAAAGTCTAGTAGTCTGAGGTGGTACATGATGTTTGCATTGAATGTGTCTTCCCCCTCATATGGGGTAGACTGTTGTTTCCATTGTATGTCTTCCCCCTCACATGGGGTAGATCCCACAAAAGGTCCATCCCATATGAGGGGGAAGACACATGTAATGGAAACGTAATGTATTTTCCCTTGGTAGTCTCACAAAAGATCCATCCCATGTGAGGGGGAAGACACATGTAATGGAAACGTAATGTATTTTCCCTTGGTAGTCTAGGCTTTGAGGTTTGACAAAATTATCACATATTTAACCAAAATAAAAAATAAAAATTAGAACAGGGAAGAAGGTGTATTCGTAATTTCGTAATACATGAAAATGAGTCCAGATGGTTTTCTTCTTTTACAAGTTACATTGCCTTGGTTTTGACCATGTATGTATTCTACAGGCTTAATCTCTAGGGAACCGATAGTGGCAGAAAAGTAAAGAAAATATATTATGAATATGTGATATTTTGGTGTAAGATAATAGTTGAATTTTATTGGATATTTTTAGAAGTTTCTCTTCCGGCTAAGTACAGTTATAAGTTTTTCTTTAATCATTTGATTGTTGAATAAATGGTACCTAAAAAATTGTTTCAGTGATATTTAAGAATTTAGAGGAAGTGTTAGGGAGAAATTCTTTTGTGGCGTTCTAATTGAGGTAAATAATCTTATCCTAATTGGTTATATTTTTGCTTATAGTATTGTATTTACAATTGTTACATTTTAATTTCAATTGTATTATTACACAGATTTAAAGTAAAGAATAAAGAATTATCATAAATATATTTGATTACTGAATATATAATATTATATATGTATTTGAACAGTGATTTATATATATATATATATATATATATATATATAATTTTGAACAATCTGACTATGCCCTGATTTTGATATCCAACCAATGGAGGTTATTCATTAATACTGAAACTAGTTTTATCTAAGGTGTCACAAGCCTATCATGTTTCTAGACCTAGCTAATAGGGGATATACATTAGCACATAACTAATTTTATCTGATCTGATACCTATTTGTGGGGATATAGCATGACCCTAGTTATATAAGATTGTTAAGAATGTGAATATGTTTGAAAGCCATAGTATATTATGACTTTTGACATATGTGAAATATTTGATCTTATAAACAATGTATTATTTTGTCAAACTACATGATTGCTTCAGCTAATTTAGTATTTGGTTACTTATTGAATTGTCAACTCATCCCCCTCTCTTTTTCCCTTTTCAGATTTTGATCTCGGAGAGTAACTTATGTATCAACTTCCACTAGGATGTGCATATAAGTGAAATTTAGGAATCATTGGAATAAGATTTGGACTTATATATTTGGAAATTATCTTTTGTTTAGACTCTTAGTCTTAAGAGATTTAGGTTCCGTATGATACACCCACTCAAACATATGTTTTTAATTTTTAAATAATATTACACTTATTTTTATACATTTTTTCATCAATATGTATTTTCACATATATTTTTAAGGATTTTACTAATGTGTGCCCTAAGGGCACACATTAATTTCTATTTTTAGAAATTTTTTTTTTGAGAATTGAAAAAGTAATGACAGTTTTTTCAATTCTCGAGAAAATGTTTCTAAAAATAGAAAGCTTAATGTGTGCCCTTAGGGCACACGTTAACCGGACCCTATTTTTAAATACCTATTTTCAATTTTTAAGTGCATATGCCAAACACCTTGAGACTTTTCGTGGAAAATTTTCCCCCTCATAATTTCTTTTGTCCAGGCTATTGGGTACAATTTTGTGATTGACCCAAAAGACAGTCAATTCTGTGTCTTCTTTCGTGTGGTGGAATTATGAACAAGATAACGTAAGGACCGAACTCGTTCTCGGAAAAGTATTAGAAAATCCCAAGATGAGAACTAGGGCCCAATCTTCTATTAGTATGCCAGTTTTTTTAGCATGGGTCCCTGCAGTGAAATTCCTTTCATAATTTCTTACAAACTTTTTCAAACTGCACTGCCTTTCGCTTGGGACATCACAAAGATAATAGCGGAAAAAAAAGCTCTTATACCTTTATAAAACTTTTTTTTTTTTTTTTTGAGAATGTTATTATAGAACTTGAAACACGTGAAGGGAAAATTCGTCAGATGAAAACTGCACCAAATATTCAACAACAATTAGTAAGGGCTTGTTTGTTAATATTATTCTAGTAATATTTTTTGTCTTTTTTAAAAATATGTGTGGGTAAAAAAGTGTATAAAAATACGTATAATATTATTTAAATACTGAAAACTGTTGTTTAAACAATGGTAACAAATAGACCCTTAGTTTTTTGTTTTTGTTTTTGGTGGTGATGTTGGAAAATTATTTTTATAGTTGGACTTTTATACTTAACTAGTAAGTTACCCGTGCACGGGTAATGTTGTAATATTTTATGTAAGATGATTTTGGAGAATGTTATATACGTATTATAACATTATAACAAAATTGTTATAAAACTTTATTAGTAATGAGTTCATCATAAAAGAAACAATTATAAATTGCATACACATTTCCATTATAATTATTCAATTGAAGAAATAAGGGAGAAAAAAAGTAAAAATACTTTGGAGGAATATTATAGAATAAAAGTTTATATAGAATGTGTCATTCTCTTTTCCCTTAATTCTGAAACAAAATACACATCTCAAATACACACAATCAATTACATCATTTACAAAAATCACAAATATACAACGTCCAACCTTAACATCAAAAAGTCAATATTATTATTATTTTTTCTCTTTGTATAGAATGCAGCACTTGGCAGAAACCCATACTTTCCTACATAAAATCTCTACTGTTATATATACTAGCTTGTAACTACATGCATATGCATGGATGCATGGATATATACTTGAAAGATATATATTAAGATGCATATTATAATTTTTACATATATAATTTGAATATTATTGATAGTCATTCTTATTTTAATTTATTTTTTTAACTCTTTAAAAAGTCTTGTAAAGATATTAGGTAGAAAATGTAAATTGCCCATTTTTTTTTAATTTTTAATTTTTTTATGTTCATTAATTCTAAACTCTTTGGTTTTACGTAATAACCCACTTGGATGGATATTTATGATGTCATTCCTCATTTGGCTCTAAAATTAAGAAATAAAATTCTTTTTGAAAATAAATAATTTAAGACATATGATGCAAAATTGAATTTCAATGATAAAATCTAATTGAATTTTCTCTAAGTTTTGCCTATTAATATATATATATATATATATATTTTAATTAATTGGATTTGATTTAATATAGCAATTATTGAGGTTTATTAATGCTCTTTGTAGGCCTTGCATACTTGTAATTAAGGTGAAAACTTTTTTTTTTTTTGATACATGTGAAAACCTTTTTAAGTGTGTGACTATTGTTGTACCCTCTTGATTAGATTTGGGGCGTGACAAAGTCAAATGGTCAATATGAAATGATCCAAGTCAATTGTTTCCGGCTTCCAGGATTTTTAGTCTAGGCTTATCACGGGCTTCTTGCAAGAGAGCTTCTTCTGCCATATTTGCACCTAAATATGAACTGATCCTTTCCTCTACCACAAGATCTCTCCTAAAAATCAAAGACTGTTAGTTATGGCAAACAAAATACGAAAGCTTATCCTCGGTCTTTTATGTTTGCTATTCTACTTAGGGCCATCCAGTTCCCTGCAGCATGATACATTAGTGCAAGGACAGAAACTCGAATTTCTGGCAGAATTTTATTCAGCTGGAGGAAAATTTAGAATCGGATTCATCGGCTTTGCAAGTACGAACTACGTAGGAATATGGTACAACGGCAACGCAGATCGTGTAAGCAATACTGTGTGGGTTGCCAATCGTGACAATCCAATCCTAATCAATCCTGGAACTGGAAGTCTCACCATTGATGATAACGGGGATTTGAAAATTACATACAACGGAGATCTTTCTATTGTACTGTACTCCGGACATGAAGCTAGTAATGTAAGTGCTGTTCTACTTGATACCGGCAATTTTGTACTGAGTGAAATCAGTTCAGAGCGACAATTGTGGCAAAGTTTTGATTATCCTACTCACGTACTTCTGCCAGGAATGAAACTTGGAGTAGACCGAAAAACGGGGCAGAGATGGGTTCTAACATCATGGAGAAGCCAGGAGGAACCCGCCTCAGGTAACTTTACCTTTGGCCTCCATCCTAATCGTACAGATCAATTGGTCATCTTGTTGCACGGGGACATCTATTGGACAAGTGGGTATGTCAACTCATCTTCATTTCGCCTTACAAATTCCAACTACAGTTTTGACTACACATCGAATGAGAATGAAACATACTTCAGCTACTCTGCTGCTGCGGACATATATTCCCCACAGTAATCGATAAATTACTTGGGAGTACTTTCTGATGATAAAGGCGCTATAGTTAATTGTACTTCTGATTCCTCTTATTTAAATCAAGGATGTGTGGCCAAAGTGAATCTTCAATGCAGGAGCCTTAATGAGACATTTTCTCGAGTTTTCGGTTCATGGCATGACATAGATGGATTCAAGTTTAATGAAGGTGACAACCTGACCCTTATGGATTGTAAGGCCAAGTGCTTGAACAATTGTTCTTGTGTTGCCTATGCATCTACAAATGAAGAGAATCAAACTGGCTGTGAGATTTGGAGCACAGGGCCTGGAATTGCTTCGACAGATGCTAGTATGCGACGGACAATATACTTCCTTGGTAAGTCTAATTAATTCATGCTCGAGACTAATCAAATTAATGTGCATATTATTGATGTATTACATGTAGATATAACATATATACTATTAACTTAATTTTTGAAAATTGAAGGAAAAAATTGATATAATTAATATTTGAAGAACCTAGATTTTGAATCTAATGCTCCAATCTTCATGCCAACAATATTGTCCACTTTGAAGTCCATGCCCCTCACAGCTTTGTTTCTCCCTAGTAAAGAGCAAGAAAAAAATTGTGTTAATATTTTGGATATTCACCCCCCATATAATTAAGGCATTCCCTTTTACCCCACCCAGACCATGTGAGATTTCATGGATAGCCCTCACCTCATCACTCTGATGACCCTTGCTTTGTGCTTGGAAGAAACAAAGCCGCAAGGGGTATGGACTCCAAAGTGAGCAATATTTTTTACATAGATTTTAGGACTAAAGGGAAACTTTGAGAATGTATAGAATCAAAATTTTGTACAACCACAAAGAGGCTCGATCTCAAATGATTTGAAGCCTCTAGGGGTCAAAGAGAAACAATGAATTTTGTGAGTCTTATTTTGATTTCTAAAGCACAAGCAATCATGCAACTTAAATCACAAGAAAAAGAAAACTGAATAGAAATACTATTGGTAGTATTATAGAAAATATGTTTGTCCTTGTAGCCAAAAACGTAGCAAACAGGTGGGCAAATAGGTGGTGGATATGGCTAATCATGGCAATAGGGGCAATTATAATCTCTTTGTTGTGCTTCTTAGGCAACGCAAAATGGAAAAAATGCAAAGTGGAAGGTAATTGATTCTCCTACTATAGATTTTTAGATATATTACTAATGATCAAGTAGAAAGGAAAAAAAATCAACTAATATTTTATATATGTTAATTAGGGGAGAGAGAAAAGAAACAAAAATTGCTCATACAAGAAATTGGAGGTAATGCAATACCTTCCACAGTACATGACAAAGTGAAGAAACAAAATAAAGATGGACAAGCTAGCCATGAGTTGCAAATCTTCAGCTTTGAAAGTATTTCTGTAGCTACAAATAATTTCTCAACTGAAAATAAATTAGGAGAGGGTGGCTTTGGACCAGTTTATAAGGTTAATTCTTCTCTCTCTCTCTCTCTCTCACAGCCTAGCTAATCCATTTTGTCCGGTCAATAAATTAACACTTGAGGTGAGCCCAATTGCTTGGAAGAATCTTGATACAAAATTAAATAATGTAACCAAAGATTGAATTAAGATGATATGAGTATGACTAATACAATATACTTTCAGGGTAAATTATCTGATGGACCAGAAATAGCAATAAAAAGACTTTCAAGAAGTTCTGGGCAAGGATTAATAGAGTTCAAGAATGAAGTGATTCTTATTGCCAGGCTCCAACACACTAATCTTGTCAAGCTTTTAGGGTTTTGCATTGAAGAAGAAGAAAAACTACTAATCTATGAGTACATGCCCAACAAAAGTTTAGACTTCTTCCTCTTTGGTAGGACGTGGTTAATGATTAGGAAAGTTTACTTATGTGAAGATTTTTTCTTTCTTTTATATAAAGTCAAAACAACACTTAATCATTTGCTTGCTATCAGATTCTACTAAAAAGTATTTATTAAGTTGGAGGACACGCTTCAACATAATTGAAGGCATTGCTCAAGGACTTGTTTATCTCCACAAATATTCAAGACTAAGAGTAATTCACCGGGATTTAAAAGCAAGCAACATTTTGCTTGATGAGGAGATGAATCCGAAAATATCTGATTTTGGCATGGCAAAAATATTTGGGTTGAAAGGATTAGAAGAAAACACAAACAGGGTTGTTGGAACATAGTAAGTATGCATTTCATTTCAAGCAAGCATAATTTAATTATATTTTTTGTATGCGCACATGTATATATTTGTTTGTTTATGCTAAAGTTCATTGGTCACTCTTACTTTAGTGGTTATATGTCCCCGGAGTATGCAATGAATGGTGTTGTTTCGATAAAAATCGATGTATTCAGTTTTGGGGTTCTACTATTAGAAATCATAAGTGGCAAGAAAAACAATAGTCGCTATCACTGTGAGGATCCACTCAACCTTATAGGATATGTAAGTTCTCAATTAACCCTTCTTAACCAATACATGGACTTTTGAACTTAATGGTTAACATTGTATGAATAATTGGACTTGTATCAGGCATGGCAGTTATGGAATGAAGGTAAAAGTTTGGAGATAATAGACCCAACAATACTAGAGGAATCACGCCCTCCATTTGAAGCGTTGAGGTGCATTCACATTGGTCTCTTATGCGTACAGGATCAGGCAAAGGATAGACCCACCATGCCAAATGTTGTTTCTATGCTTTCAAATGAAACTCTTAAACTATCTTCTCCAAAACAACCTGCATTTTTTACCAACACAATTGTAGAAGACTTGGGGGTTTCAGAAATTAAGCCAAAAAATTGTTCCATAAATAGTGTCACAATTTCTGTGATGGAAGCCAGATAAATACTAAAATGCAATAGTTATGTATGAATGTGTGGTATGTACATGCCCATGTTTTTTGAGGACAAACGGCAGAATGTACATGCCCATGTTAATAGGGCTATTCCTAAATGTAACCAGGCAAACCTGTATCCATAAATGAAACCTAGTTTCATTTATCTTTCGTCTTGTTGTAGCAATTAAAAGAATTATCAATGCTTGTGTGAGTCAACTAATTTAATATTTGTCGTAAGTGTCCTAGCTCAATTGTTATTGGTAAAGCTAACCATCTAGGTGGTTCAAGGATTCACTGACCTCAATGTTTACCAAGCACATATAATATATAATATAGGCGTAAATGCACTTTTAGTAGGGTCATAAACGGGTATAACAAACAAATGACCCACTTATAGGATATGTAAGTTCTCAATTAACCCTTCTTAACCAATACATGGACTTTTGAACTTAATGGTTAACATTGTATGAATAATTGGACTTGTATCAGGCATGGCAGTTATGGAAAGGGAAAAATGGGTAGAGGGATTAGACCCGAAATGACCCACGATAAGAAACGTGTCATAAACGGGTCAACCCGCATAACCCGCAATAGACACATTTGACACGCCAATTTATTTGTGTCAACCCGAAATGACCCACTTAACACAACCCATTTAACTTGTATAACAAATAAATATTTATTTTATTTTAGATTTGTCAAATACCTTTTATATCCAACATATATTTTAAATTTAAAAAAAAGTTAGTAATTACAAAAATTTACAAGGGATATAATTGGAAATTGAAACTTTACAGACCCTAGAACTACTAATACCTTTTTTTTTTTTTTTTTTTTTACATAGAACTTGCACAAATGAAATTAGATGAGCTTGTGAAAGATGTTATGAATTTGGACATAAAAAAAGAATCTGTGGATGATAATCGTGGTCACAGTCAGGATTAGTCTACTATTTACTCAAATTCTTTCAATATTGATACTTAGCATTTAACGAGTTCCAAGGATATTATATTTTTGTTGAACTATGTTATTTTATTTTTTTTAAACTTAGTTATTTTGAATTTGGGTTGAAGTGTATGCCCTTCTTTTGGAGTGTAAAGAACTTATTTTCTAGATAAATGTTATATTTTTGTTGAATTATATTATTTTGAATATGAGTTGAAGACTTGAAGTGCATACACTGCTTTTTGGGATGTAAAAAAATTATTTCTAGATGGATGTTATATTTAATATTATGCAAGTTGAAATGGGTTGTGTTACATTCATGTCAACCCAACACAACTCGTTTATTAAGCGTGTTAAATGGGTTGGGTCAGGTCAACCCGCCTTATTAACAGGTCGGGTTAGGGTTGAAGGATCATGACACGATTATTAAATGGGTCGGGTTAGGGTTGAGCCATTTAGTCGAATACCCCTACCTTGACACGACACGAACCCGACACGCTAACTCGAATTGACACCCCTAACTTTTAGTTCTACATTTTGCATTTTTTTCCATTTTGATCCCTACATTTTATTTTTACCACTTTTAGTCCCTAAACTAATTAATGTCTGACATTTAGGTCCTTTCCGTCACCCAACTAACAACAAAAGCTGACGTGGCTGATAGTAAAATAAAAAAAAAAATATAATCACACACATTAATTAATTAAATTAAAAATAAATATTAATATAAATAAAAAAAAAAAAAAAAAAAAAAAAAACTCAAGAACATGAAGATCACAAGAACTCGAACCCAGATCAAAGAACTCAAACTCAGATCAAAGAACTCAAGAACACACATCTCTCTCTTCCTCTCTCACTATCCATCATGCCCACGACCAGTAATCACCACCACCACCACCAACAATCCACCAAAAATAACAACAACCTAAACTCAACTTAACCACCAAAAGCTAGCCGCCACCACCACTGAGACACCACAAAATCCTAAATTTTTACAAATACCCACATGAAAAAAAAAACACATTTGATCCGAACTACATCAACACACTTCCCAGACATCTTACAATGGAAATCACACACACAAATAAAAACAAAAACATGTCAGCAGTTTAGATCTGAACCCAAAGACAGCAAAAAATAATAATAATATACAAGAAAAAGGTGTTAGCAAATCTGGGTGTGTGTGTGTGTGTGTGTGTGTGTGGAGAGAGAGAGAGAGAGAGAGCAAATCTAGGTTCGTGGATATTGTTATGGATTTTTGTTATTTTTTATTTTTCTTTGTCTCGACTAGGTTTGGTTGGAAAAGAGAAAGCAAATATAGGTTCGTGAGAGAGAAATCGCGAAGGGAAAAATGGGTAGAGGGATTAGAGTGCTGGGCGAAGCAGCAACAGCAGCAGCGGAGCATCGGTTCAAAACCCAGAAAAACTTAGAACAAGTACAAAAGCATCAATCTATATCCAAAACCCATGCGAGAAAAACCTAGAACAACCAATCTTCCAGCCGCCGCCGCTATCACCTTCAGTCTTCGAGCCTCTGCCGTCTCCTTCGTTGCTGTCATCACCCTTGCCGAGAGAGTGAGATCGAGAGGTAGAGATAGAGGTTTGGAGAGATTTGATGGGGACTGTGGAATAGCTCAAAGAGAGGAGAAGAGAATTTTTTTTTTTTGATAAGTGGAGAAGAGAAATTGGTTTATTAGGATTTGTTTGGTTTTAGTTAGGAATTGTAATTGGAAATGGAATTGGAAGAAAGAGAAAGTCTGAACATGTTTCCAACCAAAGATTGGGGAAAAAACATGTTTTTCCAAATTTTACGAATATTTTGTTTTTTTAATTTTGTTCAAGATACTTTTTAGATCTTAATTTTAGTGATTTTTAGGTTTTAATTCTGTTTTTTTATTTAGTTAAAATTACTAAATTAATTTTTAAAATTTTTATGCTGATGTGGAATTATATTTTGTGTGATTATATTATTTTTTTATTCTACCGTCAGCCACGTCAGCTTTTGCTGTTAGTTGGGTGACGGAACGGACCTAAATGTCAGATGTTAATTGGTTTATGGACTAAAAGTGGTAAAAATAAAATATAGGGACCAAAATGGAAAAAGTGCAAAATGTAGGGACTAAAAGTGCATTTCCGCCTATAATATAATACTTGTGTTGATGATCATTTTGGGAAGCCCAATAGAAAGAAGAAGCCCAGCAACATGGGTAGAAAAGAGTTAGCAAGTGGATAAAAAAACCATTAAGCTCAAGCGGCAGAAATAATGGATCGCAGGCCCATGAAATAAACAAATGGGCCTTGAAGAAGCAAATGGACCTAAAAAAGCCCGAAGAGAGAGAAGTGGCAAACCCATGTGCAGTATGTGATGTAGAAAAGTGAGAACGGGCCACAACGAGCCTGAAGTAATGCAAGAAAAGAAAGTAAGGGGTTGATGGCAAGTCCATGAACCTCAAGGATGAGGGATAAGGTAATTGGGCCATGGAAGCCCAAAAGAGTTAGTAAAAGCCCATGGGAATACAAAGTTAGGAAAAATGCCAAAGAAGCCTAAGGAAAGTAAATGGGCCAAGGATTCCCAAGAAGAAACCAATGAGACACAGGAGCCCGCAAGTAATGTAATAAGAAGCCTAATGACCATACTGAGTTATTGAGAAAAGAACAAGCAGCAGGCCCAAAGAAGCCCAGTAGGCTGGGGTCAAATAATATCACAGTAAGAATGGCAAAATGGAACGATAGGAAAAGGTAGCAAAACTACAGAAAGGATTAAAGAAGGAAAAGCCCAACATCAAATAAAGCCCAGCCCCTAAGGGAAGCAAGCCATAAAAGAATGGGAAATCAGAAAACAGCTCACACCACAAGAAGTCAAGGATGGATGGCAAATTGTGCAGACGAGCCTCCAAACCACGGCAAACGCATGAGCAATAGGCAAATTTTGAATATACATAGAAGTGAAACACGTGCAAGGTCTAAACATCACTAGCTTGTACCCAGCCAATACAAGACGTGGCTAGGTCATGGGTCAGAGGTAAAAGGGCATGGTCTAGTGGTGGGGAGAGGAGAAAACCTATTCTAGGGTTCCTACTCAGGCTCTTTTGGGGGAAATGTCCTGCTGGGATGACATACCACCAAAAAAAAGTAAGGATGAGTTGGAACCACTAAATGCATGCCATAAAGGATAGGAAGAGACAGAAAGCACCCACACCGTAGCAAATAAGAGTGCCACGGCAAACAAACAAACAAAATAGCCTTCCTTGTCTAGTGGCACAGCCAGCACAGGTAAGTGGTGAGGGCTGGGCAGTTGACAAACTAGTAGTGGTCAGCAAGGACACCCATATCAAACAAAGATAGTTAAAGGCTAAAATAGTAAAAACCAGTTACGGCAGACACTATAAAAAGGGCCCTTGCCATGCACAAAGAGGGGGATCACAATCATGGTAATAGTAATCTCTAGGAGAAAATCATAACATAGGAGTGAGCACTGAGAAAGGAAGAGAGAAAAATAAAGGAAAAAACAGAGAGCTTAGAATGTCAGGCATGCACTAATAGGTTGGTCTCCTCTCTCCCTCTAAAGCCTTGCTCTCTATTAAAGACAATGGATCCTCATTGGACATAAACCATCCAGGCCCATTCCCTTAAAGCAATTAATTTCTTTCCCTTTGGAGATTATTCGCATTGAGGAAGTGGTTTCCCTTCTTGGTGTCAGCTCCATAGCATTACTTGGCATGGTAGACTGATTTTCCCCTCTTTGATTCAAACAAGCCTATTATTATTATTCCCCCGTTTATTTCTTTACTTTTTGTGTACAGGGTTTTTTTGTCACTCCCTTTTATTCATTTTGTCTAGTATTTCTTATGTTATCTTTATTATATCTGCCTGCCATAACTTCCCTATAGCGGCTCTGTCTTCCATGGGCATGTGATCAAAGTCTAGCAAACAGGGTGTAGTTCGTGCACAAGCCGGACCAAGGTAGGTTGCAATTAGACCAGTCCCAACTCCTTTATCCAAAAAACTTGGGCCTAGTGTGGCAGGAGGCAGCCCAGCCCAATATTGCAAAAAGTCCCACCATAACTTGTAGTAATGAATATGTCAACTCTCCCGCTTCTTTGGTTTCTGGTTTTGATGATGACGTTTCTTCCTATGACAATGAGTCTTTTGATTCATTGTGATATACATTTGTCCATCATGATAAGAAGGTAATTTGAGGGATGCAGTGAGGTTTTTGATGTATTTTTGGTTTTATCTAAATCATTGATGACATTCTATATTTATTTGATATATATTTTGAGGGATGTAGTGGCGATTTGCTTGCGAGGGTTTTCTCCATCGTGATGAAATTGTTGTGATAAGCTTATTTTATGCTACACTCTATTTAGTTTGGTGATTTGATTGTGTCATAATTGAATTTGCATGTAATTTGGACTAATTAATCAATTTGGTTAATTGGCTAATTAACTCAGGACAATATATAACCCAACAGGTGTCTAGTTAGCTTACCTAAGAGTAAAGGTGAACTTGGGTTGGTAAGGTTCGAGGAAGGGAATAAAGCTGCTCTCTTGAAGCACGTATGATGAATCTCTTTTCGAAAGGTGGTTATTTGTTGGTGGCACGGGTGAAGAACAATTTACTGAGGGATAAGAGTTTTTGGACAGCAAAAATTTCTCAAGAATGAACAAGCCACTGTAGGAAGTTAGTGAAACTCATATAAAAAAACTAGGAATTTCCTGAAGTTTGTGATTGGTTAGGGGGCCTCTATTGTACTCTGGTTGGACTGGTGGCATCTTGTTGGTGTTTTTATACACTAAATATGTCCCTAGGATGGTATATGATGCAACAAGAAACATTGAAATGAAACTCTCTAGAGTTTTGAAGGATTACAACTGGTGTTGACCCCTTGCTAGATAAGATATGCTCCAGCAGAAATACAATCCAAATTAACCAAGTTACAGAAAAAGGACTCGAACAAACCAATTTGGCATAAATCAATATCTGGAAATTTCTCAAAACTCGAAATGCAATTGAATCAAGAGGGCTAGAGTAAATTGGTAGAGTACAATCTGGTTCTCTAAGGCAATCCCAACAACACTAGAGTTTATAATTTCGTTTGCCATGCTAAACAGATTATCTACAAGAGATACGTTGATTCAGTGGGTTACAAAGCTTGTATATTTTGCTTAAGGCTTATGGAGAGTAGAAAACAATTGTTTTTTTATTATGCGTTTACTAAATGAATTTTCAGAAAAATTATGGACATGTTTCATTCAAATTATATAACTAAAACTATACGTAAACGGTGTTTTCAATTGCCTATTAGTCAAACTGATAAAGTTTCTGATTGTTGAAAAAATGAGATTTAGGGCTACGTAAAAACTGATTGCTGGTCTAATAATAAAGAGTTATAGGATCTAGGGCTACGTAAAAAACTAATTACTCGTCTGATAATAAAGAGTTATCATTAAAAGCAGATTGAAGTATCATAAGAGCGAACGCAGAAGTTAAAACTCTCTATAAAATTAATTTAAAAAAAAAAGAAAAAAAAAAAGGGGGGGCCTGGAGCCCCTTTTTTGGGGTTTTCCCAAAGAAAAAAATAATGGTCTCATATATGGGCTGGGCTTTAGAAATCTGGCCCATTCCAAACTCATTAATAATTTCAGTTTCAGTATCTTTATACTATAATATTAATAACTCACATCACCATCACCACCAACAGTGACCACCGCCACCACCACCTCCACTTCCATCTCCTTCGATCCCTCTTCCCCCCAAAAAAGGAAACCTAACCCTAACCCAAATCTCCAATCGTTGAGCAAAAATGGTGTTGGCTCAGTTAGGAGGGAGCATATCGCGTGCTCTTCAGCAGATGAGCAATGCGACCATCATCGACGAGAAGGTCTTGAACGAATGCTTGAACGAGATCACTCGCGCTCTTCTTCAATCCGATGTCCAATTCAAGCTCGTCCGCGACATGCAGAGCAATATCAAGAAGATCGTCAACCTCGACGACCTCGCCGCCGGTCACAACAAGCGCAAGATCATCCAGCAAGTACAACCTTTTTTTTTTTTTTTTTCTCACATATTTTTCTTACATTTTATCATTTCTGTTTTGTTTTGTTTTTTGGTGGTATTTGTGATTGTTATGATGGAATTCAATTGGCTGCCATGAGTTTAGAGTTTAGGGATTGCTTTGGAAAGCTTAGATAAGGTTTCGAATTCGCATGTGTTAATCGGGTTACGGGTAGGATTGATGTCAATTGATATAGAAATCAGAGAGTGCCCAATATGATGAAAGAGAGCTCTGTTGGCTCCAGTGTCTAGATTTTAATGTTTTGTGAATTGAGGTTTTATGTACAATAATAATAAGACTTGGGCTATTGGGATTTGGTTTTTGGAATTTTGGATGAATTTTGATAAGGTTTACACCAAAGAGAGAATGCGGATAGTGGAAGCCAGTGCTGCTTGCTCTTGATGTAAAATTCTGTTAGTTGCCATGATTATGTGAGGAGTGCGAAAAACAAAAATGTTTAATACTATAATTTGTTTTGTTCTTACTTTTATAATTGTATTTCTCTTTTACACCAAATAAATCTATTCTTGCATGGCTACTTTGTACTAATTGTTAGCAACTAAATTCCGCAACTAAGCTACTTTTTTTTTTGTGTTGGGGGCTATTTTGTTAAGCCCTTTTTTTTGAAACCCCATTGACTAATGTTATGCATCTAGAGCGTTTTCAGTGATGATATACAACATCAATCTTCATTGTTCATACTTACCAAAACAAAACCAAAAAAAGCGAAAATAAATAAATTCTTTATTGTATATTATGTTTTGGTATCTGCTGTGCTCTTATAGAGGGGTGGCTTACAATGTAGGCTATATTTAATGAACTCTGCAAAATGCTGGATCCTGGGAAGCCTTCTTTCACTCCAAAGAAAGGGAAAACAAGTGTTGTTATGTTTGTAGGTTTACAAGGTATGTTTTTGGCCAGATCACTTTCATGTGTATTGGATCATTCAGCAGTTTTCATAGACAACCTATGAGATTGTTTTTTTGGGAAGTTGTGATCTGAACTAGCTCTCTGGGCCTTATATATGCTGTGACTGATTCATGGGTCCAAAATATGTTCTTTATTTAGAGTGTACTGTTTCCTTTTGTTTATGCACATCTTATTATTTGTTTGACAAATTCAGGGTCGGGAAAAACCACAACATGTACAAAATATGCATACTATCATCAGAAAAAGGGCTGGAGGCCTGCCCTTGTGTGTGCAGATACATTCAGAGCTGGTGCTTTTGATCAGCTGAAGCAGAATGCCACTAAAGCTAAGATTCCATTTTACGGAAGGTACTTCTTTTGTATTCTACTGCTTGTTTGTGTGTACAAGTTGTGATGTAATTGAAGCATAAGATTTTCCTTTTTTCTTGTGATTTTTTTTTCCTCACTTGCCCCCTCACCCCTCTCTCTCTCTCTCTCTCTGGAAGAAAAAGAAAAGAAAAACAAAAGAGAAAAAAAGATGAAAAGATGATGTCACAAATAACTAGATCTGTACTATGATAGCTTATAAACGTTGGTAAATATATCAAAATCTCTTTTATGCCATACACTTAAGAGTTTTTTTTTTTTTTTTTTGATAAGTTCACTAGAGATAATTTTCAGTTGCTCAGAAGTCATTTTAGTCATGAATTCCAAAGAAAGAGCTTTAATATTGAATAATTAGTGAACCACTACTGGCTTTCTCCCCCTCCCCCATCCCCCAATTACCTGTTATCAAAATGTAATCTCTAGTTTTAGCAGATAAACAACAGCAGTTTGATAACAGGTAATTGGGGGATGGGGGAGGGGGAGAAAGCCAGTAGTGTCAATGGAGAAGAGAGCTTTAGTGAAATGGATATGGCTGTGCTGGGTCAGAGCTACTACTTTAATTATGAATGGAATATAACACATATACATTGAAGAACTTAGTGAATGGAATGTAATAGATGTAATTTAGTGACTGCTTGTATTATGAATGGGATTTTGTCAGTGATTACACGATGCCCTAATTGTACCTCTAGAGTTTTTTTTTACCCCTTCCCTAAAAGAAAGAGAGAGAAGAAACAGTATTTTCAGTTCCATTTTCTGAAAGGGGTCGGCTTGAAAGGAGGGTTGGAGTGGAGTGGGGTCGGAGGAGTGGAGGCCTTTTGTGGAAGGGTTGGAGTTTGATCAGTTAGATGGGTCGGAAAGGGGTCGGCTTGAAAGGAGGTTTGAGAAGGAGGAAATTCTTCTAGCCGTTAACGAGCTGGCTGGAGATAAAGCTCCAGGGCCAGACGGCTTCTCTATGGCCTTTTTCCACCATTGTTGGAGAGTGGTGGAAAGGGATGTCCTAACAGTTTTTGAGGAGTTCTATCAACATAGTAAGTTTGAGAAATCTTTGAATGCTACCTTCTTAGTTCTTATTCCTAAGAAGAATGATGCTTCCAATATTCGAGATTTCAGGCCTATTAGCTTGGTGGGGAGCTTGTACAAGATCCTGTCTAAGGTTTTGGCGAATCGGTTGAAATTGGTCTTAGATCATCTTATTTCTGAGTCTCAGAATAGTTTTGTGGGAGGAAGACAAATTCTTGACTCAGTTCTTATTGCCAATGAGTGTGTGGATAGTCGAGTGAAGAGTAAGATCCCGGGGGTTATTTGTAAGCTAGACATTGAGAAAGCTTACGATCATGTGAACTGGGAGGCCCTTCTAGACCTTTTGAAGAGAATGGGCTTCGGGGAGAAGTGGTGTAGATGGATCCGCACTTGTATCTCGACGGTCCAGTTCTCTATTTTGATTAATGGGGCTCCAGCTGACTTTTTTGGGAGCACGAGGGGTCTGAGACAAGGGGATCCGCTATCTCCAATGTTATTTCTAGTCATGATGGAGGTCTTAAGTAGGATGTTGAAAAGAGTTGAAGGTGCTGGCCTGATTAGGGGTTTCAAGGCTGTTGGAAGAAGGGGAGTAGGGGAAGGTGTCTCGCACCTTCTTTTTGCGGATGATACTATTTTGTTTTGTGATGCGGAAGTGGAGCAGATCCTTCATGTGCGGATGCTTCTCCTTTGTTTTCAGGCTGTGACTGGTTTGAAAGTTAATGTCCTGAAAAGTGAGATGGTTCCAGTAGGGGAGGTTAATAATATTCATGCTTTGGCAGAGATTCTGGGTTGCCGGATTGGGTCCTTACCTATGACTTACCTTGGTATGCCGTTGGGGGCTTCTCATAAGTCCCCGTCTATTTGGAATCCTATCTTGGAGAAGATTAATCGGAGGTTGGCCGGGTGGAAGAAGTTGTATTTGTCAAAAGGTGGAAGATTGACGTTGCTCAAGAGTACGCTTTCCAGCCTTCCTACTTACTATTTATCTCTATTCACCATTCCGTCGCATGTGGCTAATAAAATTGAGAAGATTCAGAGGGACTTCCTGTGGGGGGAGTCGAAGGTTCACTTGGTGGGGTGGGATAAGGTGTGTGCTCCTAAGGTTAATGGTGGCTTGGGCATTAGGAAACTAACTACCTTTAATAAAGCTCTTCTTGGGAAGTGGTTATGGCGGTTTGGGGTTGAGGAGACTCGTCTTTGGAGGAGGGTTGTAGCTTTGAAGTTTGGGGAAGAGTGGGGGGGTTGGTCTTCCAAGTTGGGTAGGGGTGCTCATGGGTGTGGTTTATGGAGAAGCATCCGTAAAGGTTGGGAGGTTTTTAGCAAGTTTATCCGGTTTGAGATAGGGGTGGGGGATAGAGTGAAGTTTTGGACAGACCAGTGGTGGGGGGACACTCCACTCCATCTTTCCTTCCCGGTTGTGTATGGGATTGTTACTGATAGAGAGGCTTCTGTGGCCTCGTCTCTCGAAAGATTGGGGACCGAGGCTCGTAGAAGTTGGAAGGTTCCTTTTATTAGGGATCCTAATGATTGGGAGACGGGAGAGGTGGATGAATTTCTCCATACCTTGGATTCTTGTTTACCTCACTCTGAGCAAGGAGACCGCATGATTTGGAAATTGTCGAAGAAGGGGGATTTCAACATTCGCTCCTTTTATGACAAGCTTCGAAGTCCCCCTCCTTTTACTTTTCCTTGGAAAGGTATTTGGAAGGTTAAGGCCCCTACGCACGTCTCTTTCTTTGTTTGGACTGCTGCTTGGGAGAAGATTCTTACAGGGGACACTTTGCGGTGCAGAGGCTTTGAGCTGGTTGATTGGTGTATTATGTGTCGTTGCAATGGGGAGACGGTGAATCATTTGCTTCTCCATTGTGATAAAGCATATAAGTTGTGGAGCTGGATTTTGAGATCTTTTGGGATTTCTTGGGTATTGCCTAGATCGGTTGCAGAAATGCTTTTCAGTTGGTGGAACTGGTTTGGAAAGCACTCTTCTAGTATTTGGAATTTAGCCCCGTTGTGCCTAATGTGGTGTATTTGGAGGGAGCGGAATTGGCGAACTTTTGAGGACAAGGACAAATCCGATGACCAGTTGCTCGCCTATTTTTGTGGTTCTCTTTTTGATTGGTCTAGGGCTTGGGGACTCACCGCTAGTGATTCCCTCCCTTTGTTCCTTTGTTCTCTCCTTTGTATTTAGTTCTCTGTTGTTTTCTGCTTGCTTTCTTGTTCTTTTTTCTGTTTGTTTCTCTCTCTGTATGGTCTGCCCTGCCTCTGTTTTCATGAGGTAGTTTTCTGAATATACTTCTTTATTACTTATCAAAAAAAAAAAATTAAATATTCTTTTTGTTTTGTTTTTATTATTATTACTTCTGTTTATTACTGTTGTCATTATCACTCTCACTAATGCCTTTGCCAATTGCATTTTTTTAGATAATGCATTCTTCTTTATTTAAGTAATAATTAAGGTGGTTTTCAAATGATACAGCTATACAGAATCAGATCCTGTAAAAATTGCAGTGGAAGGTGTGGAAACATTCAAGAAAGAAAATTGTGATCTGATAATTGTTGACACCAGTGGGCGTCACAAACAAGAAGCTGCTCTTTTTGAAGAAATGCGTCAAGTTTCAGAAGCAACGGTAATTTTCTGGTCTTGCTTTGTTCCTATTAATTTGTTGTTGATGGCCTATATTGCTAATATATTTTATTTGCATCTTCCAGAAACCAGATCTTGTTATCTTTGTTATGGACAGCAGCATTGGTCAGGCTGCATTTGACCAAGCTCAAGCTTTCAAGCAAAGTGTTTCAGTTGGAGCTGTAATTGTTACCAAAATGGATGGGCATGCAAAGGGAGGTGGTGCTCTTAGCGCGTAAGTTTTATTGCAAAAATTGTGGCCAAATTTCTTGTTTTAAGTTGGATCTAATGTAATATTAAAGCTTCAATGCATGCCTTTGCTTAAGCTGTGTAGTTGCTTTTCAAAATTGGTGAGTTTAGAACTTATTGACTAGACCCTATATTTCTTTGATGGTGGATGCACATTTTGTGGTGAAGAAAAAAGGATATTCATTATGGGTGGGAGTATCATTTTAGTTATATATAGTAAAGAACACCATTAAGCAGTATGGACTTGCATAGGTGATAGGCCATTAAGTTATTCATTGTGAAAGGTTATTGTATTGTATATATACATGCATAAATACATACATAATGATTTCATGTTTGAGTTCTCAATATGTTGGCTGCAACTTTGCAGTTTGTTATACAAAAGGATAATCATCTAGGGTTGCTTCTTTTTGTTACAAATGTGTTATTTAAGTATGCATTTATTTGCTTAATCTAGTACCTCACCATTTACATAATGCTTATTTTCACTCTGTAAAGTATATTACCCCATTTAATAAATGTTTGCAACAGTGAATTGTGTTAGCCAGTAGTCAGAGCATTAGGATTTTAGTTTATGGTAAGTATCCCACACACAAGCCTTCATTTCAATTCTTTAACTAATTCTAAGGTGTCTCTTCCCTTCTCTACTTTCCTGGGATTGTTAATGTACCTAATATTCCAGAATGTACCCATTGAACTACAAATTAGGCAGAAGATTATCATTTTGTTCACTATGATGTTGCTAGAGAGCTATGGTTGCTTGTTTTGGGTTTGGAATTTAGTTGGTGATTGTGAGAACATTTTTGTCATTGTTGGAATTCTGGGGATAATGTTTTTGTACACAAAGGAGATATGTGTCATGCATTTGGGGTGAGTCTATAAGTTGGGCATTTGAAAGTCGTCCAGCTTCCATGGAAAAGACAAGATGGTGCTTCTGAGATCATGCTTAGAATATGTCTATGTTGCGCTGCTGTTCCTTTTTTTTTTTTCTTTTTTTTTTTGGGATTTTTAAGATATCTGAAGTTTGATTCTTCTCTTTTTGTGTTCTCATTTGTACTTCCCGTGCCCATGTATGGTTTTCAATAAAATAATAATACAAAGAAAAGAAAAAATGAAATACTTAAATTATATGCATTGGCATGCATATTTGATATGTTTGAATACTCAACACAAAGCTTGAGGCTTCTTATGGTGCGATTTGTAAATGGCGTAGAATAATTAACTTTAGGTTGACATAAGAACATAAAAAATACACTCGATAATGTACTAGACATCTTTCTAACATACAGGTTCCATAATTTATGGAATTATAAGCTACCTTCATGTTTGGTTCAATTTCCTATGAAATGGGAACTTATTGCTCATTTTGATAGAAGCAATTTTAATTTTAATTTTAATTTGTTTTTTTTCTTTGACAACTAAATTCTCTTCCACTTTATATGTGCAGTGTTGCAGCAACAAAGAGTCCTGTTATATTTATTGGAACTGGAGAGCATATGGATGAGTTTGAAGTTTTTGATGTTAAACCATTTGTCAGCCGTCTCCTAGGTGTGCAACTCTTTTACAGTTTTGACTCTTGATTTTTGTGACTTAAATTTCTTTTGTATGTTTTAAGTACTTACTTGTTGATTATATTTTAATCTAGGCATGGGTGATTGGTCTGGATTTATGGACAAAATTCATGAAGTTGTTCCTATGGATCAGCAGCCTGAGCTTCTGCAAAAGCTTTCAGAAGGGAACTTTACATTGAGGATTATGTACGAGCAATTTCAGAATATACTTAAAATGGGTCCAATTAACCAGGTTAGTACTTGACTTATACCATCTAATCAAAGCTTTATCAACAACAAGGTGCCTTTCACTTATATGAGAAATAATAGGTGACCTCTTGGTTGCTATGTTTAGGTGACTGATGGAGCAAGATCAATAATTGATTAGCAATATTCTACATTCACATTTTTTAAAAAGGAGTTTTTTGGGGGGGGGGGGGGGGGATTGGACGTTTGTCTTTGATCTTTGGGGATAGCTTTTTTAAATATAGGTAATAAGAAACTTTATTAAAAAGATAGAGAAAAATACAATCTGTTCCCAGAGTACACAGGCAGTGTACTAAGGAAACCAAGCAAACTAGCAACAAAGAGAGCAAAAATAATTGTTTCTCCCCCTCAAAAGTTCGATGATTCTGATATCTCCAAATAGTCCACATAACACATAAAGGATCAACCCCCCAAATAACTGCTATCTAATGCCAACCAAATCCCCCATTTCCAACACACCAGCAGCTCCATCACATGCTTGGGCATCATCCAAGAAACCCCAAATAAGCTAAACATAAAAGTCCATTAACTATATATGCATACGAGCAATAAATGAGCAGATTTTCCACCAGATTTTCCACCGATTCCCAACTATTCTTGCGTATACAACTGTTATTAACCACACAAATATTCCTCTTCTTCATATTATCCAACAATTGAAAAAAGAAACTCTAGTGGGAGTGGGAGCTTTCACCTTCCAAATACTTATCCAAGGAAAGGTAAGAGTGCCCTTTTTGTGAGTTTTTTTTTTTGATAGGTAAGAAAAATTATATTAAGAGAAGACTACTTCATTAGAAAAATGAAGTAGCACAAACAACAGAGACTACTTCATTATCCCCCTTTGAAAATATGCATTTGTCCTATTCAGTTTGAGACATTGTTTTACTTGTCTTTTTGCAATTGCAGCTTGGTTTTTATTATTTAAAAAAAAAAATGTATTGTGTATTGTTATTTAATTAGTGAATTATTAGCAACTTTTTTAAAACATTGATTGACATTGTCACTCGGCTTAATGGTCTACCAACTGTACCCAGAACCCTGTTCAATGGAAAAAAAAGTGTAAACATTATAGTTGAATACATATGTAGGTTGAATTCTGAATACTTACGATAAAAAATCAAAAATCAAATATCCCATGCACTTGGACAAAAGTTAACCTTATCAATTTAAACCTCCCAATTGAACTTCTTTATTATTATTATTTTTTGACTAGGTAATCCGAGTGTCCAAGCACCACGGAGGTGTCACTGGGATATTCCTTGATGCCCAATCAAACCTTAAACGTTGAGGATTTAAATTGATACAATTTTAGAAGTTAATGATTCAGTTTGAAACTAATGAAACTGTAATGTTTAATTTGTACCAATGTTAAACCTTAGGATTAGTTTGAAACTTTGAAACTATAGGGTAATTTGAAATGACCCCTTAAAATATACTGTTTAAAATGAAATTTATCCAAAATTCTCTTTTCAAGTGGGGTTGGGGACTGTTAAGTTTCAGCTGTCATTTTGGAGTTTTTGACTGACTATGCTTCAAAATCTAAACTTTGGATCTTAGCTGGAGAGGCTGCTACTTCATGCCGATGACTGACTTGATCCGTGTAGGTTTTCTCAATGCTTCCTGGATTTAGTGCTGAGTTAATGCCAAAAGGCCGTGAAAAGGAAAGTTCAGCAAAGATCAAGCGGTACATGACCATGATGGACTCAATGACAAATGAAGGTGAGTCAAGGCCCTTTTTTTGTGGTTTTGCTCTTTATGTGCCACATGTTTATGGGATTGACTTTATACTGAATCCAATGTTCTGATTCTAATAGTTGACTGCAAAAATGTTGCAGAGTTGGATAGTACAAATCCAAAGCTCATGAATGAATCTCGTATGATGCGGATAGCACGAGGTTCTGGTCGTCAAGTTAGAGAAGTAATGGAGATGTTGGAAGAGTACAAGCGTCTTGCCAAGATATGGAGCAAAATGAAAGGGCTGAAGATTCCTAAGAAGGGTGAAATGAGTGCCTTATCACGTAATATGAATGCACAGCACATGAGCAAAGTCCTCCCCCCACAGATGCTGAAACAGATTGGTGGCATGGGAGGCTTACAAAACTTGATGAAGCAAATGGGATCTACAAAAGATATGATGGGAATGTTTGGAGGTGGAGACAAGTAGAATTTGCCCGGAGATCTATCGATGACTTCCTGATCTCAGTTCCAACTGTGGCTGTAAGCATTTCTTTGTTGGACTGAAAGGCACACAGGTGTCTCTATGCAGGTTGATATGACTGACCGTTCTGCTTTGTGAAATATATTTATATTTTTATAGAAGGGTCACATGTAGTTTAGTCTCAAGCATAGTGGGCATTTTGTTGTAATATGAAGAGTCAGCATTGAAATTTTCCATGTATGTATTTACTTAAAAAGGTTAGTCACGGAATTGAAAAGAATTGGAATGATTTTGAGGTGTTGTACTTGTATGGCAAATGATCTTTCTTTTCGTTGGTGTTTAAACAAAGAAAATAATGTCATTGCAGTTTTCCACTATGAAAAAGAAAACTCTCATTCCACTTCCATGTTTTCGTTCACACGATTCTTTGGAAAATCCTTGATGATAACTTTAGGCTGTACAACGGGCATATCTGACTCCGGCAATACAGACCAAATTGATTCAGTACCATAATTTTTGGATTCTGTAGCTAAAATTACAGCAATTTATTACATTACATTTGACACTAACCCAAGTAAAAACATTATCACAGCACAAGAAATGATCGCCAAATTTCCACCCGAGGTTGAAAGTCTCATTCAGTTGGAGAGAGCAAGTTCGCTACACAGATTCGGCAATGGGGCAAAACCATAACACATGCCCAAAGGTTTCATCAGAATCTGCCCAGCAAACCTCATATGAATATATTCACATGCACAAAGTTGAAGCATTTTCATCTTTTCTGACAAAGGAAAAAGAATGCGCTCACAAAAGCAGGCAAGACAAATTATACTAACGTTCCAAGGGAACTAGCCTTAGGTAGCAAACAAATTTTAAAAAGGAAAGGGTTTGGCTCCAATCATTTTCTCTCTCACATTCTCTCCTGAAAAAGTGGCTATTCTCTTTTTCTCTCTCTACCTCTAGATTTTTTATTCTTTCTTGCAATTCTACTTTATGTTGATAAATCATTGTGATTTTTAAAACTCTATTTTGGGTTCATATGTTTTGGTGTATTATTTTTTTAGTTCCATATCACAAGTAGTCTTTCTCTCTCTTATAGTTTTGGTTTGATTTTTGTTTGAGTCAATACTTAGTTATTTTAGAAGTAAGAATTTGAATTTATATCAAAACACAATCTTGGCAATACTAATTATAGATTAGAATGTAGTCCACTTTGGTCTATATCAGTCCAATTCGGTTAATTAGGCCCACCTCAGTCCAATTCAATCTACTGCAGTCTACTTCGATCCACTCAGTGAATGTCGTCCATTCAGTCCACTTTGGTCTAGTCTGTCTAGTTCGGTCCATTCAGTTCAGTCCAATTTCGGTCTACTTCGATCCATTTCAGTCCAATTCGATTTATTTTGGTACATCGGGTCCAATTCAGCGTAATTCAGTTCACTCGATCAAATTCAGTCCATTGACTCCATTCATTCCACTTTTGTCTATGTGGTCCATTCTGTTCATTTGGTCCACATTGGTCCTATTTGGTCCATTTCCCTCCACTTCAATCCATTTGGTCTATTTCCATCCATTTTGGTTCAATTCAGTGTATTTACTTAAGAATGAAAAAAGACAAGTTTAGATTGAGAGTACTATCAATTATTTGAATAATATCAATTGTATTTATATTATAAGTTTTGGTTATCATAATAATCTCCTTAAAAGAATGAGAATTCAAATGATAACTTTAAAACTTAAAAATTTTATTTCTACCAAAAGAAATTAGGAAAATAAAATGCATAATAAAATTAGTAAGAAGAACAGTTTTTGGTTTTAATGAAATTTCTTTATTTAACTGTGTAACAAGGTGGATAAAAGTTGTTGTTAGCTAATTCCTAGAATAGATGTAAAAAATACTATAAGGAAATGTTTAGAGAAGAGTGCATACAACATGCCTCTCTTGAACACATAGTGAATGTACTTCCACAATCCAACATTTTCAATATAGTGATTATATGGGTGATCTGCTTCTACTTTAGAAGGAAAGGCTAATGCCAAAGGTAGAATACACACATATTATACATGCGCACATCAGTATACAACCCAAACATAAACATAAACATAAACATAAACATGAACATATATTTTTATTTTATTATTTATTTTTTTTAGTGATCATTTTGGTTCGTTCAATCTCTTTTTGGTATGGGTTTTGATTAGATTTTTTTTTCTCTTTCATTTAAATTTTATGGTTTAATATCAATATTATCTCCTCTTCTTGCCCAACAAACCTTGTTTGAATATATTCACATGTATAAAGTTGAAGCATTTTCATCTTTTCTGACAAAGGAAAAAGAAATGCGCTCACAGAAGCAGGCAAGACAAATCAGACTAATGTTCCGAGGGAACTAGCCTTAGGTAGCAAGCAAATTTTTAAAAGGAAAAGATTTGGCTCCAATCATTTTCTTTAAATTTCTTATTATTCTCCCTCACATTCTCTCCTGAAAAAGTGGCTATTCTTTTTTTCACTCTCTACTTGTAGATTTTTTATTCTCTTGTAATTCTACTTTAGGTTAATAAAACATTGTGATTTTTAAAACTCTATTTTTGGTTCATACGTTTTGGGGTTTTATTTTTTTAATTCCATATCACAAGTAGTCTTTCTCTCTCTTACAGTTTTGGTTTGATTTTTGTTTGAGTTAATACTTAGTTATTTTGGAAGCAAGAATTTGAATGTATATCAAAACACAATCTTGGCAATGCTAATTATAGATTAGAATTCAATCCACTTTGGTTTATTTCAATCCAATTCGGTTAATTTGCCCCATTTTGGTCCAATTCGGTCTTCTGCAATCCACTTCGGTCCAATTAGATCCATTCAATCCACTTAATGAATTCCATACATTCTGTCGACTTTGGTCTATTCTGTCTAGTTCATGCGATTCAGCTTAATCCAATTCAATCCAATTTGGACCATTTGGTCTACTTCGATCCATTCCAGTCCAATTTGGTTTACTTTGGTATATTGGGTCCAATTCAATCTAATTCGGTTCACTCAGTCTAATTCAGTCCACTTTTGTCTATAAGGTCCAATGTGGTCCACTCGATTCATTTGGTCCACAATGGTCCAATTTGGTCTAGTCAGTCCATTTTGCTCCACTTCAATTGATTTGGTTTATTTTTGTCCATTTTGGTTCAATTCAATGTACTTACTTAAGAATGAAAAAAGAAAAGTTTAGATTGAGAGTACTATCAATTATTTGAATAATATCAATTGTATTTATATTATAAATTTTGTTTATCATAATAATCTCCATAAAAGAATGAGAATTTGAATAATTACTTTGAAACTTAAGAATTTTACTTCTACCAAAAGAAATTAGGAAAACGAAATGCATAATAAAAATAGTAAGAAGAACAGTTATTGGTTTTAATGAAAATTGTTGAGGAAAAGAATTAGCTGAACAGTTTTTTTCCGACTAATTCCTAGGATAGATTGTTGACGAAAATTGTTAACCTATGCTTAACAATAATTTTTAGATTTATTTAACAAACATTGTCAAATTATGTTTAACAAATATTGTCAAATTATGTTTAACAAGAATTGTCAAATTAGTCAAATTCATCAAACATAATTTCACCAAAAGTCCTTTTGGCGTATGAGTTTTATTGATATGAGTAGTACTCATTCAAGATAATGTATTTCTTAATTACAATCCCTTATTTTAAGGAAAGACCCTTTGATTCCAACCACGTCGTCTTTGTACATAAATTTATTTATTTCCATGTTTAAGGAGATATGTGTTTTTATTTATTTGTGGCTGCACCTAATAATTTATTTAGGTTGTGATAGGCCAAGAATGTATTGACCCGTTTGGTAACTTAATCAATTAATTTAGCCAAGTGAAATTAATTATATTCAATTACATGCAATGAGCGTAGTAGCACAAACAAATCACCAAATAACTAAATGCAGCGGAAATTAAATTTGACATGGGTGATTTGTTTACAAATGGGGAAAACCACCGAGGCAAAACCCCACTCACAAGAATGGGGAAATTAAGGTCACCACTCACGAGAATCCATTATTATCAAAACAAGCAGTTACAAGTAAAGGAATCCCAATACCTTATACCAAACTACAGTTGAACTCTTACCCCAATACCCAATTAGACTTGTAATGTAGTGATAATCTCTCCTTTCAATGCACAACTCCCAATACGTGACTACCAATCGATGCACGAATCCCAGTACGTGACTAACACACCAACTTGAGAAAGATGTTGGCTGCAAAATTCTTCAGTTCATCCATACGATGAAAATCAAGAAGCTCCTTGGTTACAAAACCCTTGGTGCACAAACACAGTAGCTTCTTCAAGAGAAATATGAACTAGGGCAAATTGTCTCCGGTCACAATATGCATGTAACAACAAGTGCAACAACCTTTGCATCCAGTGAGATGGCCCTTAAAATAATTATTGTATATGTCTAGGGTTGTGAGAGAAGAAACCCTGCACAAATAGCTTGGATATGCGTGAAAAGCAGATCTAGAAATCTGAATTTTGTAATTCTCGATAGATACAGCTGTCGAGCTTCAAATATTAAATCTCGATGGAGACATCTGTCGAGTTTTAATGAACGACACTTTTTCACTTGATTTTTCGACAGACTTGCATGGCTTCAATACTTGGACTTGAACTCTTGTTCCTTGAAGTATTAAACACATCCTAGATCTACCCAATTACAAGTAAAGTGCATTTGTCAAAGGATTAGCCAATTCTAAATGACATATGTTCATAACATGTTCCACATATGTCTTAACAGGTTGCCTACGTACCCTTAACGAGGATCAAGCCAATTCGTAGTTCTTAATTTGAGGTTTTAGATTTAATATCCTCAAATATTATTTTGCCCAATTTAAATGATGGACATTTAAGTCAAATACTTTGTATTTAATTAAGCATTGACTTAATTTTGTTTTTGGGTGAGATAATTGATTTTAATCTCAAAGATAAGTTAAGGACCATGTTTTTATAGAAATTGAACTAAAGATTCTCTCTTTGAGAAGTTGAATATCCAAGTAATTTTCCTTTTCTTTCATTTGCTTCTTTGTAGTAACTTTAATGATATTTTGATTGAGGTTCCCAAATTTAATTAAGGAAAAGAGAACTCCTTTGAAGCAATTTTATTTTTTTATGAACACGTTTTAGGAATTGGGAATTGGAAAATTTCCTTAAATCAATTTTTTTATGGTCATTTTATTTTGTAAATTGTTAACTCCAATCTTGATTAAGAAATTAGGAATCCCCAAAAAATTAATCATGTTGGAATTTGAAGGAATTAGAATCCCCATTTTATTTAAAATAATTTTGGGAGCCAAGAACTCCATTGAAACGTGGTGGAGTCGAGGACACCATTAGTTTGATAGAGTCAAGGACACCATTAGTTTGGTAGAGTCAAGGACTCCATTAAAATATGGTAGAGTCAAGGACTCCATTATAATCTGGTAGAGTCAAGGACTTCATTAATTGGGTAGAGTCAAGGACTCCATTAAAATGTGGTAGAGTCAAGGACTTTATTGATGAATTTGAACCAAAGCTTGAAAAAAATTCTATTTGGTAATGTTCAAATAGGATTTACGAGTTAGGGACTCGTATCTAAAGCTTCATGTATGGAGTTAGGAACTCCTCATGAAACCCAACCCTATTTGTTTTACCAAACAAAAATTTAGATTTGAAGAAGAGGGAAAGGGAGAGATTTAGAGAAGAAAGTGACTGATAAAATCTCAACCTAATGCTGATGCTGTGTGTTCCTCCTCTGTTTGTTGCTTTTTATTTCTATTTGTGTCTCTCTTCTTTTTTCTTCTCTCTGTGTTTTTCTATGTGTTTTCTCTCTATCTGCGTGCTCCTTTTTTTTTTTTTTTAATCTGCTGAAGCCTCTTTAATTTATAGAAGAATTGAGAAACCGTTTCCCCCTTTTTTTTCTCTTAACTGGTCAATTAATGTGCCAAAATTGCAAAGAAAGTTCAGTACTGCACTAGCATCTTTCATAGTAGTTTGCACAAATTGTAGCTAATTATCAACTACTTTTTGGCTTATGAAAGCATTTGAGTGGTGTGTGTGGCAGTAAGTTACTCAGCCACACATCCCACTTTCATCTTATCTTTTTTATAAAAAAAACAAAGATGTGACATTGTGGCAGTAAGTTTAGGCTGCCATAAACAACCCCACCTCCTTTGTCATGTGATGTGAGTCTGGGTTTTGTTTAATATTATTTTTTCTTTTTCTTTTTCTTTTTTTTTTAAAATATCATCCTTATATTATTCTTTTTTGCACTATTTTTTTTTAATTAATTTTGTTAATTTAGAGTGCATTTTTTTTGGTCTTATGAACTTGTCCAAATTTTATATTCTTTGATAAATCTTGCTTGGACATTTCTTTTAAGTAACCATTTTTTTGTTGTTTAAAATTTAATATTTCAATGGTGCCCCCCGAGTGTCATGTGAGATCGAGGGTGATTCTTATGTGACACTCGTATCTTGATTTTTGTTTTTGTTTGATTTTCTTTGATGTGGTTTGGAATCTCTTTCTTTTGAATTTGAAGTCCCAAGTGGCAGATTGATTTGGCTTCAACATTTTTTTGTCTTGATTTTTTTTTTCTTTGTTTTGCACATTAATTTGCACTTAATACTTATGCAAATTTTCGTGCATGCATAAGATTGATCACTTATTTTGTGGGAAATGGTTTTTTTGTTTTTTGGTTGACATGCGACTAAACTTAGTAAATGATACCAAGCTTCCTACGAGGGAATCAAGTCATCACGTAGTTTAAGAATAAAGGTTTTTTTTTTTTTTTTTAAGATGTGACTGAATTCAATAAATAATACTACCTAAAAAGGGATCAAGTCATCACGTAGTTCAGAGGGGATTTTCAGATGAGAGAATTTTTTTTGAAGATATGACTGAACTCAATAAATAATACTAAGCTGCCTACATACCTGAAAATGGATCAAGTCATCACGTAGTTGAAAGGGGCAGAGGTTTTTTTTTTTTTTTTTTTTTTTTTTTTTGTACCCTAACTTTTGCCCTAGGCTACCTTATAAAAATGTTTTCAATCTAACGGGCTATTTTTTTTAGAGCTTTTTAATGAACTTCTCATTTACACAAGGGTAAACACATTGTCCCTCACCCTTCTTCCTCAGTATCCTTGTTTTTTGGATAGATGCATAAACATGGTTGTTGCTTAAAATTTGGCATCAAGATAATTCACCTTTTCTCCCATGAAAGGGTTAGGATCAGTGTACACCCTTTTCACATTTCCATCTTGATCACAAATTTTAAAGCATTGATGAAGTGCAGAACTGATTATGCCATAAATGTGTACCTAAGGGTGTCCCAACAAAACGTTGAAGGAAGTATCGGCATCAATTACGTGGAAAAGAGCTTCAAAATACAATTCTCCTATTTCCACTTTTAATGAGATGGTTCCCATGGCTCTTTGTCCAACTTGGTTGAAGCCTTGAATGGTAAGTTGGATGGGGACAATTGTTTGGACTTCATCCCCATTACTTTGAATGTCTTATAAGGGAGAAGATTTATAATTGATCCGTAATCCAATAGGATTCTTGATAACCATGCATCTCCAATTGTACCCTTGACATATAAAAACCGATTATGAAATTTTTCCCTAAGCTAGAGGTCCTCATCACTAAACATTATGCATGCCAAACATGAAATACATAGTCTAGGTGACAAAGGTTCTGAGGAATTGCCTTCTTTCCTTTTAGAAGCATCATCTTTTGCATTTTGGTTTAATTTTTCCTTTTGTGGTAATGACAAATGTTGGCTTGAAAGTTACTTCATCTACCTCTCGTTCACTGTCATCAATTGAAACCATGCAACATTGCACAACTTCCTCTTTCATCTCATCCTCGGAATGATTTTGAAGAAATTCCTTAGGAAGATATTCAACTAGAGTTATTGGCATTCTCTCAAATTGAATATATTTTTCTTCCTCTAAAATCATGCTTCTCTTCTTGTTTTTCTTGGAATCCTTCCTTCCACAAATTTTGACTCCTGGCTTCTCAAAGGGCATAATGATTCGTAATGGCCTTTTAACCATTTTCTTGGATTTCTTACCAATATATGTTTGCCAATCTTCTTCATTTCTATCTTTCATGCTAGGGGAATTGTCCCAACGGTCTAATTTTGCTTTAGTCATAAGCTCATAAAGACTTGGGAGATTGCTTGACTCAGCCTTGAAATTAAAAGTCTTTTTTACCTTTTCAACATTATTTTATTTTGCCCCTAGGGGGTAAGGCAAAGTAGACTTTTGTTCCTCCTTAAGCAAGGAAATGCTATTTGATGTAGTAGCTGGTACTCGAGAGGAACTATCTACCTTCATTTCACCATCATTTATCATTTTCTAAATTATATTCTTCAAGATATAGCATTCTAATAGAGGATGGCTAATGATTCAATGATAGTGACAATATTTAAGGTCATCTATCTTATCAACTTTAGAAGGTATTTTAGGCTCAGGGAGTTGTATTGCTTTTTCTTTCATCAACTCATTAAAAATCCCTTCCACATCATCATCATGGAATGAGTATTTTGTTTTCTTTCTCTTTTCAAGAGTGAGCTTTTTCAAGCCTTCCTTACCTTTCCCATTTTGCCTTCCATTATTGACAAATGTAGCCATTACTTCTCCATTATTTCGGGGCTATTTTCCTTCTGTATTTTTTCTTCTAAATTACACCCCCTTTGCGTGGTACCCTTTTGTCAGGCAATTTGTCTTTCAACATTGCTCACTTTAGAGACCAATGCATCAAAACTCTGAGGTTCTACGGTCTTATAAAAGTGGCAATCTTTGGTAAGAGTTTGTTTGAACACATTTGTACTGCAAATTGTTCAGTCAACTTTTTAGAACATTGGAGATTTAGGCTTCTCCGTCTTGTAATGAGGTCATTGACACTTTCATTCAATTTTTGTTGAGCATCGGCTAAATCAATGATTGAAACTTTCTTCTTTGAACTCACATATTGGGCAAGAAAAGCCCTTTGTAAATCATCCCAAGTATGAATTGATCCTAATCGCAATTGAGTGTACCAAGTAAATGCATAACCCTTGAGAGATTAAATGAATTGTATTATCAACAAGGCATCTGACAAAGTAGATTCTCCACACACCGAATAAAATGTGCCAAATGTTCTTGAGGGGAACCGGTCAAGCCATCAAATTTCTCAAAATTTGGTTTTTGATAACCCGTTGGGAATGAAACAGAATCATAATGAGCTGGATAAGGTTTTCAATATCAATGAATGGGTAAATTTATAGATGCCTAAAATTATTTGATTCCCTCAGCAATGAGTGTCTTTAATTCATCTTGTGATATAGAACTAGATGATGTGTGCCCTTCTTCAGTTGTAGGCACATGAGTTCTAGCCGATGTACTTGCTTGAGAAGCTACTTAGGTTGCCAAGGTTGCTATTTCGACATCTTTCTCAATGAGTTTCCTTTGCAACTCTTGAAGTTGCTTTTCTAAATCTGTGGTGCTGATTACTAAAATCGGCATGTCTTCAGAATCACTTTCATATAAGATCTTTAACACTTTGCCAAATTGATCCATTAGAATTTTTGGAAAGTTTTCCACTTGAAAAATAGACTCTGAATCTCCGTATGGTGGACTATGAAAATCACTTTGTGTTTCCATAGTGTCAGAAGAAGTGGTGGAGATTGATGAATCATCGATGATGGGTTGGGACATGAGGCGAGCCCTAGAGCGTGTGATAGGACCTGAGTAAGGCCTTGGTGGCTTATTAACCTCCTCACGAATCTTTGTGACTTTTTTGTGTTTCGAACTTATCCCTAATCCAAAATTTTCTTCTTTTGCCAACAAATAGCCCAAGAAAAAAGCCCATTTTTGAACCTCCAAGTTTGACTTGGCCCTTTTTGATCGTTCAGCACAAAGAGCTGTTAATGGATAGTGATCAAATAATTTAGAAGTATGGCTTTCTTCTCTCCTTGCATTTTTTCTAGGACCTTGCTTGGTTGGTGGCAATGTTTCAAAGGAGGCATCAGTGTCTATGGCTACTTCTTTTCCCTTGACAACAAGATCACTCTTTGGTGAAGTTAGTTCAAGCACGTGAGGCCGCATTGCCTTTGGTTGAGGAGTCACCTTTCGCTTTAGTGATGCCTTCTTCGAAATCTTGATAGATTTCTTAGTGACCTTAACCTTCAAGGTTTTAGAAGGACTGGTTTCCCTTTCTTCAGTTGAAGTCACCATTACTGACTCAGTTGTTCGTAATGTGATTGGGATGGAGCCAATCATGATTTGAATGGAGAGAAGCCATGGGGCCATATCCATAGTGTTAGAGTCATTCACATTTGAACCCTTGGTTTGGGATCTTTTAGCTTCAGCGCTTTTCCTTTCCCTCCTTTTCCTTGAAGTCTTTGAAGTTAATGAAACTTGGATGTTGGTCATGTGTTCATCATTCGGTACCTCGAGCTTGACAGAATGGTGACCAAGGGTAAATGTCATGCGACAACCAGTTGCTCTTCATGTAGTTACAGGAAGCTTGTGGAAGTAAACAGTCACTTGAAGAGCCATTGGTAAACCTACACAAAAATTGATGTATAAGAAACATAGTTGGAGACAAAAAGGAGAGTGGGTCCCACTGGGTGTGCCAAAAATTATGTTGACGAAAATTGTTAACCCATGCTTAACAATAATTGTTAGATTATGTTTAACAAACATTTTCAAATTATGTTTAACAAACTCTGTCAAATTATGTTTAACAAATATTGTCAAATTATGTTTAAACAAAATCGTCAAATTATATTTAAAAAACATTATCAAATTATGTTTAACAAGAATTGCCAAATTAGTCAAATTCATCAAACATAATTTGACCCATAGGCCTTTTGGCATATGAGTTTTATTGATGTGAGTAGTTCACATTCAAGATAATGTATCTCTTAATTACAACCCCTTGTTTCAACGGAAGACCCTTTGATTCCAACCACGTCATCTTTGTACATAAGTTTATTTATTTCCATGTTTAAAGGGATATGTGTTTTTATTTATTTGTGGCTACACCTAATAATTTATTTAGATTGCCTACGTACCCTTGACGGGCATCAAGCCAATTCGTAATTCTTAATTTGAGGTTTTAGATTTAAAATCCTCATGTATGATTTTGCCCAACTTAAATGATGGACATTTAAGTCAAATACTTTGTATTTAATTAAGCATCAAGTTTTTGGGTGAGATAATTGATTTTAATCTCAAGGATAAGTCAAGGACCATGTTTTTATAGAAATTGAATTAAGGATTCTCTCTTTGAGACGTTGAATATCCAAGTAGTTTTCCTTTTCTTTCATATGCTTCTTTGTAGGAATTTTAATGATATTTTGATTAAGGTTCCCAAATTTAATTAAGGGAAAGAAAACTCCTTTGAAGCAATTTTTTTTTTTTTTTTTTTTTTTTTGGAATTGGGAATTGGAAAATTTCCTTAAATCAATTTTTTTATGGTCATTTTATTTTGTAAATTATTAACTCCAATCTTGATTAAGAAATTAGGAATCCCCAAAAAAATGTTTGAATTTGAAGGAATTAGAATCCCCACTTTATTTAAAATAATTTTGGGAGCCAAGCATTCCATTGAAACGTGGTAGAGTCAAGGACTCCATTGATAAACCTTATTTGGTAGAGTTAAGAACTCTAGTTGAAAAAAACACTAAACCAAAGCTTGAAAGAATTTTTATTTGGTAATGTTCAAATAGGATTTACAAGTCAGGGACTCATATTTAAAACTTCATGTATGGAGTTAGGAACTACTCATGAAACCTAACCCTATTTGTTTTACCAAACAAAAATTCAAATTTGAAGAAGGGGGAGAGAGAGAGATTTTGGTAGAGCACGGACTCTAGCTGAGAAAATATTGAATCAAAACTTGAGAGAATTTTTATTTGATAATTTTCAAATAAGATTTACGAGTTAGGGACTCGTATTTAAAACTTCATGCATGGAGTTAGGAACTTCTCAAGAAACCAACCCTATTTGTTTTACCAAACAAAAATTTAGATTTGAAGAAGAGGGAAAGTGAGAGATTTAGAGAAGAAAGGGACTGATTAAATCTCAACCTAATGTTGATGTTGTGTGTTCCTCCTCTGTTTGTTGCTCTCTATCTCTATTTGTGTCTCTCTTCTTTTTCTCTTCTCTCTATCTGCATGCTCCTCTTCTTTTTGTGCTTGCTTTTTTTTTTTCTTTTTTTAAATATGCTGAAGCCTCTTTAATTTATGGAGGAATTGGGAAATCGTTTCCCCCTTTTTTCTCTTAACTGATCAATTCATGGGCCAAAACTACAAAGAAAGGGCAGTATTGCACTAGCATCTTTCACAGTAGTTTGCGTAAATTGTAGCTGATTATCAACTACTTTTTGCTTTTGAAAGCATTTGAATAGTGTGTGTGGCAGGAAGTTACTTAGCCACAAATCCCACTTTCATCTTATCCTTTAAATAAATAAATAAAAAATAAAAAATAAAAACAAAGATGTGACATTATGGCAATAAGTTTAGGCTGCCATGAACAACCCCACCTCCTTTGTCATGTGATGTGAGTGTGGGGCTTTGTTCAATATTATTTTTTTCTTTTTCTTTTTTTAATATCATACTTATATTATTCTTTTTTACACTATTTTTTTAATTAATTTTGTTAATTTTGGAGGGCATTTGTTTTGGTCCTATGAACTTGTCCAAAATTTATATTTTTTTGATAAATCTTGCTTGGACATTTTTTTGTTGTTGAAAATCTAATATTTCAACATAGATGTAAAAAAGATTATAAGGAAATGTTTAGAGAAGAGTGCATATGATATGCCTCTCTTGAACACATAGTTAATGTATTTACACAATTCAACATTCTCAACGTAATGATTATATGGGTGGTATTCTGCTTCTACTTTAGAAGGAAAGGCTAATGTCAAAGGCAGAATACACACATATTATACATGCACACATCAGTAGACAACCAAACATAAACGTAAACATAAACATATATTTTTATTTTTTTGGTGATCCTTTTGGTTCGTTCAATCTCTTTTTGGTATGGGTTTTGATTATTTATATATATATATATATATATATATATATATTTTTTTTTTTTTTTCATTCATTTAAATTGTATGGTTTAATATTATATGTGTCTTTGGTGGGTTTTCTTAATTTTGGGTATTTAGAATCTAATCTGACATAACTCATATGCTTTTCTTTTGGGCATGCATGTACATGGATGTTGGTCAAAACAATGAATCCAAGCAAGAAATCAATGATGAAAATAATGTGGTTGAGGTATACAAAATTGAGGACAATAACAATGAAGAAGATGGGATTGAGTATGAGGGGGATGAAGAAGTAGAAAGACAACAGTTAGAGGGATTCATGAAGCTAGATAATACAACACAATTGACATGCATGAAATACTACATATTATGAGACTGGGTAAAAAGAGCAAGTTTTTGAAGATAACAAAGTGAAATTCCCTTTTTACTTACATGGCACCTTTAAATCTGTCTATATTGTTACTTTATACCTCTTATTTCTACTTGCCTTTAATATTTCTATTTTGGATTTATTGTTTAAATTCCATTTATTTGGATTTAATATGAAAAATTCTATGGCAACATAATGTTAAATGCGATAAGTGGCTGCTCTAGGAACTTTTTTCAGGGTAGCTATTATGTAACTTAAATTATACAAATCTAATAAAAGAGAACTTGAACATATCAATATCACAAAAAATGTAAATGCATGAAATTTTACAATTTCCTTTTACATTTTTATATTTTAAAATTGTTGCATAATAGCTTTATTATCAATGCTATTAGCTACACCTCTTTTAATGTACATAACTAAGCAATCATTCATCCATTGGTCTCTCATTCGATTACGCATGTGGTTTTGTTATTTTGTTAAAATTTTATTTAAGGGAAGACCTAATGTTTTTAGTAAAATTGGTTGATTGAACTAAATTTTCTTTTAACTTTTTAATTGGTAATTTTGTTGTTGGGATTTTTTTTCTTGAGATCTTAAATTATTAGATTTTTTTGGGTTTGATAATTTGCTTTTTCGGGTTTAGATCAGTTTATTGTGATAATGAGTTTTTTTTTTTTTTTTCTTTGTTTAAGAGGGAAATAACTTTATTAGGGGGTCAATTTTATTGAGTCAAATTGTTAAAATCAATCACCTCCCATATATGGCATTAAGTGTTCAATATTATTTTTTAGGTTGACAAAATAGGCTAGAAGCCTAATAATAAATTTTTTTTTCCTTGCAAGTTAGGGTGTTCACCTATAGCTGCCACTAAGTGCATCTACACTATTTTTCAGGTGTTTGAGGTCAAAATGTAATAAAGTAGCTCAAAAAAACCTTTATTGAAAAAATCAACATAACCCTCGATCAATTGAATTTGACAAATTTTTGTTCTTTGCTCAATCAATCAAAAGAGAGGTTTCGAGTCTTTCGTCAATTAATTGATACTTAATCAATTGAAAATCGCAAATTCAACAGACATGTTTAAATTCTAAAGTTGGTTGCCTTGGTTTACCATTAACCCTACATATAGGCAATACCTATTTAAGGTTTGTTATAACTCTAATTCAGGTGACTATGTAGAGGCAGGAACTCCATGCTGCACAAGAACAACTCAGAGCCTCCGAAAACTCTTTTCAGTTTGTGTGATTAAGACTTAAAATCACAGAACGTTTGATCCTATGCATATCTAAAGGTTGGCATTCTAGTGCATCAAGTGTGTTAGAATTATATTTAAATGATTAAATTTACCATTTCTTAATAGCTTAGACTTTTGGAAAAATTGATAATTTATCTTGGTATTTGAGTAGGATATCCTAACTTCGATCAATGTCTTCACTCTACTTCCCATTTAAAATGTTAAAAACTCTACATATTAGACCTCATTTATTAATGGGGAGTTTGGGCTCACACTTAAGGGGGATTGTTAGAATTATATCTAAATGATTAAATTTAACATTTTCTAATAACTTAAACTTTTAGGAGAATAAATAATTTATCATAGTGCAACTTTTCGGTAGAATTTTGCAGATAGGAATCTGGAGAATTAGTGGATTTATGGCTGCTTTTTAGTTTAGTTCTTCTGATAAGGTTGTAAACAGATTAATTTATATTATGCTTAAAAATGGATCAATGGATAGTGCTTAAAATGTATTAGCGTGATTAATTTTCAGGCATTTTTTTTTTACCCTTTCTTTGTGTATTGCTATATGAAAATCTTTTGGTCCTCTACTGGTTGATTGGTGCTATGTTTTGAACTTAAACTATGCAGAATTGTTTTAGTTGAAAATATATAACAAAGTATATATGGTTAAATTAAATAAGTGGTCAAATATTATTAGTAATGTTACTTTATCTTGATTCTTGAATATCTAGATGAATCTGAACTCTGAGTCGTCCTATGACATTTCTTCATATTTGGATGTTTTTTGTCGTTTCATAGTGGTCTTTTCTAGGAAAACAAAAGTTAGAAACAGTGTTAGGTTTGGTTAAGAATGACCCTTTATTTTGTGGCTATGACACAAGACAACCAAAACAATTTAACTGGAAAAATAAACAGAAACATAAATGATACTAGTAGGACCTACAAGTCAACAACCAGGTTTGCTTGAAGTCAGCTTCAAGTAAGAAAAAACCAATAGGAGTCGTTATCTAAGGCTGTCTAGAGTTGACATTATACCATAAAACCAAAAGAAACTTTATTCATCAAAATCTCCCCTTGAATTTAAATAAAAATATTAATTAATCTAATTATATACTATGACCTAAAATAAAAATACAATTGATGTCCAAATAGAAATAAAATAAATTTTTTCTTGTACGTCTCGCAGTAGGCTGTAAGATTTTTTTTTTTTTTTTGGGATTGAGAAGAAGGCTGTAAGTTTGTATGCAATAGTATACATCTTAGTCTTACACAATAAAAAAACTTTAAAGAAATTAAGATGTGAATTATTTGAGAAGCAGTGATACTAATTGAGATGATAGTAGATACATGAGTCCTCTCTCTCACATGGAGTTGGACTCACATCATTCATTTGTATCTCTGCATACGATGCTCTAAATTGATGTTGAATTAGATGGTTGTTTGTTGAGTCCCACTTCTGGCACATATTGAGTAGTTTTTATAAACAATTACAAAGAGCCGTATTTGTAACTAAAGTAGTTCTTTCAGGCCAGTTACTAGACCCCCAGTTTGCTGGTCAACTCCACCAGAAAACTGCTATAAGGCAAATTTTGATGCAGCTATAGTCAAAAACTTGGGTTGTGCAGGTCTAGGGGTGGTGTTTCGGGATCATATGGGAAATATCATTGCAGCGTTGAGCCAGAAGATTGGTCTTCCTCAGACAGTGGAGTTGGTTGGAGCATGGGCTGCTCACAGAGCTGTGATCTTAGTTCAGGAGTTGTGTATTTTCAAGATGTCGGTAGAGGGTGATTGTCTTATGGTTATCCAGCCTTTGACGACTCAAGCTCGATGTAACACTCTATATGATCATGTGATTGAAGACACTCATAGATTAGGAGCCACATTTCCGCACTGTCAATTCTAGCATGTAAGAAGAGAAAGAAATAAGTTAGCACACAAACTAAATAGAAGAGCAGTTTTATCTGCAGATACTTATATATGAGTAGAAGATCTACTTAGTGATTTAGATAATGTATTTCAATTTAATTTACATTAATGAACTTTTATTACCTTTCTCTCAAAAAATAAATAAATAAATAAATAAATTGTTACAAATACTATCATCATGGTATTATGCACACAGCAAACTTCTTGCCATGTCAAAGACATTGAAATTTGAGACAAAATATTATCTTGTGTCGATGTCATTGGCTATATACACATTTGATAGATCTATTCGACTTGTATCGATGTCATTGACTATTTATACAGATTTGATGGATCTACTCGACTTGTAATTCTTTTTCTTGGTAGAGTTGCGACTTGAAATTTATACTATACAAATGCTAAATTTAAAGTCCATTTAAGTTACCTAGTGTTTAAAAAATCAATAAATATGCACAAGGTAGATAGAAGGATGTTCGTTATTGTTCTAAGTCATCCGTTATTGCCTCCAAAAAAAAAAAAAAATTCATCCAAATCCAAAGTTTGGGATTATATTTGGAAACAATACAAAATTGACGCATGGTCTATTACCTCAACAATATTGATTCCTTCCGAGTTCCAAACGAGTTATTTAAATGGCCATTTCTTATATTCTCTCTCATCTCTTCTTGGCTTCTTGCCATGTAAATGAGAATATGTACTTCTCAACTTCATTTATATTTTAGATTTTATTTTCAGTATTTAACATGTACATGTACAAAGAGCTACGTTGTTTAAAATTTTAAATGATATATAATATTTAATACTATATATGAAATGGAGCAAATCGTTTTTCATGTGAATGAGAAAGGAAATTTAAGGAAGCACATTCTTTCTCTTATTATTTTTTGAGTAATTTTATAGCTACAAACCTTTTTACAAAATTTTTTACAAATTGCTAATGTGGTCAACTTTTTACTGGTTTTAATTTAGGTCCACCATTAACATCACTTTTTTATTTATATAATAACTACTCAGCACTTCAGTAGTTTGTAATTTTTTTTTTTTTTTTTTTTTTGTAAAAAAGTTTGTATCTCTAACATTATTCTTATTTTTTTGAGTAATACTAGAGATACAAATTGCTGATGTGGTGAGTGGTTATTAGTAAATAAAAAAGTAATGTTAATGATGGACCTAAAAATGAAAACTAATAAGAAATTGAACATATCAACAGTTTGTAAAAATTTTGTAAAATTGTTTATGGCTGTAGCATTGCTCTATTATTATTATTTTTTAAAAATAATTCGATAGTTTTCTTTTTTGTGTATTCAAAAATTTGACAATTGCAAAAACGAAGAAGTAGGGATTCAAACCCTAATTCTCCTGGTAAAGGAGAGTAGACTTGTAAATATTTGAAATACTAAACACATTTAAGCAACAAAAAAAAAAAAAATGTTCAATTTGAAAATCATATGGTGTTGTGTCCAATGTTGAGAGTATAGCACCAAGATTTGATTTATTAAACATATTAATTTATTAATTACATCAAGCATGTACATAAGTTCCCTGCTTATGTTTGTTTATTTAACTTTATTTTAAATATAAATACATCATCGTTCAAACAATGCTTTGAGATTGTAAGATCCTAAGACATTGGGAGTTCCACTCCAAATTAGCTCTATGAGTTGCCTTTTTGGAAAGATGAAGAGAGTCAAAGAACATATAATCACTAGTGTTAGTACATAATTCATACTTAGAACTGACTGATCTATTTCCGCAACTTTAAATTCCTCTGTATGGGCCAGTTCCACAACATGCAATCTTCCCTTCCGTAAAACCTTTCCAACATAATTAAAACAAAGATGCTATATATTATTCTATGACAAAAATAAAATGCAAAGAACAATGAAAATAAAATACATGTTTTACTATAAAAATGGAAGTGACGCACCATATTTTGATGGATTATCTATTCTTTCACTAACAAAAGTGTATACATCGGCTATTGAATATTTGAATCCTTTGAGCTCGCTCTCTAGCTTCAGAAGGATTTCAGAAAGTGCTTTATTGTGCAACTTTACTAGCGTTGTAAGTTCTTCCAAGCTTGCACTAGTGTTTACCATTGCTTTAAAAAGCGGGTAACAACCTGCAGGTCCCAAGCCGTGGAACACATATTTTCTTCCTCCTTTCTTATATATATATTTCCTGGCAAATCAAAATATAATTATAACCAACTTAAAACGAAAAGAATAATCTTGCTTTAAATATTGCATACAACACCTAAGTGTTATTACTTTGATTACAGTCGTCAAGTTGCCAATCACCATATTTACGTAGTCTTGTTTAGAATAGGATTGAAGAAATTGCATGCTGGATATGAGAGGCTAATGCAAGGGTTTGAGTTTGGGTAATATTTAAACAATACTCACAAAATTAAGAAACCATGACAATCCCTCTATTTCAAGTGAAATGGAGAGGGTCCATTTCAAGATTAAATTTTATTTCTTGGATATCAAACAATTTATAGTATTATATCATTTAAAATTTTAAATGAGAGGTATTTAATATGAGAATCCGTAGTACATAATCAGATAGAATGCATACCACCCCTTGATTAGTTTCATCAAGAGCACCAGCTCCAATTGATGCGAAGTTTGCCCCATCAATAAACCGCTCATAACCAGGATGTAAGATATGGTGGGATTAGCGGCAGTTTTGGATACTCAGCTGCAATAATGCTTCAAAATATTAATTGAGCAAACATTCAAGTCCAAGAGAAATCAACATATATATAAATATATATATATCTTACCAATGAAATCTGTAATTAGACGGCCATTAGAAGATCCCCCAGTTAGGTACCTGAAGAAAGTTTCCCCATAAGGCGCAAAATTTGACTGGAAACCAATAGTGGTATTGATATAGTTATTGTTTCCATCATCAACTACTGAATCCCCAAAAATAAAGAAAGCAACATGGTCCTTTGGCAGACAGATTAATTTGATCATTGTTAGAAATACTGAATGAATAGTATTATATTTCATAGAGAATAAAATATACATTAGTGTCTTTATATAGGAGGCAGAGTGTGCAGTACAAGTATGTGTGTTATACAAGCAAACAAGGTGGGCCTAAAACCCACAACCCTATTACATGTTAATAGCCCCCCTCAAACTTAAGGTGGATATGAGACCAACTTAAGGTTGTCAACCAAAGTACGAAGGTGTCCCTTAAGATGTTTCTTGGTGAAGATATCTGCAAGTTGATCTTTAAAGGAGACTGAAAACAGCTTGAAAGCACCATGGACAAGATGAAAACAAATAAAATGACAATTGATCTTGATATGTTTAGTCCGTTCATGGAAGATATTATTGTGAGCAATATGAATGGCACTCTAGTTGTCACAACAAAGAGGAGTAGTAGAGGATGTGGATACACCTAAGTCCTAAAGAAGCCATCGTAGCCAAAGGAGCTCAGATGTAATATCAGCAATAGCACGATATTCTGCTTCAGTACTAGAGTAGGCCACAAGGGTTGTTTCTTGCTTCGCCAAGAAATTAGAGAAGAACCAAGAAGAAAGCAATAACCAGTAGTGGACCTGCGATTAGTGGGATCTCCTGCCCAATCAACATTAGAAAATGCACAAAGAACAAGAGGAGACTGAGCAAAGTAGAAAAGGTCATGGAAGAAAGTGCCCTTCAAGTATCGAAGAATGCACAAAACAACAGCATTATGAGTCGATCGTGGAGCAGATAGATACTGGCTCACTTGGTGAACAGTATAGGAAATGTTTGGATGAGTGACAGTGAGATAAACTAGAATACCAACCAATCGTCTGTAGAGAGAGGGATTAGACAATGGTTTCTCCCCCGAGGGAGTCAGATGCACATTAAGTTCAACTGGAGTGTCAACAGTCTTGCTATTAATGAGTCTAGCTCGAGACAAAAGTTTAGAAGCATACTTGGCCTGAGTAATATAAAGACCATTTGTGGAATGAGTGATTTCAAAATCCAAGAAGTAGCTAATATGTCCAAGATCTTTCATCTCAAACTGCTGACTGAGAAAGTCCTTGAATTCTTGAATGCCACTTAGATCATCACCAGTTATGATCATATCATCCACATATAGGATAAGTAAAATGGTGTCTTTGTCAGTGCGACGAAAAAATAAGGTAAAATCATAATGACTGGCAATGTAACCCAATCGAGAGATGGTAGAGCTAAACTTGGCAAACCAAGCTTGTAGAGCTTGTTTAAGGCCATAAAGTGCATGTCGAAGGCGACAAACTTTGTTCGGTTCAATAGAGAGACCAGGAGGAGGTTGCATTGCTTTCTCACTCCGAAGTGCAGGAGATCGTAGCAATATAATTCTCGGAGTACCGAGGTTGAACCACAAGAAGCGGGATAAATTTAAAGACAATATAATTAAACAAAATTTGGGTGAAGAAGAAAAGTACTTTTGCTTGGTGATTGTTAACAAGAATAAGAATAAAAACTTATTTAAAATTAATAATGTAAATACTAGGGTATCGAGGTGTTTCCCTATATCAATATGAAATTCTTTGTAATCTAAGAAAATATATATTTCATAATTGATTGTTCTTATACAATTAAATACTTATGATTCAATTGAATTAAGACAATTCAAGAACGCATGATAACCTAGATTGATAATGTGATTAGAAAAGTTTTCAGAAAAACTCATTCACTTTAAAACCTCATTTCTATTTGAAACTATTAGAAATTCATCTAAACAATAAGAAAAACATGATTGAATTTATTAAAAGCATGGAAGAACTAATACATCAAAAGAAATCTAATTGAACAATCAAATATGTCATTGATAAAATCCTAGAAAGAATCATATTGAATATTCATACCGTATAGAAGAAACATAACCCCTAGCCCTAACAAAGAGTTTTAGGCTGCCATTAGAGAAAGAAAAATACAAGGTTTGCTCTTCCAAAATTTGTTTTACACAACCTCCCTTCAAAACCCTAACGTAAAAAGTGTCCAAAGAAAATAAAACTTTTACTATTTTAATTTCCGTCCAGATTTATAGTAGTAACTTGTGAGTTAATTTCGGCCTTTAAAAATTGAGAATTTAGAAAAACTCAAAACTGGAAAGTTGTAGATATAAGCCACGGTTCCAACCTGTCTAGCCTTGTGTCAATTGGATTTTTAAGGAGAGAGATACGCCTAAAATACTGATCAGTACTCAAATCAGATTTTTCCTTTTCAGATTCTGCCTCTTTGATTTCTTTCTTTATTTGAAGCTTCCAATCATGGTAGATGATCCAAGCACTCCAGCTGCACCTTCTTAGACATTTAAGCATGGTCTTTTAGCTCCACTTTAATTCTAGTTTGGCCTCCATTCTCTCACAAATTCCTATAAACTCATCTTTCTCACATGATTTTCTGAAAGTAGAAAATTACACACAATGAATAGCATCTTATTCAAGAAATTATGTAAAGATAAATAATAGGGACTAATGCAAATCATGGCTTAATTATACAAATTAAGCGTAGTAATAAGGAGATAACGTCCACATAAATATATAGCAAGTATACATTTTAAGGCATTATCATGCATGTAAACTTCTTCACTTAAATTCCCATTAAGGAAGACATTTTTGACATCCATCTGAAAAAGGGCCCATTTACTAGAAACGACAACAGCTAAGAGGGCACGAATAGATGAGATTCAAGCAACCAGAGCAAAGGTCTCTTCATAATCAATTCCATACTCTTGTGTAAAACCTTTTGCAACAAGAAGAGCTTTATATCGCTCAATTGACCCATCAGTGCAAGTCTTGATCTTGTAGATCCACTTACGACCAACCATAGATTTCCCAAGAGGGAGAGTCACCAAATCCCAAAAATGGTTTTTAGATAATGCATCAAGTTCTTCTTTAATTGCAAGCTGTCATAAAGGGTTATTGGAGGCCTTATGATAGGTGTGAGACTCATGCAGTGTAGCAAGGGTAGTGTAACAATAATACTCAAGTAAATATGCAGGAATGGATCTTACCCAAGTTGAGTGACGAGGTGAAATGTATTGTGCAAGATCTTCAAGTGGAGCAGGAACAGGGGACCCAAGCTCAGGGTTGGGTGGCTCGTCTTCGACCTATTTATCTTCCACCTGTTCATTAGAGGGTGATTTAGGAGAGGCATAAAAATTATCTAATGGTTGGACAGAGAAGTCTATAGGAGGATCAGGAGTGACTATAAAAGGAATATGTGGCTCATTTGGAAAAAGATTTAAGACAGAGGAGGCAGATAAGGAGGCACGAAAGTGAGAGAGCTCGACAAAGGAGTAATGTTCCCAAAAGACAACATTGCAGGAGATACGAAAACGATGAGAGGCAAGATTATAACACCAATATCCCTTTTAAGTGTCGCCATAGCCAAGAAAACAACAAAGTCTAGACCAAGGCTCAAGTTTGTTATGCTCATGTGGCTAAAGAAGAACAAAACAGGCAAAGCCAAAGAAGCGAAGGTGGTGATAGTTTGGAGGTGACCCAAAAAGGCGCTCATATGGAGTTTGATTTTGGATGACAGGATTGGGAATGCGATTAATAGCATGAACAACATGAAGAGCAGCTTCACCCCCAAAAAGGAGTAGGAACTTTGGCAGAGAAAAAGAGAGCACGAAGAGTGTCAAGAATATGACGAAGTTTTCATTCGGCTCTACCATTTTCCTGAGAGGTACCTGAACAAGTTAGTTGATGAATAGTTCCATAAGAATGCAAAATAGTTTGGAAAACATATTGAGTGTATTCAAGAGCATTATCAGATCAAAAAATTTTAATTCGTTTGGAAAATTAAGTTTCAACCATTTTTGTAAAATTAGAATATACTTGCAATAATTCAGAATGATGTTTCATATAAAAAATCCAGTAATAGCAGGAATAATTATCATCAAAGATAACAAAATATCAAGATCGACCAATACTAGAGATAGAGGAGGGCCCCCAGACATCAGAATGAATTATGTCAAAGATTTCAGTGGACATTGATTCACTAGTATTGAAAGGCAAAACTAGTTATTTTCCTAACTAACATGAAATACAATCAAAATTTTCTATGGACACTAAACCTAACAAACCTCTGGAAGCCAAGTGTTGTACATGATAAGAAGATGCGTGACTAAGTCAAGTATGCCAAAGTTCAAGGTAAGGAATAGAAGAAACTGCAACAGTAACAGAAACATGAGCAACAGGTGGAAGACGAAGGTTGTCCATGGGAAACATAGGCCCAATCCTAGGACTGGTCCCATGCTCTTATCCCGTCCTCGGATTCTGCATAACACACCCACAATAAGCAAATGTAATACGGTAACCCAACTCAGCTAATTGGCCCACAGAAAATAAATTGTAAGCAAGGTTAGAAACATTAAAGATCCCATGAACCAAGAGGTTGGAGGTTGAGATAGAACCTATATTATGACCAAACATTGTGAAACCATTGGTTGTGCAAATATTAAGAGGGTGTGCTGTAGGTTCAAGTTGAGCAAATAAGAATGATTGAGGTGTCATGTGGTTGCAACAAGCAAAATCCAAAAGTCAAGAGGAAGGAGACATACTAGATGTAACTAAGAGAAAAGAGGAATAAAATGCATTACCAACCATATGAATGGTATTAGCGATGATGTTTTGAATGTCAACTATGGAAATGGTGATAGTGGATCCAGAAGACCTAGACTTTATGGAGACGAGAGCCATTGGTTAGATACTCTCAGTGTTAGCAATAGTAGCAGCAAAAATGGAAGCAGCTGCAAAAATGGAAGCAGCTGATTTTTTGCGTTGACAGCAAGTCTCAATATTATGGTCAAAAAGTTTGCAAAAATTGCAGAAGTGTTTGTTGGATTGTCGGCGACGATTGTTACAATAAAAAGAAGACCTATCCTTATTATTCATTTAGAAGCAAAATATGTAAAAATAGACTACAAAAATAAAATTTACACGAAAAACTAGGTAAAGAGAACCTAGATTGCAAAAAGTCAATTCTGGCAAAAAAGTCAACGGTCAACACAGGTCAAAGTCAACAAAAAAAAGTCAACACAAATCAATCAACGATGGCAGTCAAAGGATGACGTAAGCAGTTGACCTACGGATGACAGAAGCGGCTGACCAAAGGATGACATAAGCAATGATGTGGCAATGATGATGTCAGCATGATAACATGGCAGTGATGACGTCACCTAAGGCTAACGTGGCGTAGATGACGTCAGTAGATGCAGATTTGGCATGTGTCAGGGCGTGGTGGCGCGTGATGATACTGTTGAGACTTTAAGTGGGGCGTGAGGGCGCATGAGTGGTTTGATGGAGACAAGTTTTTACCGAGCAGATCAGAGAGAGTCCTTTCTAGTGGTGTGACCTATGGTCTGATCAGAGAAGCAGAAGCGGTGGTGGCGACAAGGCAGTGGTCTTTGATGTACTGTAGTTGCAGTGGCAGTGGTGATTCTGACAACGACGGCTGCAGTGGATGACACCCAAGAAGACAAGATTGCTTAAGAGCAACACACCAGAGGATTAGAGCAGTGGCTCTAATACCATGTTAGAAATATTGAATGAATAGTATTGTATTTCACAGAAAATAAAATATACATGAGTATCTTTATATAGGAGGCAGAGTGTGCAGTACAAATATATGTGCTATACAAACAAATAAGGTGGGCCTAAAGCCCACAGCCCTATTACATGTTAATAATCACCACGGCATTGGGTCCAGATAGTAATGCTTGCATACAAAACCAAGAAATATAAATAGAACCTTAAACTCATCGTGTCTAATCTAGTTCACTTTCCAGCTATTAGCTTCTCATCTGTTGCTAATAGCTAAATTCGAAAATCCAGAATTTGAATCGATATCCTTTCATTTGATTCCTCCTAAATTGCATTGATTTATTTATATAGTGTACTTATGGTCCGTTTGGATTGAGGGGGAGGGAGGGAGAGTAGAGTAGAGTAGATTTAGCACAAAATTAGCTTATTTTTAGCCAACACTACTTTACTCCCCTTCACTCCCCCTCCTTCTCCCCTCCATCCAAACAGGCCATTAATTTGTCCATTGGGTGAGAAAAAATGTCATGTAGACTAATTGGGTTAAACTTTCATGGCAGGCTACTAGTTTATTGGCTAGGTGATGAGTGACCTAATCACAGAGTCACAGACGTTGCTCCGACCCCGTGCGGTTACATGCAATCTTCTAAATTTTGACTTTTATATGGCTCAATGCCTACATTCATTAATTCTCTTTTCTTTTCTTTTCTTCTTTTTTTTTTTTTGTGTTGGGGGGGGGGGGGGGGGGGAAGGGAAGTTGCATAACAAAACTAACTAGCCAAAACAGAGGGCATAGCTGGAGAAAGCCTATGAGAGAACAAACTACAAGCATCATCTACCACATTCAATAATTCTTTACCGCACTGGTTAAGTTTTTTTTTTTTTTTTTTTAATTAAAAAATTGTTTTTTATTTTTGTTTTTGTTTTGTTTTTTTTTTTTTTTTTTGGATTCCCTTTCTATCTATTACATTTAAGAGAGTAAATTTTGAGCTTCCAGAATAGTTGTGTCGGATAATGGAGACGATCATGTTTACTATATAATGACGTTCTTTGAAAATTTCAAGTTCATTTAGTTTTAGTCTTATTCTTTTTAATGGATTCCTCTGAAAAAAATGTTTTTATATTGGTGTTTCTAATTTAAAAATAAATAAATAAATTTATACTAGGGTTCTTAAAATATTTTTATTCATTTATCTCTTGTCATATTATTAATACTTCAAATAGGCATTAAAACAATACTAGTTAATATTTGTGGTAAATTGTAAATGCCGTTCATCAGACAAAAATTGATCGGCTCACTTGACAATAAAATGATAGGGTTTGTCTTAAATTCATGCATTCTTAGCAAAGGTGACTTTTTCTCTATCTCTTGCTCATCATAAAAAACTATAACTTTGCTTTTATGTTTTGTTGAGGCATGCACGGAGGGTGGTGTTCTAGCCCATATTACATGAAGCAAATAAATGTGAAAACTTTTTATGTCTTACAGCAACTAAAGATAGATTTTAGTCATTGGTTCATTGCCCCTCTTTTTTGTACCCTGTTTTGTTTTTTTAACTTCTTGGCTACTCCCACTCTTTGAGGTGGCTAGTTATGTTCTGGTTTTTTAATATCTTGATGTAAATAATACTCATTTTTCAATCCATATAAAAAATAAATAAAAATAAATAAAAACCTTAATATTTAGTATTTACGACAACTCAATAAGACCTGAATGCGGCCTATATGCTCTTAAAGATGATATTCAAAGAAACTTTTATTATATATACCCAATTACATGCCAAAAAATGAAGTTATACTTTGCTTAAACATTATGCTTATGGTATCAGAGCAATTGATGGGGTAATAATTCTCTCAAACTTATTATTTTACATCAATTTTTCATATTTTAGATGTGGATATTACCTTTTCACATTTTAAAATGTGAACATCAATACATGAAATCTTAAATATTTTGTAAAAGAGTTTATGTAAAATGAGTTTATATAACATACTATTTAGTCCTAATAATATCCTGGGTTTAAATTTTGTACCTCTAATCAATAAAAATGTTAAAAATCTCATGTGTTGGACTTAGGAGAGCTTGAACCCACATGTGATATGAGTACTAAAATAATGGTTAAATAAATTTATGATTAATTAACAGGTTAATCTCTGGAATAAGGGGCTAGTGTATTTTCACTATCACACAATACCAAAAATTCAACTTCGATTTCCTATGAAGTCTAGTCTAATTAATTTAATTTGGTTCCCATGTTCTATAGAGAAAAATCTATGCACAAATCATTGTGAGGAGTGACATCTCGTTTTCTAACAGTGTCCCATCATGGAAATGAACGCAAGAACAAAATAACAGAATATTAAGTAAAAGCGACTACAATGATTAAGATAACTTCATCATTTTCGAACTAAAAAAAAAAAAAAAAACCAACCTGAAAATATGAGTGAAATTCATGTGTCCTTTTCCTTCTATTAGCAAAAAGAAAAGTATGTCTTCTGGAAATTGATAAGCAAGAGAAAGGTACATGGATGTGAGCAATGGGGGAAGCTCTTTTTACCCACTTACTGAATTTGAAAGATCAAACCAACCATGCAGGGTCATGCACAATTTTACATCCTTTTTAGAAAGTACAGGCATTTTATTTAGAATGATGTGCCCGCGGGAGAAATGTATAGGACACCATTGCATTTGTGTGCTAGCTGACTCTTATCTTTTAATTCTTTTTAGTTTTAATCTTGAAAACTTATCTAATTATCTTCTTTTATTAAATCTTTTAAATTTTATTCTTGATTTGTATTCTAATTTTTGAACATCATATATTAGTCATGAATTCACTTTATTATCATTTATTGCTATGTTTAACATTATATGAAAAAATAAATGTTAACAATATTTAAAAATAAAAACAAAAATATATTTAATAATTTATATATATATATATATATATATATATATATATATATATATATATATATATATATATATATATATCATTTGTACTCGTGTCTCAATGTTTCAAAAAATTTTGTATCGTCATGTCATACCTATCTCCATGCTTCATTGCATCCTTGGCTGGCTTCATAATACTAATTAGTAATTAATACACAGCAAAGCTTTTGAAAATATTTTGAAGGAATTTTTTATTTTTTTGGTTGCATATGAAACAATGGGTCCAGCCAGCCTTCTGAAATCTGAATTATTAATAAATGGTAAATTCTACTGACATACTCTGAGATTTTGGCTAACACCAATCAGGTCCAAGACTTTTCAAAACTAGCCAGTTTGGTCTCTAAAGTCAACTTAGTCCCTAAACGTTAGTTATTTTTTCTTAACTGTTTTAGGGACTAAACTAGTTTTAGAGACCAAATTGGTTAGTTTTGAAAAGTCTTAGACTTTGATGGCATTAGCCCAAACTTCAGGGGTGTAAATAGAATTTACCCTATTAATAAAGGTATATTTCAAAGGTAGCCATCAGCGCTAGTTGCACCGTGCACCTCCAATTCCAATTTAGTTTCTTTTATTCTCAATACGTGTAACCATCTACTACTCAAAATATAAAGACAAAATATAGCTACAAAATTAGTTGTAGCATAAGGCTACAACTTTATTTAATATCTTTTTATTGGAGGTAAATTTTGATAAATTCACCGTTAGATTACATTTTCTTCTTATATCCTTCATGCTTGCAAAATTTTTAGAAAATTAAAGATCAATAGTTATGTCATCAATAAATTATTTAAATTGCAAGTTTTTGTAGTTTAAAAATATGTATAAAATTTGACATATGTATTAAGAGCGTAAAGAACATGCAATTCAACAATTAGATTTTTGAAATATGTAATAATGTTAATGATATTGAGTAAGGTTATAACTTTAGGCTACAACCAATTTTATAACTAAACTTTGTTCGAAATATAATTTATCTTACAGCAAGCTAAATAAGGGAAGTTAGGAGATTATTTTTCAACTAATTTCAGGTTACTTCTAAATATAAGAAAATGAGATAGTTTTATAGAAAATGCTTTTTGAAAAATGAATCATTTTCTAGAAAACATCATCACTGATTGTTTTTCATCTTTTTTAAATCTAACACGTAAAGAAAAAATCTCTAAGAAAAGAAAGAAAAAAAAAAAAAAAAAATATATATATATATATATATATATATATATATATATATATATATATATATATATAAGGGGAGAAGAGTGTATCCCCTTTTGGGATAATTGAATTGTCTACCCTAAACAGAATAATCCTCTTAAAAATAGTATAAATTATATTTTAATGTGATATGACTTAATTTTACTAAACATTATTTATGTTAAACACCAAAATTATTTACTTGTTTAACCCATTTTATTTTATACTATAATTATAATTTTAATGTTTTCCAAAGGACGTGACAGAAGAAAGGTTTTTCACAATGATGGAAAATAACCTAAAGAATGAAAGGTTGTTCAGAAGTATGAGAGCCAACGCTGCTATATTCAACGGCACAATACTAATTTGTTAGGCTTTTCGGGCACAATTTTGATTTCATATTTATCAATAAAAGTGTAGTTACTTTTCAAAAGAAACAAAAATTTATGCTTAACTCATAATCTAAATTAATTATTTGCAAAATTTTAATAAATTTGCACGGGGTATGTATTTTCAAGCAAACAATATCTAGAGGCATAGCACCTATGTTATGAGTAGCTGAGGAGAGTCCTAAAGGAGTGTACCTCTAGAGCGACTTACCCTCCTCAAACATTTGTCTAAACTTAACTCAAACATATTAATAAACATAAACTTTATTTAATAAGGAGAAAGTAACGAGATTGTAGATAGCTGAAAACGTGGGTTTAGTTGAAGGTTTTAAATTGTGAGCTTTTATTTTATGAATTTGTCCTCCTTAATTGAAAACTTGAAAGTGAGCAAGGAGGGGATAGTTTGGGATATTCAAGACTTGGGAGGTCACGGCTTAAACAGCTTGAAAGCTAGCTTAGAAATCCCTTAAATAGTAGTATAGACAATTATAAATATTTTTGAGAGAGTTTCAACCTATGGCGTCCGCTCCTGATAATTGCTCTTTATCACTAAACCAAGACACCAATCAGTTTTTGGTGTATGCGGGGATTGAACCCCAGATCTCTTATACAACCATCAGAAACTTTACCAGTTGAGCTAACTGGAACCCACACCATTATAAATATTATTACTTATGCATACAATATGTTTATAAAATGATTAACATAAGTTATTTTCCCATATATAACAAAATATTTTACAGCACGTTATTTTTTATATGAATTTTTTTTGTTTTTCTCATCTATTTAATTTATAAACTGTGAACTATATTTTAAATCATGTTATCTAAAAACCATTTTGTTTTCTCATCTAGTTAATTTATAAACTATGAACTATATTTTAAATCATTCCATCTAAAAACCATTATCTTGATAATTGTGAGGCACTAATAGTAACCTAAACACCCAACTCATCATCCTAACCCACTTGCCTCTAATTGAAATTGCAATCTTGCATGATGTCACATTCTACAAACAATTCTAATCTCAAGAGATTTAAAGAAAATTGAAGTGATCACGGTGATGGCATGTGAGATGAGTGAGGACTGAAGTGGATAAGCATCTCAGAGAGAGAGAGAGAGAGAGAGAGAGAGACATGTACACATGGTTGTGTACAAATGGTGGACACGTGGAACACAAAGCCTTGGCAAGTTGGAAATAAAGGCAATAGAGGAAGCAAGAATAACGTAGGTTTGCAAGTGAGGGATGTGTGCCAAAAACCCTAAAAACTTCTTCTTTTTTTATGAAAAAGAAAGTTTGACACCCATATGTGTAATGCAAAATCTCTTATATAAGGAGCCCTAAGTCATTGAAAAAGATACTTTATTCTAGCTCATTTCATATTGTATTATTTTAATTATTTCTTAACAAGAAATAGATTGATTAGTAATTTTATAAATTATGAGGTTCATCTTCTTCTCAATTCCTATATACCTTTCCAAATAACATTGAATCAGAAAGGATGTCTACATAAGTTTGTGCTTTCTGTTCAGTAATGCTTTCTCAATAAATTTTTTTTTTTTTTTTTTTTGAGTGTTTAGAGAGAGAGAGAGAGAGAGAAGAATTATATACGACTCTCACCAAGAAGGTCATTCACATTTTATTAAGAGTGTTAGTTCCCCATCTCCATGGACTTGGACATATTAATTTTTATTTCTTATTATATATGCATGAGTTATTAGATATGTGGATAATCTACTAATAGATTAAAATGTTAAAATTCAACATACTTACTGTTATCAATATTCAAAATCAAAAGAATTTTCATTAAAAAAAAAAATCAAATGCGATAATTTATTAAAATATTTGTCATTAAATTTTGTCCAATCATTTCTCTCTCCTCTCCCATTAAACCAATATATATATATATATATATATGTATGTATGTATGTATGTATGCTATCCTCTCTCTGTGGTTGGACTTGTGGATAAAATCTTTTAGCTAGAAAAATCCTATAATTTTGAAGGAAAAAATATAAATAATAAACCCTAAATGAATTCGAAAGTCAATAACTAGGAGTGCAATGAAATAATGATTCAGCAGATGGACAAATTAAATAGTTCAAGCGACATTATGGTGGACTAAAAAGTTAGAAATAAAATCATTGAAAATTTTTTCAAAACAATTTGTAAGAAAAATTGTTGAAGCTAAAATAGACCTCTGCAACAAGGTCATCAATTGAAGTGGTTGTTAAGCAGATTCCTAAGAATGTTGCCAAAAAGATGATTAGAGATTTCTTTGAAAAGAGTGCATCAAATATGCCTCTCTTGAATGCATATTGAAAGTACTTTTGCTATCCAAATTTAACACTCAAATATAAACATAAACATTACATATGCATATATACAAGCTAACACACTAAATTTAACAATTAATAATTTATAAAAACAAAAATAATTCAAAGAATAAATATATGCATTAATAACTTAAATTTAAATGGCTATATACAAAAAATAATAATCATGAAGTAGAACAAATTTAATGAGTTTGGAAACGTAACTTTAAAGTTATTTTATTTTTTATATTTGATCTCATATACTACTTATTTAGAATCTCATCCTATGGTCTAATAGCTTGGGGCTCTTCCTTGTGATGCATTCTTTAAGAAGGAAAATTTAAAATAAAATAAATAAATAAATATTTTCAACTAGCATTCTATCTCATCACTTAATTGGTGTATGTATCACTTATCAAAAAAAAAAAAAAAAAAAATTTCGGTGTATGTATCACTCTTATTTAAAAGGAAACTTGTGTCATCTATTTGACGTTCACGTAAGCAAAAATTATAATGCATTTTTAAACATGTTAGGATTGATAAAAGAAATATTTATGGTGGGTTCATGTTAAAATAAATCATTTCAATTATCACTTACCATGAAAAATATCACCAAAAAATTAAATAAATCGTGAATTCTAGCATTACTAAGTGTGTGTGTATATACACACTTGCTTTGTACCAATTTTTAAAAACAAAGATTTGCACATGGATTCTGCCAAAGTTCTGTAAATGTATTTATTTTTTAAAGTTATTGACGTCTTATTTTACTGGTAAAGAGTAATTATCGTAGAACTAATTCCATAGGATTCAAATCTCATTGTTTCCATTAAAAATAAATTAGAAAACAATCCGCTAAAGCAAAATTATAGTTTCACTGAGAAAGTGAAATCAACAATTGCATCCTATATCCACTTCAAATAAAAACCATTTAGGCCATTAGGAATTTTGCTCAAGTGAACCATCAATTAATGTGCCTGTATGTTTAAGAAGAAGAAAACTTTTATAAGTGAAGAGTATTAATACTTTTATTGTCTAAGGTCCATTTCTTTGCTTTTTTATTCATGGAAAAGTTTATAGTTCGTCGGCATGTACAAAGACGATGAAATTTGAGATATGTAAAAAATGTATTTTTAAGAAAAATTTTGACACCTTGAAAATACTTATGATGGAAACTATTTGCTAAGAAAATTTTGTATTTTTATTATTTCAATGTGTTTTATATACGAGGGAAATTCTCCACAAATTAACTTAGAAGAGGAATAATCTCCAAAAAAAAAAAAAAAAAAAGGAAAAGGAAAAAAAATTTCCCGAGTAATTTTTTCTTTCTTCTAAAGCAGACCTTTTTCTTTAGTTCCAATAATGGATGACCTTAACTTCAAAGATTTTAAAATTTTTCATTAAACAGGAAAGAGAAAATACAAATTATTGCCAAGATTATTTTTCTGGGAATTTCCTTTTAACAAACACAATCCCTATTCCACAAAAGCTTTTCCAAACGAGATTCCAGTTCAGATAACAAATACAATCCCCAGCCACAATGGCTAGTTCATTTGCTTCGGCTTACAATACGCAACTTATTTTGTTTATTTTGTAGGTAGACATTTTTAAAGTTTCACTTTTTTTCACGGTACAACAGTGAGTTATGCAGCTTATTTTGTTTCTTTTTGTTTTTAGGTTGAGCAGCAGAGCACTAGAGATGGCTTTAAGGTGGACAGTTAGATTATTTGACAAAGCTAAATAAAAAGTTTTGAGCAGTTATTTTACACAAATCAGTGAAGTTTGCAAAAAAGATATTGCTTTGTAAATAAGTCCCTCTATGCTTCTTAAATTAATATATTTGAGAAAACAATATGATACAACAATGTTATTCAAGCACAGACCTCTTATGGAACTATAAAATTAGATGACCTTCTATTGCATTTACTATGATGATAAAGTAGAATCTGCCATACAAAGTAATAAACAAATATTAATTTACAAGTTCGACTATTTCATCTTTCTAAAAATTTGCTTAGAACAGTTTTTCTGACGGGAACTTCCTCATCATCATCATCTTCATCTTTCTCTGACTTCAAATTTGTGTTTAGGGCACAACGGATGACCGAGTTCACCTGTTTTCTTAATGTAGCATTGTCAACGAATACATCCGCCAGCATTATTCTCAATTCATCATCAGTTGTCCTTTTATTATTGCCATTTACACTTCGAGTTTCGTCCAATGCTGCAACAGCATTTTCCACATCTTGAGCAAGGAGCTGTGCCTGTTCCAAATTTATGAGCCATTTGAAATCAAGTCAGGATTCAAATATGCAGTTTGATAGAAGAAATAAGATGTAACATTAAAATAAATAATAAAGTATATTTTCAAATAACATTTGAAATCTGCACTCATTAAATTTGATTTTTTTTACATTAATAACTTCTCATTTCATTTTTTTTTTTTAACATAATAAGTTCTCGTTTTTTATCAGCCTGAAATGCACCCAAGTGCTTTAAATAAATACAAAGACATTTAAACTATTAAGCAAGAACTGCATAGAATTTGCCATCATGGTGCTGTTCTGAAGTGTGAAAGTGATCACCCTTCTACTTGTCATGCCCACAGCATTCAAGTACACGCAATACACACAATTTGGGTTTTCTTTATAACAGAAAAAGATATAGATATATGAATAACACGTTGGGGTTTTCCCATTTCTAGGCTAAAGAGAAAAAAATTTGAAGGAACTGCGCATTGACAGAAGAACAGGCAGAGTTTTAACTACTGTTTTATACCGAGATACTACTATCGTCTGAAAATTGTCATTAAATTCACTCAAAGACTACATCACATGTCAGATAAAGATGAAAACGGCTAGAAGGCATCAGCCATTTATGCCAAGTTGCCAACGACAAGAACAAACAAAACCTAGTTAGCAAAAACTGACAAACTACCCCTTTTTCTTTCACAAGCTAGTAATAATGATGTCAGTACACCAGCAAAACCAGTAAATTGTGTGTGGGGGTGGGTGGGTGCCTGGGTGGGAGAACCAGGACATTCTCAAAAAGAAACAAGTGAGCATGTAAATCACTAGCCTGTTCCCTAATAACCATTAGCATATCAAAACCAAGACTGAACCAGACATAAATCTGCTGGACAGTTATCCCAGTTTATATGTATACATACAAGGACAACACCAGTTCTGAATGTGCTAGACTTACAGTCCAGTTTCTTTAAATTTTTTTAAATAGTAAATAACCATACTCCCTCACAGGCTTAATTCCAAATGTAGAACTTGGTGGTATTTTAGTACCGATAGAAGCAGATGAACTATAACTCTAGTCCAAACAGAACCTCCAGTTTCTACAGAATACTGGACTGTCATAAAGGGTACCCATATACCCAGAACCTCCAGTTTCCACAGAATGCTGGACTATCGTAAAGGGGACCCATATACGCAGATGCCAAATAATTTAGACAGAAATGTGTTTCTTTTTTTTTTATATATAAATTAATAGTTACAATAGGAGAGGGGGGGATTTGAACGCAGGATCACCAGGAGGCATCAACCAATTGGAGCTACAAGGCTCTTGACAATTTGGTCAGAAATTTATTATCACGGTGGACCTGAAGTCTGAATATTGGCTAATTGATATAGCCAATAATCCAGGCTCTTTTCATTAATGAATGGCATACATGTAAGTTGAATACCCTACAGTAGCAAATTCACAACCAAGTGAATATTCTTTACCCCCCCAAAAAACAAAAACCACCCACAAAAAAAAGGAAAAAAAAAAAAAAAGTGAAACTCCAAAACAAAGAAATGTTATTTGAACCAGATCAAACTGGACTGTACTGGTGCAAACCAGCCAAGCAGAACAGATCTAAATTTATGGGGCTTGACTAGCCAGGTGAGCTGAGTAGTTTTATAACATAGAAAATAAAACATTTTAAGGAAGCAACAGCACATAAACGCTATGCAGCTCACCTTCGTATTCCCACACATACATAGCCACCATAATACATATTTATACATGTTCACAAGTAAATTTATATAACACATAAACACATGATGTATAACTATGTTAGATGTAAAGACAATAACATATACACCCTTCATATTAAAATAATTTATTATATATTATCATGTGGTCCAACCACCGACTTAATGGTTGAACCTGCTAGCATGCCACATGAATTAGTGATTACTTGACACTTAGCCATTAATCATGTGCTTGCAAGTACAAAATGATTTTTGTCAATAAAAATCATGCACCCTCAAAGATCAGTGCAGAGACAAAAATTAGAAGAAAAATATTATAGTAAAAATCAAAAATAGCAGCCCCCTTTGTGGGTTAATATCTAGGTTTGATCCCTCCTATTTATGCTTAGCAAAACACACACACACTCAAACAGGGAAACAGAGAATGAAAAAGTTTCGCACCCAAAATAATCTCTTAACACCAGCCTTCAAAATTTAGATTGCCAAGGACATTACAACAAACAAAAGAGAGCACTGACTCAAGGTCTGAAAGATACCTCTGCTAGTAGGAGACCAATTCTATTGTCAGATGTTGTCAACAGATCTATTGCATCAGATGGTAATGAAGTGTCCACAATTAATTTATCTTCCTCTTCAACAAGAAAATTAACACTACATTCTTGAAGCCTATCACGAAGAATTCCACATTCATGCAGCAACTTTGCATTAGCAGTACTAGCAAGCTCCATTCTTTGCCTTTCCTTGTGAAGAAATCTCTGAAAGATACACAAGAAACAACAGCATGAAACAGATGGGTTTTGCAAATGTTCTGAATTAGCAACAATTGAAAGTCTAAACACAACCCAATCAGCAAGACAAAGTTATTAACCAGAAACAGTTACATCCTGATTGGGAATTAGTTTGAAATATTAGGCACTAGTGAGAGATCAAATATTTGAATATCCAAAAGACTTTGTGGTCTGGTCTTTTTATATGGTGCTTTTGGTGTAGTCTGTGTGGGCACCTATGTATGTGTAACCCAATCAATTGGTTGTCTCCTAATCTAAGAAAAGTAGAATTTCTATCTGTTTGTTGTTTGATACATGACAAGTTTCTAAAACTAAAGAATTTGCTTAGTTGGTCTTGGTTGTTTCTAAACCTAATAAAGCAATTGTTGCCAATGAGCCTTAGCTCAACTGGCACCCCCTCCCCTTATATAGAGGTCAAGGTCATGGGTTAAAGCCCGCGCCATTGGGTGTGTGTAACTAACTTATCAATGAATAAAACTTTAAATAAATAAATAAAATATTTTAAAAAAAAAAGTATGTACTTATCAATCAATCAATCAATAATAATAATAAATGCAATTAAAAAATTTATTTTTAAAAAATTGCTCATTTGGTTAGTCCGTATGGTTATGACCCTTCAATCAAATACTTCAACTAAATCTTACTTCACATTTCTTCACCAAAAGCCACAGCAGATACAAACCCCAGGCAATAAACCCCTGAACATGTATTGTTTCATGTAGGGTGGTAAACAAGCCAAACTGAACTAAGGTGTTCAAGCTTGTAAAAAAGAGCTTGAGAACTCAGGCTGGACTTGTGTAGAAGTTCAAGCTTGGTTTGTTAATTTCCCGAAGGAACTTGAGAGCTTGTTCATGGGCTCTGTTAAATTGGTTAAAAAAATTAACTTCATACAAATGCTTATAAAAAATTAGCAATAGTATTTATAAAACAAGACATAGACATATATAGACGCGTTTTTTACCCCAAAAAGAAAAAAAAAAAAAAAAAAAAATTAGTAACATATAGTAACCACTGAAAGTATTATTGTTAGTGTTCATAAACATATCAAGCCAAGAATAGCTTTGAACAAGCTTATTTTGTTAACCAATTGAGATTGAGCTTGGTTCAGTTAATTAATAAATGATCCCAAATTAACATCATAAAAAGTGAAACTTGAGCTGCTCACAAGCTGCTTAGTTCATTTTATAGCCTAGTTTCATGGAAATATGGCCATAATTTGAGAATTGAGACCATAACTCCAGCCTTGCATTCTTTTTTAAATCTAAGAAGATTATTGGTTTAATTGCACATTTAGTCCTCAGACTTTACATCTTGCTTCAAACTCAACCTCATACTTTTAAATGTTCATTTTAGTCCTTACAATTTTTAAATCATTTCGAAAAAGTCCTTGCTGTTGACTCAGTAACAGAAAATGCTAATGTGTAGTTAAAAATAATTTTTAAATGACATGGTGTTGACGTGAGTTAAATAGATGACATGGAGCCTACATGTATATCTAAATAAAGCAAAGGGAAAGAAAAAGGCCAAATCAACAAAATAAGTTAACATGCTACTTGCATGAACTTAGGTGATTTGAGTTAGAGAGAGAGAGTAGTTGGGGATGAAATGAAATCCCCAGCAACTCTATCGCTCTCTAACTCAATCTCGGCCTTGTGATGCTTCAATCTTGGCCTCCTCAAATCTTTGTTGGCACACTTTTAGTGTGCTGCTAAACAGCACCAGTGGCATAGCAGCCACTATCCTTTGCAGCAAAGTGGTGATAAATCCTATGGTGGTCTGACAATCGGGGTCTATCATCCAGTTGTGGATGTCCTTGCAACAAGCCTCAACTTGGTGTGAATAATCACAGATCTGATGTAGGCAAGTTGCAAGCTGGGTTGCTAGTGGCATTGTTGGCCAATAATGGATCTGAAGCTAGTTTTGGTGTGAGTGCTAGGGTTTTGGCCAAGGCAGTTGTGGCCTTGGGTTTCATTTGGGTTTGACAAAATTTGGACAGGTTTATTGGTTTGGTTGTTCTTTGGGTGTTTGGATCTTTAATATAAGTTTCGAATGGGTTAATGATTTGGCCATGGGGGAAATTTTTGTGGAGCTTCGGCCATGGGGAAGTTTGCAGGTATTCCGCCACAGTGTGTGGTGGTTTAGAGTTGTTTAGGACCACCAGCTCATCGCACTTGCTCCACAGACATTGGAAGTACCACCCCTCGTGGAGGGTCCCTTCTTTGGGTCCTCATCAACATTGCTGTTGGTTGAGAGAGGTTTGTTAGGCTGTTTGGGCAGCAAGAAAGTTAATTATTGAGAGATTGAAGTGGATCTGAATCATAGGATAAAAGGGAAAATTTTATTAAATTGCTATTATGTACCAATTGTTGGAAAACATAGTTTTGCATCTCACACAAAACAAGCAGCAGAAAATATTGGATCTACTTCATTCATGTGAGATAACATGGAATATCTAAATTTTAGAAACAAAGAATAGAAATGCTACCTTGATGTGGTGAAATTTAAAACAAAGAAGAAGATTGAACTTGGGAAGACCTTCAATCTTCACCTCAATTCCACATATGCCCAAGATATGTGGTCTCTCAATCAGTTCTGTATGCACTTTCTCTTTCTGAAAATTTGTCTTCTTTTTCAAAAACTAATTTCTTTTGTTTCACTCATACATACTAATAACTACCTTGGAAATTATTTATTTAATAACTCTTATTAAATAACTAACTAATTATCTAATTGGGTTGACCTTTTAGGCTAGTCCAATTAGGGCTTGGGATGAGACTAAAGGGACAAATAAAGCTCTAGCTCAAATGGGCTTCGGACTTTATCTGTCAACTCTTGACAAGCTCGAAATTACCATTAATTATATTTAATACCATCATATAAATATAATTGCACTCTAGGCTTTGTCAAGAGTTGATAGTTAAGCCCGAAGCCCATTGAAACTAGAGCTTTATTTGTCCCTTTGGTGCCATCCCAAACCACACACAATGGCCCAATTGAGTTGTCCCAAAAGGCCAACTCAATTATATGATCAATTAATTATTTAATAATAAATAACTGCCTAGGTAATAATTAGTACATAAGAGTGAAACAAAATAAAACAATTTTTAAAAGAACACTAAGTTTTTAGAAAAAGAAAGTGAGTATAGAACTAATTGAGAAACCACACACCTTGAGCATATGTGGAATTGGGGTGAAGATTGAAGGTCTTGCCAAGTTCAATCTTCTTCTTTGTCTTGAATTTCACTACAACAAGGTACGCCATTCTATTATGTTTCTAAAATTCAGGTATTCCATGTTATCTCACATGAATGAAGTAGATCCATTAATTTTCGCGGCTTGATTTGTATGAGATGCAAAACTATGTTTTCCAATAGTGTGATCCTAGAATATTATAACCGTTAAGTTAAAAGGAAAAATTTTATAAGATTGCTATTATGCTATAAGATTAGCTATGCTTTGTGGCAGTGAATGTTGGGTTGTTATGAAGCAACATATTCATAATTTAAGTGTAGATGTAATGAGAAAGTTAAGATGGATGAGTATATACATAGAAAGATAGGATTTGAAATGAGAAAACCCTCTTATAAATAGGGGTGGCCCCATACTAATTAAAAAAATAAAGGAGAGTCAGTCGAGATGGTCTGGTCATGTTCAGAAGAGAGCAACAAATGCATCAATAAGAAATTGTGAGTTGATTCAACTTGAGGAAATGAAAACAAGTATAGGAAGACAAAAAATAACATAAGTAGTAGTAAAACAGAACATGTCAATTAAGAAGCAACAGATAATATGGATATCAAAAATAAAAGAAGCAACAACTAATATGACTTTAGATAGAATAGAATGAAGAAAAAGAATGCAAGTGGCTGACCTTGACTAATTTGTTAGGGATCCATAGACAACCCCAAAATTTGGTACTAAGGCTTTGTTGTTATTGTCAACACATTTCATTTAAGAATTAATTTTAAATAAAACAAAAGATTTGCCACATCAACATTTTCGTTTACAAGTTAACAGCAAAGAATTTTTTTTTAAATGATTTTAAAAGTAAGGACTGAAATGAAACACTTAAAAGGACAAGTACGATTATGAAACAAGAGTCACAGTTTGAGGACCAAATGTGTAATTAAACCAAAAAATAATTCCTTTGTTGGTTATACATATAAAAACTAATAAACCTTTTTTAATAAGTAATTCACTATAAAAAGACAAACTCATAAGGGGGCAATTCTAGTACAGGGGGAAATACACCAATTACTAATTATCAATAAGAATCAGGAAATATTAAAATGAAAATGTTACTTCAAGACATATAATAGAAACAGAAACTTCATTTTATAATAATGTTAAGTACATAAACAAAAAGGATGTTACCTCTACTTCTAATTTCTCTTTCATTACACGGCTGAGATCCTGCTTCAATTCTAACTGGGAATTTCGAAGAGATTTGACTTCTTTAATAAGCAGTTTTACATCTGCCTTTGATTTCACCTCAAACTCTTCATGATGTTTCTGCAAGTTCTCAATCTGTTCTCTAGCATCATCTAACTCCTGCAGCAACATTTTGTTTTCCTGAATGACTGCAGTTTTTGTCAACTCTGCACGTACCTTTTCATCCTGCAACATTGTTCCACATTATTAACTGAAGCCCCTCAAAAATAAAAATGACAAGGAGATCCAATTAAATGATAATGGTAAGAAATACCATACCTGTTCAGTTTTCAATTTTAGTTCCAGCTCCAAACACTTACTCCGAAGCTCCTCCACATCCCACTGCATTTGAGTAAATCTTTCCCTTTCGGTTAAAACCGCCTGCTGCATGTTATCTATACAATTCTGTCTAGTAGTTTCAAGTTCCACTTCCAAATCTTTGACCTATAAAAGAAGATCCCCATAAATTGATCTTGAAGTATGTTACGTAGTCATAATTAGATTTACATTCACTCTTTTTTTAATTAAAATCAACAAAGTTCTATTGTAACTGTGATAAAGAGAACTTCCCACAAAATCAAGGTCAATACCAAGATAAAGTAATTGCATTGACAACAATAACAACAACAAAGCCTTAGTCCCAAATCTTTTGGGGACGGCGATGGATACTCAATAGAGTAATTAGTTGACCACATGTATTCTCTTCTTTCATTCTATTCTATTTGAAGTCATTCTTTATGTTACTTCCCAAATTGACAAGTCATTTTTTATAACTTCTACTAATATTATTTTTGGCCTTCCTATACTTTTTATTTTATTCCCTCAACTAGGATCAACTCACTCTTTTTTACCGGTTTATTAACCTCTCTTCTCTAAACATGACCAAACCATCCAAAGTGGCTCTCCCTCATCTTTTCATCTACAAGGACTACCCCTATCTTTAAGCAGATTTTCTTGTTTTGAATCTCATCTTTTCGTGTATTCCTGATTATCCATTTTTAACATTCTCATTTCAACAACTCACTTTATGGATATGTTACTTCTTAATAGTAACATTCGGTACTATAAAGCATAGTTGGTCATATTACATTGAACAAACCTAAATTCTGAAAATGCATTACTAATCCCATGCCCAGTAACCTTTTTCCCTTCGGGTGTTCCTTTGTATACTCGCCATGTTCTTGGGTTGTGCCCCTTTAGTGCTTTTTCAATGGATTATTTACTTAAAAAAATAAAAAAATAAAAAATAAAAAAGGAACCTAATTCCACATCTACTCATAATGAGTAGGACGCGTAAAAATAAAATCTGCAATGAAGAAAGGTCCATTTAGTGAACAAGACTCATTTAAAATAATTGCCCGATGTCATGTCTGATGTCATGTCCAATAACCTGCAATAATATTAGTCCAGCCCATGTCCACATTTTCTAATTCTGTAAACAGAAAATATATTTTAAGGATAAAAAAGCCACATGTCCATCAGGTGAGGCTTCACCTAATCCTTCTAGTAAGGTACAGGAAAAACTAAAAGAATGGATCAACAACTACAATGCTCATTTCAAATGATCAAATAAATTTTAATCTAGTTCATGTTTCCATACACATCTAACCATATGACGTCTCTCAAGTCTCAATGTGGCTATCAAAATCAGATTAAGACAGCATTATATGAAGGACATTCTTTGTTTGCCACATTCAAGACCAAAATAAGCATTTAGAAGTTAGAAATTGATTCGTTTTAGGACTTGCAAATATCTAAATTTACCAACATCAATAGAAAAACAGAGTACTAGGTAGAAGAAAACTTCCATCTAAATTCAAATTGTTCCAAAAAAATGAAGAAACAAGTAACATATGCTCAAACAAAATACTTGTATGGCACAACTAGATCATAATAAAACAGTCTGCTATTTTCATGCTTCTTACCAAAATAGAAATAATGGTCATACCTAGTGCACAAAGCTCCCACTTTTGCAGGCTTTGAGGGAAGTGATCAGTAGGCAGCCATACCCCCACCCCCCACCCCCCACCCCCCCTTTTTTTTGAAGAGGAAATAAAGTTTATATTATACCAATTTTAATGTTGAGAAACACCCTGAAGCTATTGGATAGCCCGATGCTGATTATTTGAACTAGAAAGGGGCAAAAAACTGGGAAATGGACATTGAAGAAACAGAATCACATTTTTTTTAGATAGGTAAAAAAAGTGTATAACTGTTATAATATATACCTTCGTTGTGAGGAATTTTCTAACAGTAGCTTCTTGATTCAATCTTGCTATTAGATCCTCCAAATCTGTTTTTGCTGTGGCTAGCCTCCGCTGCATTGTAACAAGTACCCTGTTCAATTTAAGTCGTTGATCAGATGGAAGAGCAACCAGTGAATCCCTTGGAAGCTGTATATTTGGATTCTCAAAAGAATCTGTGTTTCTCAAAGCTTCAGAACCTTCAGAATGATCAAGGGTGAAATCACCAAATATATTGGCTGCCCCTATATTTGATATTTCACTAGCTCTTAAAGAACTCAAGTCACTTCCAACACTCTCTGCTGAGAGTCTTCGAACATGACCATCCAGCTTGTAATCCCCTAGTGCAGGAAAAAACTCAGTTCCGTCCATGCGGAGAGGTTTAGCATTAGAAGTATTCTCAATTACTTCATCCCTGCCTACAATGTTACCCTCATTCCCTGTATGCATTCTATGCCTGGAATATCTTTGCAGACTCCCCTGAATGAACTTTCTGTTAAACATGCCATATCTGGCAGTCATTTCAGTTGGATCAATTAAGTTTTGTTCAGATATTGAATTCTCCATGCCAAGATCAGCAGAACTATTATTTCCATGCCTTGGCGATCCAACCTCAGATATCTCATAAGGAGTATCATGACCAAGATCTGATGCAATGAATGAACTATCAGCAAACAGAGAAACATCTGAGTTGGCATGGTACAGAGATGATGGAAACATGTCACTAGTGGAAGAATTATTTGGAATTTCCTGATTCTCATCATTGAAAGCTGAAAAACAAAATACAAGAATACAAATGAGTTTTGATGGATCACGGAGTATTATCTATTAAGTTATTCTACTTTCAATATCACCATGGCTTCATTTCAAGAATTAGAAAACTAATATAATGTTGATTCTAAGATGCATTGAGGAAACACCTACAAGACCTCGCCGCAGCTTCTAGCTCAAGAAAGGTTGCCACTGGAGCACTTCTTGATAAATCAATGTCTGACAATAGTTTTTCCATCCAATCCTCCAAAGAACACCTTCGCTGCAACAAGCTAACCAATTTGAGAATATTATTACTGTTATTTCAAAGAGAAATATGCTTGATGTTTAAATTTATATACGTACATATTGAGAAATTAAATTTCATAGTTGTAGGTGCACACAATGATGCAGCCTAATATTCTACAAGTGGACCATTGCCCTCAAATTGCAGAGTAATAATTGAATACATAAACCAAATATTTAGACATGATAATTGGAAGAAGAAACCTAGAATTTGCAAAGCCAAATCAAAATAGGCCATGTACTATCCATTTCACAAGCTGCTTGTCCAAAATTTATATAAAAATTTAAAAAAAAAATTAAAAAATCCTTCAGGTATATTTCTACAATTTTCTTGCTTTTAATTTAAAAACAGTCTTTCAGAAGCTTCATGGAGTAACATGTTCAAATCCTAAACACACAAGCGAAACAAAAATAAGATTTACCCTATTAAGGAAAGTTTTAAGATCATCAAGTTCATCAAAGCCTACTCTGTAACAGCAGAAATTTTCATACAATACAGGAACTAACAGCAACAAGAGTAATGACTATGACCATCAGACCAAGCCATTTTTCTGTGAAATGTAACCTCTGGATAATCCTCAGTTATGCATTGAAAAGGCACAACCAAGCAACTTTCAGCATAGAAGTTTCAGTTTTCTAAAGGTCAGCATTTGCGACAGGTGTTCTAATAAAAGAAGGAAATATACTATAAAGCTCAACAAACAGCAATATAGCAACACTGTGAGATGTACTCAGACAATTTGAGTCGCACAATTCTCAAATTACTATCATGTAGACCAAGAAATTCTACGTTCAAAATTTCTTTTTCTTTTTTTTTATTTAAGTAACAATACTTCATTGAAACTAAGAAGAAAATGAAAAAGACCCCCATGTACACAGGAAGTGCTTTAAGGAGAGCCTATTAAATTTACATAAATCTAGAAATTCCTTTAAGGAAGAAAAGGAATGGCCACTAAAGGCAGCAAACCAAACAAACATGGTATGTAAAAGATGAAATTTTAGCTCCAAGATGAATGCTCAACCCCATCAAAAGTACAGAGGTTCTCTCCCACAAAATGGTCCACAGAAACAGAACACAATTCGGCATGGCGCAATACATCAACAGCATAATGTCTTCCCAAGCCCCCCACTCCAACACTCCAACAACTCCACAACCCTTCTCAGCATGACCTATTGCAAGCCAAAAAGGCAACACCATTGACCATAAGTCACACACGATCACAATGAAGTAACAGGTGGTCAGTTGTCTCCCCACTAAGTTTGCACATACAGCACCAATCAAAAATGCTTATAGTCCAATCTAAAGATTCTCCATAGTAACGATATTTCCCCAAGCTGCTGTCCTTGATAAAAAAGGCTACCTTAAAACTTAGAAGCAATCTTTACCTTCCAAATGCTTTTCAATGGAAAGTAAGGGGAAGCCCCATGCTAAGAACCTAATAGTAATACTTTATCAAAAAATACCGCTCTTAGCAGGGATCTACAAATAATAATCTTCCAGTTTAATAAGGTTTTCAGTAGTAGTTCTGCTTTTGCAAAAGTTTAAACCAATGTTGACATTCAGATCCTTTTATAGTTTCAGGTCGATAAAATCAGATTGTTAATTCCATAAACATTGATGAACTTCAGCAAAAATACTCAACTTCTTGAAAAAGTAAATTTTATTGCCAGGTTTAAAGCATGTCAGGACACTAGACAACTACAGGAGAACTCAAAATTTCCACTTCTGACAATCATGCATTCTACTTACGAAGAGATAATGAGAACCTGTTGCAAAATACACACACACACACACACACACACATATATATATATATAGAGAGAGAGAGAGAGAATAACCACAGATAGCACGTAACCTACCTCTTCCAACAGAGTTCGGCTCTTCTTTCTAAAAATCCTCCTTGGAGGAGCTGGGGGCACATTTTTCATTGGAAATACCTTTTTGACCTACAAAAAAGCCAGTAAAAGAATGAAAATACTCTCCAAACACAATATTGAAATGATATGATGCTTTCAGTATAGAAGAGAACAACAAAGGTTAGAACATTTATGGACTTTTCTTTTATTTTTGGAAAATAAACAAAAAAGCATATAATAGTGTAGGAAAGTAAATAGTGCACTATTTAGGGTGATACATAAAAAGAAAGATAATAAAAATAAAAATAAAAAGTCACTTACTCTTTTCTTTATAAGTAAAAATAATATTTTTTTTTTTTTTTTTGATAAGTAAGAAAAATTATATTAAAAAGAACCTCATGAAAACATAAGGCCAACCAAAGTACAGAGAGGGACACAAACAAAGAGAAAGCAAAAGAGAAAACAAAAACACCAACGGAACAAACAAAAACTAATTACAAAGAAGAGAACTAAGGAACATAGGGATAGAATCACTAGAGGTGAGTCCCCAAGCCCTAGACCAATCAAAGAGAGAGCCACTAAAATAAGCGAGCAATTGGTCATCGGATTTGTCCCTATCCTCAAATAATTTTATTCAAAAGAGAAGATAGGTCAAATACAAACTACTCCTGAAGAATTACAAAATAATAAATTCCACTTACTTCAGAAAAAAGTTCTAAAAAATCGTTAAATCTTCGTAATATCCCTCGTGTAGTGGTGATCCCTTCCGGCGATTGTATACCAACTTGAACCCTGTAAAACTGTTATCCATGAATGTTAAAATAGAAAATAACTAGAGCTGGGTACAATTAAACCAAAATTTACATAGAGCTATAAAGTACATTACTACTAAAAGTTGCAGAAACTTCGCTAAAGTACTCTAACTACTCACATTTTAACATTCACAAGTGAAAATCCCCATTGCTTCAATTAATTCGACAACTCAACTATCAATAAACAGAGAAACAAATTATCTCCACAATCATTTAAAATGCCAAATTGTACCTCACGAAATTTTTGTTATATAGAAGACAAAGGAGTGGAAGAAAAATGCATAATCTAGAATATTACAGCAATGTAAACCCAACAAGCACAATTTAAAATTTTTTTTTTTTTAAAAAAAGGATAAAACAAGACAGCTTTTATCCAACTCTCTATTACAACAACAAAGCTTTAGGGGAACTTTGAAATTGGCTAAAGGTTGGCCACATGTATTCTTCTACTCCATTCTATCCTATCCAAAATCATAGTCTTTGTTACCTTCTAAATTAACATGTCCTCACTGGTGCATTAACCTGTTACTTATGAAACAAACTTTCATTTGATTTACATGGACATATTATGGACAAAGATGATGGAAATAGACAAGAAAAGGCCACAAAAGTTTCTTGACATTCAAGTTGCATGACCAATAGCAACTAATCTTAGATTATTATTATAGATAGTTCTATGAAACAAACAAGAATGATAATTTTATAGTTATTCAAAATTGAAACAATGGAACAAATAAAGAGTGGTTTAAAAATTAGATTAAAAAAAAAATTAAAAAATATATATATACCACCACAGGATCTGAACCTCTTGATTTGGAAAGGAAAACCCAAGAAGGAATTGTGACGCAAAAACTCCAACCAGAATGAAAATCAAGTGGCCAAACAGTGTCACGTCCGTCCTACATTCAAAAAGTAGGAAATATTATCACAAATGGAAAGATTTATAACAACCTGAATTCCAAGCTCTGGAATATGTGCCTGTACAGCATTAAATCATTGACCACTCAGAAAAGCAAGAAACCTCTAAGCCGGCTGATCTAGCCTCAGCCACCAAATATCAAAAGAATATATAGAAAAAAAAATTAAAATTCAAATACTAATCAATAAAGAGACCTTTCCAGCTGAAGTAAACATGAAGCAATTTCCATTCCATTCCTTTCCACCCCTCCACACGTTCCCCAAATGGGTCCTAAGTGCAAACTCTCTAGCAATCAACCATCTCGCTGCTACACATATTTTTCTAACGATGCCTCTAACAGCTATCAATCAGACAATTCAATCATTCTGTATATAAAAACCGTAAAACCAAAAACCATGCAAATTATTCACGGTGGCAATCATGGAAACTGTCTTTTTAGACACATAAAACAAATTAGGCCAATTCAAAGCAAGAACAAACTTCCAAAAAAAAAACAATAATAATAATAACAAAATCAATAAAAACCCCACAAACTAAAAATTTTAAAAAAAAATCTGATATCATGAAAATCAGTCACATAAATCAAATTCAATCATAACAACAGCTCCACCAATTCAAAAACAAAACTATTTACTAACAAATTGACAAAACCCATTAATTAAAATTCAACACCACCACCCAAAAAAAAAAAAAGAGAGAGAGATTAAAAAGTGGATCAAAGAAGAAAAGAGAGAGTACCCATTTGCGAGGAGGAGGACTCCAGTCCATTCCCAAAGGGAGCGGCGACGTGCCGTCGTGGCGGTGCCGGGGAGGGCTGCGCGTGCGCACCACGCGCTGCTTGCTGATATCATTGTTGTCGTTACCGGAATTGCCCTTGTGGTTGCCAACGGAATCGTCGTCGTCATCGTCGGGGTAAGGGGTAATAGCGGAATTTGAGAAGGGTTCGAGGATGGGATCGGAGAAATTGAGGTTGTAGTCCAACAGAGAAAGGTCGTGTGCGTACAGATTCATTCTCTTCGTGTTTTTTTTTTTTTTTTTTTTGTGTCTATCTGAGTTTTTGTGTTTTGGTTTAAAGTTTAAACGTAAGTTTAATAGTATAACAAAGAAAGCAAAAGAGAGAGAATCAAATATGAATGAGAATGATTCTTTGTTTTTTGTTTTATTTTTGTATTAAAAAAAACTTCTTTTTTTTTTTATCTTTGGGATCCAATCGTCTATTTATCTTTCTTTTAACGCCAATCTGATTTGTAACTCTCAAGTCTCAACTCCTTGTCTAGTTGTCTTTGGAGAGTAGGCACTACTGTTTCAACTTTCAAGTTTCACCCCCAACTTTATTCTCTTTTTTTATATCTTTTTTTATAATTATAATTTCAGCATGTTGAGTTACAAAACTCTTTATTTCCTTGCTTATTGACTAATGCCATGCTTATGCCTCCAAACCAAAAATATTCCAAATTTTCCTTTTCAATTCATTTTACAGTAAGTGCTAGTTTGGATACACGTCTGCGTTTTGAACCCGTCTGCGTTTTGCGTTTCTGTTCTTTTTTTTTTTTTCTTTTTTTTTTTCCACGCGTTTTGGCAAAACGCGGTTACTGTTCATGTACTGTTCAATGAACAGTAACCGCAAATGTTGACTTTTCTACAGCAAACAGTACATCATGTACTGTTTATGGACCCACAAATTTCACTTTTTAGCAACTTTTTCATTAAAAATGGGTCCCACGGTACTATTTACACATTTAAAAATTATTTTGCTACAGTGATTTCAGCAATAAGTTTTCAGTTTCAGCAAAATAAGTCCTATCCAAACAGACCCTAAGTCCCCACATTTTTTTTTTTTTTTTGAGAAAGTAAAATGGAGGTGTTTATGGTTATATTTAACCCCCGGGCAGGGCGCCAGGTGGCAGCCGATAGAATATGGAGCCTTTCGTACCCGAAACTACCTTTACCAGCCTGTGTGGGGGGTCAACCCCACTAAGGATGCCCACCAAACAAAAGCCTGCTGGTAGCGGGACTCGAACCTAGGTGGGTTAGACGAAGTGTTCGAACCTTACCAGCTGAGCCAAGTCCCCACTTGATTCAACTTTTAAATAGGGATGTAAAGTGGTTGGGCGAAATTGGATTATGGGTGTCTCCATTTCCTCTTCACAAAGAGGAAAACCAGCGTTGGACAAGATTAGGGCGGGCTATAGATGTTTTACTAATTTTAATAAGAATGATGAAATAAAGATGAAACATGAAGGGAAAGTGTGCCCGCGAGAGTACTTTGGAAATGGTAATAGAATACGTAATATAAATAAATAAATTATAACTAAAATATGTATAAAAAAAATTTGAGAAGTTGTATAAAAAATATTGAATTATATGTATATATAATTTAAGTATATTAAAAAATATGTATATGTAAATTCAAGATGAAGTGAGCAAATCCTATATTTGCCTCCATTACCTCTTTAGGACTAGAAAAATCTGTATGGGACTAAGTGGGGCAAGGCCAAATATTTTTGCCATCCCTACCTGTAAAGTTGGACTTTTTTTTTCTTTTTCTTTTTTTTTTTTTTTTTGAGGGAATGTAAAGTTGGACTTGAGATCAAATTCTTGTCAAAATAATTAATATTTTCATTATATTATAAAAAGTAATTGTGCCAACATTATATATACATGTATAAATATATTTTATATTTTACAATAATGGAAATTGAATTTTTTTTTTCTTTTCTCTTCATTTAAAATTAGGTTAATTAAGGTAAACTAATATATCTTATAAATAAAAAATGCCATATATATAATTGTCATTGATTTATTTATATAACGAAATCTAGAAATTATAGGATTTGCTTATTTACATTTGACTATAATTTGGGGTGATTTTGATTTTAATTCTTAATCTTTGACATTATTTTGAATTTCATCATTTTATTCATTTTTGTTAATAACATTACAATTAAATGTCACACAAGGACTAAAATTAAAATCATCCCAAACTTAAAGAGTGTGATTTGTATTCTAATCAAAATATATAAAATAAACAAATTCTTTAATCTAATTAAAACATGTCGCATTATTTTAAAATAGATAAATAAAAAGAAAAATTTAACCCCCAAAAAAAAATTTATTATCTCTTCTCTCTTTTCCTTTCTTCTCCTTGAATCTCCACCCAATCTCTCTCTTTCTCCCCCAATAGATATCAACCCAATTAAGTTTCACTCTCTTTATTATCAATAACCTTCTTGGTCTTCTGGTTGAGCTTACAACCTCTTGTGAGCCAAATTCTCAACTTTGGCTTCTTGTTTGGTAGGAAGAGTAAAAAGACTTCGGAATGATGAAATTCAAAATGGTGTCAAACATTAGGGAAAAAAATCAAAATTACTCTAAATTTAGAAGGCGCAAAATTACCTTTTTGGGTTTTATATTTTAGAAAACTAGTCGTTAACCCGTGCGATGCACGGGAAATGTATTGAGTACAATATATAATTTAATCTTTGTTTATTTTACTACAACACCAAAATTGAATTTGTAAAATAAAATCATATAGCTAAAACATTTGTTAACAACTATACGTTTCAGACATTTATTAAACTATATTATTATTATCAACTTAACAGTATTTTAATATATGATACCAACATGCTTCAAAAAAATGTCCAACACTGAAAACAATTTAAAAAACAAACTCAACTAAACAGTTTGATGAATAAATATATTACAATCTATAATATAAGCCAAGAAATAAACTTTGAAACCAATATGAACAAAACCACGTCAAACAAAACCATTTCGATCATTAAGAATATGACTCACTAAAGTCATGAAAAACGCAGGATTCATTACAAAAAAAAAAAAAAAAAGCATCTTTAGTCTTTATAGATTTTGCCTAAGTACCCAGATACGATGACACATACTCACACAAAAATCATTAAAGAAAGAATCAAAGAACATACACAACATGTACATACGCTATGAAAGTAAAAATAAGAAAAACAAAAGAGACGTAAACATGGACAATTAAAGAAAAAATATAGGAAAAAAAAGTTAGGAATAGAAATATAAGATAATGGGTTACCCTCAAAAAGAATAATCCATGGATATTCATTGAAATCTTCTAGATAATTTTTGATAATAGAAAAAATAAAACCCAAAAGTTATGATGTTAAAACTCCCAAAAGGCCAAAAAAAAAAAATTTAAAAAAAAAATTAGAAGATTCAAAGCTTCAAAAGTATTGAAATAAAACAATATATATATATAATTACGCAATAGAGAAATACAATAGAAAGAAGGGAATCCATGATTATAGCTTTTCTACTATTGAAATTGGCCAGACAATTAAATGTATTGCAAAAAATGAACTTAAAAATTCATATGTAAACCAAAAAATTAGAAGATTTTGAGCCAAGAATTTATTAGAGAAATATGTCTACACAACATAGAAATATTAGAGAAATATGAGTTACCTTTTAAATGTTAAAATTCAAAATATTAAAACTTTTAAAAGGTTAAAAAAATTTGAAGATTTAATTAAAAGATTCAGGCCCAGCAATTAAATAAACAAAACAACAATTGACAAACTTATAAGAAAAACCAACAAATCTATAATTTTTATTGAACAAATCAAATAACCCTAACCTTGATGCATTGACCGAAGAAGGAGAGGAGTCCAGTACATAAGTGGAATATGTGAATTGTGAAGCATGAGCCGCCCTCAAAAAATATCTTGAAAAAAATAAGTTTTAAGGAGAAAATTGTGTTGCGGCAAAAGAAGATAATAGCAGATCTAATCATAAAATCTAAAATAAAAAGAATTTAAAATAAAAATAATAAAAAAATAGTGGTGACCAACAGCCATACATATAAATATAAGATATTGACCAACCTTTATAAAAAGATGTCAATTTCAATATTCACTTTGTGGTGAGGGTCCTCAAACATCATCTTTTTCGCGAATAGTTTTTGGGATTTAGGTTTTCTACGCAAGCAATTCTTAAATAGGAGAGAGTAGAGAAGGTGGGAGAGTGTCCTTATTTGCCTAGAAGTCTAATTTGCATTGGAAAAAGAAAACAGTGATGAGGTGGAAAATTTAATTTAATTTAAATATTATTTAAATATTATGCTGACGTGGAAAATTGTGGGAGCTTCAAAAGCTTCAGTTTTATATATATATATAGATAACATTTTATTATTTTATCATAAGTTTTAAGTAGGTGTTTTTTTTCCCTTAAACTCATAAAAATTAGTTTCACTAAACAACATTTTTGTGTTGTCAAGAAACAAACTGTTTGAGTTAAAATTTCTAAAAAGTTGAAAACATAAAATATTTATCCATCTTTTTGTTTATAACAAATAAAAAGTTGTTGCCAGCTGAATCCTAAATGTACACCTGTCAACCCCCCCCCCCCCCCTTCCCTCCTTTGACTCTGTATTCTGTAAATATGTAAAGATGACAAGCAATATATATATATATATATATATATATATATATATATATATATATATATATATATGTGTGTGTGTATTAAAAAGGGAAGTATATTATGATAACAACTAAAATAAATAAATAAATAAATAAAAATTTTTAATTAAAAATAAGAAGGATTGATGACAAGTATTCATAAAGAAAAAAGAAGATGACAAGCAATAAACACCATTTGATTATATACGACAAAAGAGTGTCATTTTTAAACTCCGAAAATCGTTTTCATATCATGGAGTCATGAAATAATACCATGAAAGCATGTATAAGAATATGATCTTTCCTTTATATATATATAAAGTGTGTGTGATACATTTTCAATAAAAAAATAATTTTAAAAAAAAAAGGTTTATTTGATCTATCAAAATTTATCAATGTGGAAGATGAAGGATATGGATGGAATGAATGAAAAGTGGCCAGAGTAAGCAGTAACTTTCTAACCTTTACAAATTGAAGAGCACCGGCATTAGACAAAAAAATAAAATAAAATAAATTGAAAAAAGGTCCCAGACCAAAAGCAATAACCTCTTGTTATCAACATTATTTTATTTGTCAATTTCAACCAAAGGTGCTAAGCTGTTTTACCTTTGGCATCCATGTAAAACCTTGGCTAGATCAAAAGAATTTTCTGAATCCATTTCTCATGTTTTTTAGATTTCCTTAACAAAAGGGGTCTTTTCATTCAATCAAATTCATTGAATTGTTGGAGACGCCATTACACCATAATAAGGACATTAAGACATGACAATTGACAAATCAAATTCATTGGTTTGTCGTTTCATATAATTAAATTTATTATACTTTAATGAAAGATATTAATAAAAGATTTGATTTCTTATAAACATACATGATTAAATTTGTTATTTTTAATGGAAAATATTAACAAAATGCTTGATTTGTCATAAACTTAAAATTTAAATAGTTAATTGTTCAAATGGTAAGTTAATTGACTAAATTGACACCCACATCAAAATTCAAGGATGTTACTTGAAAAATCAACCCAGAACGTTTTATGTGATAATATTCTTTTTATTCTCAATAAATTCTAATTGAGAAACATCATGTATGAATTATGTAAAATCTTTAAATCCCATAATACTATTGTGGATTTAAAATCTCCTAAGACTCATGCATTAGGGCTGGCAATTTGTGTTTGCATTTCGGGTTCGTGTCATGTCGACTCATATAGTTGACTCATAAGTATTCAATTATATGAGTCAACCCTAACCCAACATGTTTATTAAACAGATTTGGATTCCTCAATCCTAACACAACCCATTTATTAAATTGGTCAATCGTATCGACCTATTTATCAGATTTTATCAAAATAAATAAAAAATAAAAAAACTAATTTTAGTTTTTACCAAATTGATATGAATTATGAAAAACCAAACAAATAAATATTTGTAATATATAATTCAAAACTAAAGCATATCTCAATATCATAAATAATCATTCAAAACTAAAACATATTTCAATATCACAAATAATCAATCATAATATGTCAAAGAAAATAAACCATAACAACTAATAAGTTTACATACCTAGGGTTTGAAGGGTATATTAGTAAAATGTCATTTAATTAAACAGGTCAGACAAGTCAAACGGATTCTAGGTGATGGACACTAATCCAACATGTTTATTAAACAGGCTAGTCGTGTCAATCCAAATATGACACAAACCCATTAAACCTCAACCCATAACTTACTAATTTTATGTCGAATTCACAGGTTATGTCTAATCTTGCCACCCCTATTGTGGATGTGGATATTGTCATAATAGACACTATGGTGGTGGCCCATGGTCAACACTTGGTCTTGAGCCCAAAACTTTACTTACTCTCATTCCATTGCAAAAGAGTATGAATTATCTTTTGAATTAGATATCATTTACTAATGCATTGTAGGAACTAGGAAATAAGAAATTAGGTTTATACCATATAATGACTCTTACACCATCATAAATTTAGATTTATATGTTAGAAAATTAATGTTCATAACTCATCCCCTCCTCACATGAAACAACTTTTTTCTCCACCCTGTTATCGACTTTCTAAAAAAATAAAAAAATAAAAAAATAAAAAAAATAAAAAAAACCTAACACACCCTCTCCTAGTGAGCTATGGCAAATATAAATAAGCTAAGTATTGTTAAACATATAAGAGAGACGTAGAGAGAAGAAATGAAAAGGAAGATGGAGAAATTGCAGCTTCCTTTTGAATAGCATCTTCCCCAATTTCATAGTCATCACTTTTTCCCCCTTTTTTCTTCTCCCTTTCTTGATGTCATAAAAAAATTTATGTTGGCCTAGGCAAGCCAGATTTTTTTTTTTTTTTCCCGATAGGGTAGTTTTGGTAGACTACATAAGAGTATTTACATTAATTCGTACAAAAATTTGTCTATTTTAACATAAGAACTTACTTTTTTCTATTTTACACAACCACTTTTCAAAAAACTCACACCAGATTATCTATTCTACTTTCTAGTTCAATATAATATTCATTCTTCATTCATTTTTTTACTATTATTTTTGTCTTCTTTTTTTTCCCTATTGTTTTCCTTTATTTTCTCATCAAACCGTAAACTTCCAAATTTTAGAGTTTTGTATATGGGCAACAATCCTTAAAAAATTCACATTGAATTAATGATAAGCAAAAAATTCACATAAAAGAAAATGATTGTTGGAAACATGGCTCCATTATCTTTGTTGTAAGCTCGCATTCAATTGAGAACTGGACTCCTATTTGCAACCAAACCAAGGCTTTATTTCTTGTCATAGGCTTGCATGCAATTGAGAACTTTTCTCCACAACCTCTTACAAAACCTTCAAACCCATCAAACCGAAGCATAAAACTGAAACCTAGAACCTTAAAACAAACCCTAGAATTAAAGTACTAGTCCTCCTTCAATAACAAAACCAAATCAAGCTTGAAACCCATCAAACTGAAGCTTAAACTATAACCCAAAACCCCAAAACAAACCCACTTCCCTCACTTTCTCTACGTCACATCCTCACTGATTTTGAACCAAATCCAAATCTAGATTTTTGTTTCACCAATTTTTAACCAATTTGAACCCATTTGAAAACCCAGTTAACTGATCCAAACCCAGTTGACATGATGTGACAGTGGGATGGTCAGATTTGTTTCTAGGTGGGGGACATATCCGAAAGTGAGAAAGAGATATTAATTTATGGTTTTGGAGACAAATATGAGAGAGAGAGAGAGAGAGAGAGAGAGAGAGAGAGAGAGAGAGAGAGAAATTATGGGACAATAGGTAATTTATCATGATATTAGAGTAAATAGTTGCCCCACTTTTTAAGGGGAAGTTTCCTAACAACTTAAGTTTTTGGAATAATTTATCGTACACATCCCTACACTATGTGTGAAACCATAAAATTAGGCTTAAATTCTGCTTGTTTATAAATGAGTGACATAAATAAGCTTTGTACTGAATCGAGCTTTTGTTTGTACGTCAATTTTAATAGTTTTGCGGGAGCAATATCAAGTAAAAATTTATATTTTCATTCAAAGATTGTTGTACCATACAACCATGGATTCTGAATAGAACAAAATTGCGTACCTCTCTTAGCAACCCAAGCATATTGCCTCCCAAGATATTCACGTCTCTCTCTATATTTCTTTTTGGGTTTTCAGATGACTACAATATCATTCAATAGTTCTGATGGTCAACACCTAATGTAAAATTAAAAACCTTAATTTTTAAGACTTTTATAAAACCCAAGAGAGAGATAAGGCATAGGATCCTTAGGGATCTATGAGAAACCGCGCCCCCAGCCCGTTTTGAATTGATTGGTTTGGAACAAACCCGCATGAGTGGGTGGAGTCGTGTTATTGCCTCTCAAAATAGAGGTTTGACTGATTACATTTTCCCTTTAAAATAAGGGTTTTACAATGGAGTCGTTACTTATTTAATTATTGAAAAAAAATAAGAAAACCATAATTAAAAAATTCATCATTTTATTGATTTAAGAATGAATGTACATTGATCATAGGAAATTACATGTTTTTTATCTTAGATACAATCTAAAATAAAGTACATGACTTTGTTTCCTAGTTACAATCTAGAGATTGAAATTACAAGCTTTGTTTACTAGTTACAATCTAGAGATTGAAAATTACAAGGATAAGTATTTGATCTAGTAACCCTTGATCTAAACTTGGAGGTTGTGTTACAAGATGGGAAGGTGTTAGACACCCACCTTGCCCAGTGAAACTAGTCTTTTAGAATATAGTGGCCAACATTTATATCACGTCATTTAACATATTATCAATCAATTACATGTTCATTTTTTTGCTTGAATTTAATGTGGGTGCATGTGATAAACCCTAACTCCATTTATTTATCATTACATTTGAATTGAAAAATAAATTCTAGTGAATGTATGTAAATGATGGTATCCTAGATTCAAGTATTTAGAAAAATTATGAAATTAACATGTTTTTCATATTTTGGATGTGGATTTAAGATCAAAGCTATTGTCATGCATGGTCATATGTTAAACAATCAAGAACATGTGAAAAACACATATGAACAACATCCAAGCATACCAAGAACATCAAATGAATTTAAATAATCAACTAGCATGCTTTAATCTTAAATTAACATTATAGAAAGATGAAAACCAAGTTTGGGAAAGAGATTATACATGCATACAAGATTCACATGGTGGAGGAGGAGACTTTTGGTGGAGGTTCTAAATAGGGGTGTGCTAGGTTCGATTTTGGTCAGTTTGTATGGGTATGGCCAACCAAAACTGAATATTTCAGTTTGTGAAATTCTCAATCGAAACCGACCGAAATGGCTAGAAATCAATTGATTTCGGTGTATATCAGTTTTAGTTGGTTTCGATCGGTTTTTAGTTTTCCAAAGAGAGGGTTATTGAGATTTTCAAAACCCTAAATTTAATCACATATAAAAAACAAAGTAATAGAGCAATAGAGAGAGAGCTGTTGAACAAATAAGAACGATAGAGAAAGAAAAACTTCCAACAATATTTGTTCAAAAATTTACAGTATTACACACAGATTCCAACAAAAAATTGAAAATATTTTGAATTAACAAAAGGGTTTAGACAGAACTTTACCGTTGTTGCACCATAGCAGGAGCCTACCAGCATGTATCTGTAGTGATTTTTCAATCTGAATTGAAGAAAGAACAGAGATATGTGACTCAGAGAGAAGAGAAAGGCATGGCCATGGTCCATGGGACTCAGAGAATGAAAAGAAAAGAAAAGAATGAGGCGGCTGAACTGAGAAGGGCAGAGACCAGAGAGAAAATTGGGGAAGGACCAAAGGGTAGAGAGAAAAAATTGAAGCGAGAAGGGTAGAGAGAGACAGAGAAAAAATTGAGAGAAAAAAAATGGGGAAGGGGGTGGCTGAAGAAAAGAAAAGGGAAAAATAAACAAGGGTATTTTTGTATTTATGATACTACTAGGGTTTTAAAAAATTAAATAGCAAAAAATACCCACGTCCCATGTGAAGGCTCGAACTTGGGATCAACTAGCCAAACCACAAGAAGCATAACACTAAGCCACAAATCAGTTATGTGTGTATATATATATATATATCGGTCGGTTTGGTTGGTTTCGGGATGAAAAAATCTAGCACCGAAACCAAAACCAAAAATTTCTCTTTTTAAAAAATGAAACCGAAACCGAACCGCACTGAAACCAAATCGAAATTTTGGACACAGTTCGGTCGGTTTTGCCCGGTTCTTTCGGTTCCTCGGTTTTTTGCACACCCCTAGTTCTAAAGGTCAGAGAAGTAGAATTAGGAGAGGGAGAATGAGTCTCACTTAATATCTTGAGTTTCAGGAAGACCAAGATATGACAAGACTAACTCTACTTCACTAGAACTCAAGAGGGGAGAAGAGATGATATTTCTTTGTGTTTTGGAATGAAGGAAAGGGAGCTTTATATAGTAGTAGTGGAGAAAATATAAATGAAATGACATTTAATGGGGGTTGACAAAGGATCAAAGAGAATTATGAACCTAGACTCAATTTCAAAGTTTAGGGAAGGCTGGTGTATTAAATTCGGAGACTGGTGGAAGTGAGGAGCAACCAAAATGACTAAAACTTCGTTTTTTCCCATAGCTCCTTAATAGTTCTCAGAGCTAACTTTGAAAAATCATATCTTTCTCAATTCTAATCAAAATAACCTCATTCTTGTGCTCAAACTGAAGCCCCAGATAATTTCTGAAAAAATTATCCTCACTCACAAATTCAAAATGGTTTGAGATATATCAACAAAATAGTGTGCATAGGTCATTTTTTGGAAAATGGTTTCAGTGTTGTGAAATAAGAGATAATATATAAAACTAAGTGAGAAGAAAACAAGATTCTTGTGCTCAAATTGAAGCCCTAGATAATTTCTGGAAAAATTAACTTCACTCACAAATTCAAAATAGTCTGAGATATATCAACGAAATAGTGTGCATAGGTCATTTTTTGGAAAATGGTTTCAGTGTTGTGAAATAAGAGATAATATATAAAACTAAGTGAGAAGAAAACAAGAAATATATATTGATGAATTCTTATATTCAAGTGGTCATCCACAATCTTTTTTTATTTTTTATTTTATTTTATCTCTTAGATCTGTGTAATTATAGTAAAACAATCCCACATATATATAGCCTTAAGATGTCTCTTAAGGGATAAGACATAAGGCTGTAATAATGAACACAATTATGAATATACATCTCCCATGGATATACATCATTACATATTTCAAATTGTCCACATTCCAAGTAAACATTTCATTCTCCAAACTTTACACATTCCAATCAAATTTTATTTCTAACATTCAGCATAATTAACATTATTAGGCTCCAAATTAGCTTCCAATTAACATTAATAGGCCCCAATTACTTCCATTTCAAAAATAATCAGCTCCAAATCATGACCTATTTATTCCAATTAAAAAAATAATTACACAAATTACTCATTGAATAATTAATGTTTGACTATCCAATTAATCTAGTGTGTGCAACATTACCATAAACTGTAGTCCTAACCAATCGAATTATAACACGTCACTAATTTGAAATTGATTATAATTATAACCGATTGGAATTAACTTTTCATAATCACATATAGTCATACTTAATTTGTGAGAGTGCATCTTGGCCATTAAAACTTGATTCGATGATAACTTCCAATCCGATGGTCCAACTAAGGCTTATGACCAGTCAATTTGATTGTTACAACATTATAATTACTTTGATGAAATGAAATTAAGGTTCCAATGGCCACAATAAAGATATCTCTAAGTTGAAATTACTCTTTTATCCTTCATGTGAGGTTAAATGCGGATTATAAAATAAGGTGTCAATAGGATCCTAATCTTCTCATGTAAGATCAATCAATAGCTTTTTGAATGTTATTAACTCAGGTTGAAACTCTTTAAAAAATTATTCCTTAATTTTATCAACCATATCAAGAAAATATTTGAACTTCTACAAATTGCAATAATGTCCATCAACACATTGCAATTGACCCCTGAAGATTATAGAATTTCATATGAGGTCTCATTACTTACAATTTTATATATATTTGTCCTTCTACTACACTATATTCCCATAAGCCACTTGGATTGGATTAACATCACTATCATGTACCTAGCTTATGTAAACCCCAATTTCTTGATTTCATAATTTCTATTAGACTCCAAAATATCTTTGAAAGACCCTTTAAATATATATACAAATATTACATATATGAAAAATACTTTTTGTTTAAAAAGACATTGGCCAGTTTTGTCTTGAGTCCAACTCCAATATGAAAATCAACTAAATATATTGTCTTATTTAGAGACTGATGGATTCATTGTTGAGCATTTACATATTTTAATCATTACACACAACCATACGTGTCTGCATATAGCCTTTAAAAGAGCATCACTAGTTGACATCGTCAAAGCTATATGTATAATAAATAAATATACACAAACCTCTCATGTTTGAGGATAATAGGAAAATTGTGATAGAATAACCTTTTAACTAACAGTGATTACTCCTTAAGGTGTTCTTGATCGGATCCAATTCAGTGTATGTATTTGTTACATTATACCCACTTGTCTACTTAAAGTCACTACCTTAATGATGGAGTACATCATCCTATCATATAGTATTACAAAAAGTGTAGGGCCCAAGGGTACTATATATAGCGGCGGTTTCAAAAACGCCGTAATAGGTCATTTAAAAAAAAAAAAAGGTTCTCAATGTAAAATATATAGCAAGGATTTTAAAACCGTCGTAATAGGTCTTCAATATGAAAAAACCCATAGTGATGGCTCTAAAACCAGCGTAATAGGTCATTTAAAATACAAATAATAATAATAATAATAATTTCAAACCTATAGTGGTGGTTGAAAACCGTTGCAATAGCTCTACTTGTTGTGGTAGTTTTTTAAAGCGCCACAATAGGGTATTTATAGTGGTGGTTTAAAAAGCGTCAGCTTTAAACTGCCGTAATAAGCAGTGGCAGCTCTAAGAATTTCTTTTAGGATGGTCACTAAGAAATTTAAATTATACGAAATCTAATAAAGCGATAACTCGAATATTTGCTACAATTGTGAGTTGAGTCACTAAGGAGAGTAAAATTGGTGTGATTTCAAAGCCAAAAAGAATATAACTATCATCACCATTAAAGAGAATTGACAACCACAATATTTTTCTTGGTTCCATTTTTTAGGGAAAAATGAAATTAGAGATTATCTTTAATGAATAGGTTGAACGAACAAATTTGAATGTTTAGCAATTTTTATCTTTTTGTCTTATAGCATGTTTTTTGTTGAATAATTAGATCACTTGTTGTTGTTTGGTCTTATCTTATTTTTATTTGTTGTTATTTGGGCTAATATTTATTGTTGTTATTTAAGTTTTTTTTTTTTTTAAAAAAAAAAAATTTATAGAAGGGATTAAGGATTATGTTTGGAGGGCAGACTTAATTTTGGACTAATGCTATGTCCACAATATTTTTACAATAAATCTTATACAAAAAGCTGTTATTGGTGGGTAAAAAAATAATATCAATATTGAGCCCATATTAGAATCAGTAATAGCTTATTACATTGGATTTGTTATAAAATTGTTGTGAAAATGTAGTGAATGTAGTATTATTTTTATTTTTGTTAAACCCAACTTTTTATAATTCTTAAAGTCATGGTGTTTAACATTTTTATTATAGTGGTTACAATATGTTAGTTTAACATATAATTTTTGTTTTGGTAAGTGTATACATGCCATTTTTTGAAAGTCAGAGTGGTCTTGTGACCGCTCTGGCTTGCATGTAGAGTCGCCGATGGTAATAAGGCAACCTATCATGGCAGTTTTTTAAAGCACTGTATTAGGTCTCTTATAGTGGCGGTTTTTAAAACCGCTAGAAAAAAAAATGCGGTTGTAGAACCCCTTTCTTTTGTAATGTATTCAATTAATATCCACAGCCTAGAACAATTTAATAATTTATGAAAAATTATCACTTCCTATCTTTGGTTCCATAATCATCAACATGATTTTTCTACAAAGGTGACATCACATGCTATATTTAAAAAATGGAAAATACCCATAATAACCATGTATGTGAAAATATAATTTATTATCAAATAAAAAAACATAATATTGTTTTTGAGGTGACATCATTCTTAACAGGTTTTTGTTTATAGTTCTAACAAGAGGAGTTTTTTTTTTTTTTTTTTTTTTAATTTAATTTAATTTAGAAGCAACCATTGTTTCCCACTATTATTCTCAAGTGTCGCCAATCAAATAATTAATATGTAGAGAATAAAAAATCTTTTTTTAAAAAATCTTTGTCCGTTATAAGTCATTTTCCTGTTTTTTCTAGTCACATCAGCATAAAGTTTTCAACATGATTCCCATTTACTTTAAATCCCTTTATAAAAGTTTCGTGCTTGGCTCTAATGACTAATCACCAAATTGTAGTGAAGACACGTGACAATTGGAAAAGGATCTTTAAAAAAAAAAGAAAACAAACGCAATGGTAGTTATAAATGGAGGTAGAGTGGAATTCAAAAAGAATGAAGAGATTTTTTTAATTTTTTGGGAGAAAAAAAGAGTGAAGAATTTTGAGTCTTTGCAAAGCACAAGTCTTTAAGATGGAAGGGAAAAAACGTTAGGGAGAAGGGTATGAAATTATGAATGCTATGATAAAAAGATTTATTTAATAATTATAACAAAAGAGGTAGGATTTGAACCATAAATGTGTTAAAAACACCAGAAAGTAGGGGCGTGCATGGATCGGGTTGAGAGGTTTTTTCAATCTGACCCATCATGGTCGGGTTGAAAAAATCTAACCCAACCCATTACTGATGTTTAACCCAACACAACTCAATCTACTTGAATTAGGTTGGACCCATGAATTGGATAGTTTATTTATTTATTTTTAATTGAGTATTAGAACAATACCAATACAAATAAGAGCAATTTATAACTTAATAAACCTGAGCATAACACCAAACAAACATAAACTATTTTATTAGTGCTTTAAAGTTAGTAGGATATCATATAACTCAATCCCAGCTGAGTTGATAAACAAAAGAATAAATAGTGAAATCATATAATATATTTTTTAAATGTATATTGAATATAGGTGGGTTGAGTTAGGTTTAGGCAGATTTGTGAATTTGCTAACTTGCATTGAACTCGAACCACCATAAAACAAGAAAAATTAACAATCCAATCCAATCCAACCAAATCCACCAACCCCTAAAATTATCTCAACTCGGCAGATTGGGTTAGATTGAGTCAGTTTTAGTGGATCAGTGGATTGACTGCACACCCTTACTATAAAATGCATATATATAAGTAACGAGCTTATAAAGTTTCACCAATAGCTCCACTTTTAGAGTCTGTTTGGTTGATAGGATGGAAAAGTATGATGATAGAAAATGGAGAAAGAGTGGAAAAGTGAGTGGATAGAAAAAAAAAAAACGTTTTTCCTTCGTGTGTTTGGTTAAGGGAGTGGAAAAAATGAAGAGATAGAAAACTCTTTTGTTTGGTTGAATAGAGAAGTAGGAGGATAGAAAATGTAGTTTTTATAAATTTACTCTCATGCCCCTAGTACATGAAAAACAATTTTTTAATAGTTTATAAAAATTAGTTTTTTTAATTACTAGTACAAACTTACAAACTAACAAACTAACACAACTAATAAAACATCTAGAAAAAAAAAACTAATAATAAAAAAAAGTTATGTTTGATATGAAAAAAGAAGAAAGAAAAAGAGAGTCAACCAGCATAGTAGAGTGAAAAGGAAAAAAAAAAAAAGAAAAAAAAAAAGGGCTGCAGCAGCAGCAAGCACGAAAATTTCCAAAAAAAAAAAAGGAAGCAACATTAATAAATAAATGGGAGGGTAAATGAGTAATTTCACATTAAATCCACTCCTTCTTCCATTTTCTCTATAATTTTCTCTTCAAATTGGAAAAAAACATTTTTCTTCTTAAACAATGGTTCAGGGAGAAAACTCCCCCACCTCTATTTTCTCCTCTTTCAGCCAAACACCCTTCTCTCACCTTTTCTCTACCTCTATCATTTCACCCCCAACTAATCGTTCCATTAAAAATACGCTTGACTTCCCAAGGAAAAAAAAGAAGAAAAAAGAACAAGGAAAAGAAGTAGATATAAGTAAAGCGTTAGTCACAAATTCACCATCCTTATAAAGACTCGATGAAACCGTGGCCACAGCCATTTTTGGCTGTTGCAACTTGCAATAATGCTATCGGGTTGTTATATGCAAAGTAGGCTTTTAATCAGCACCGAAAACTAAAAGTTGATAATTTTACCCAAAAATTAAAAAAATTTCCTTGATAAATATAAATTTTCCTTAATTTTTGCGTGTAATAGTTACATTCATCATTCATGGCATATTGGCATATAGCTAGGTTTCCACTTGCATAATTGCATCAGAGTGATTCCCTCTAGTAATTTGAAAAAAGTGTATAAAAAAAATAATAAAAAAAGAAGAAAAAGCAATGAGTACAATTTAGATTTACACGGACGGTAAACATGAGACAAGGATTTACTTACCCAAGATAGAAAGGGGGGAAAAATCAGAGAGTTGACAAGACTAACATTTCTTCGGTCATGCCCCCCTAGATCATTCTCACGTCTCACTCTTCATACCACCATCTTTTTGGCTAATTTATAAAAATTACACATAAAATTGATTTTACGTCTGACTAGCTACAGGTACAAACTCTTCAAATTTTCTTTAGAAGAAAAAGAGTCATAGCAATCTGGTGTTGTCTCCTCGTTAGGTCGCTTTGGAATTTGGAGGGTTGCCAATTTGCGTATGTGGTAGTGTTGATATCTAGCTATGGGTGGTTGATTGTAATGGTGAGGAAGGGCAGGGTTATTATTGAGTACTCTAAGAGTATGTTCCTTCTCTCTCGCATAAGGGTGTGTCCTACCCACTATGGGGCCCAGTCCCATGTGAGAGAGAGGGTATACTTCCGGAGTATTTAATAATTTTTAAATAGGTGTGAATAGATCTACCCTAATTTGGCATTGGGTGAGTTGGGCATGACAGTGGTGGCGTGGGAAAAAAATATAAAAATAATTATTTTAGATTATTTTAATTGGATGTCTTGCAAAATGAAAAGTAAATATAAGATTGTGGAGGCAAAAGCTCAAATCTGGACATTGGGCCCTACGCCCTATTTGCTAATATAGATACATCCGAGAAGAAATAAATGAATGAAGAAGCCCCAGAATAAATAATCGCGTAAGGAAATGGTGGGGGATTGAAGTCCGAGGAGGTTACCCTCCTCGGACCTGACAAATATCAGTTGAGCAAGCATCTGGGTGACTTAGGTAACCTTCCAAGAGGCTCCAACGATGAGGATAGACTTCAAGCACGTACAGAGAGGATAAGAAAACATAAATATCTAAGGAAAAAGCTGCTACCACCGCATTAAATACACTGCAACAATTTTCCTGGCCGCATTTATGTGGAGAAGACCTCTGAACAGTGTAGTCTCAACCACTACCGTTCACAGAGAGCCAGGGAAGATGCTTGATAAGACATATAATCGAGTGCAGGGTTAGATGATGAACAAATGTATGATGGAGATGACCTAAAAAAGTTTATATAATGTGAAAGATCCTCCATAAGTGGGGATCGAAAAAATCCAGTGGAAGAGAATAAAAAAAGAACTACTATAACACTAAGCGTAGAACTATCTTTCAGAAATAGTGACTTGATTATGAATCCATCTCCTCGGACCTACATTTCATTCAAAGTTACGTACAAATTCATGCTTAGTTACACTTGAAATTCTAGCTAACCGTTGTTCAATCCGCTAAAACCCTAGTTCTTTCACCATTTCTCTACAAATTTATTGTATTGGGCTCGTTGGGCTTATAACCCAACTCTTGTGGGCTTGGGCTACGATTTGTGACTCTACAATTTGCGCCGTCTGTGGGAAGAGCTAGTACTTCAGTGGATTATAACGGCCATGGCGGGATCAAGACCATACCAAACTAGTCCGCACCATGTGGAATCTGCCAACGTTCGTCAACAAGATGAACTCCACAATCTTGAGCGTGAAAAGAATCTAGACAACTACTAAGAAGGCAGCTTGCAAACGCTCCACATAGGTGGAAGCGGTTTTCGGAGAAAAGGTCGTGCAGTGCATGAGCAAGGTAATGAAAAAGCTATGCAACGAGAGATTGATGATTTAAAGAGGCAACTTCGTCGAGCACAGCGGAAGTAATCCCCTCCCAGCTCTGATGTTTCTTCTAATGACGAAGAAGATACTATCTACAGACAACGGTCAAGAACTCCACCTAGTGAGTCTTTTTCCTGTGAGGAGAAGCATCTTCACAAAAGGAAACGCAGAAGTCCATCTCACAGGGGAGTAGGAGCTGATGTTATGAAGAAAGCCTTGAGCCAGATTTCTAAATCACCCTTTACACGAGGGATAGTAAAGGCAAAATTTCCCAGGCGTTTCCATCAGCCAACGTTCGCCATGTATAATGGTCGAACGGATCCTGTAGAGCACGTAAGTCAGTTCAAATAGAAGATAGCTATCCATTCTCAGAACGAGACTTTGATGTGTAGAGTATTTCCATCTAGTTTGGGACCGATGCCGATGAGATGGTTTGATAGGCTAAGGACAAATTCTATCAGTTCCTTCAAGAAACTCACCCAATCATTCTGTTCCCGATTCATTACATGCAGTAGGATTCCTCAACCTCTGGACTCTTTATTGTCCATGTCAATGAGGGAAGGAGAATCCGTGAAGGCATATGCTGAAAGGTACTGGGAGATGTTTAACGAGATTGATGGCGATTTTGATGAGGTTGTTGTTAGAACTTTCAAGGTCGGTTTCCCATCCGAGCATGGTTTGAGGAAATCTCTGACAGGTAAGCCTGTCACTAATTTACGACAGCTAATGGACCGAGTTGATAAATACAAGAGGATTGAAGACGATCAACAACAAGGGAAAGGTAAAACTAAGGTTATCCCTCAGGAAAGAAGGGATTTTAGGTCGGATCGATACAACAACAATCGGTCGAGAAGGGATTATGCAAATCAATCAGGATCACATAACACTCAGGTCATCAGTGCAGTCTTCCGAGAACTGGTGCATCAAGTATTGGAAAAAATTAAGAATGAACCATTCTTCAAATGACCAAATAAGATGATGGAAAATCTCGAAAAGCGAAACCGTAACCTCTATTGCCAATATCATTAGGATCATGGGCATACCATAAAAGATTGTAGGAGTTTGTGGGATCATTTGGACCAACTCGTCTGAGAGGGAAAATTAAAACAGTTGCTACATCATTCCAGTGAACAGGGGAGCCAAGCCAATTCTGGGTCCCAAAGAGATATTTCTTCAAGACCCCTTTTGGGAACTATCAATGTTATCTTTACTGCACCAGGCAAAACATGATTATGCTCGTCTAGGATAATGTCTGTAGCTCGTCTATCCTCAGGAGACCTTAATCAGGACCCGAAGAGGGCTAGAGTGGAACTGCCATTAACTATGGCCTTCTCGGATGAAGATAAAATTGGAACCATTCAACCCCACGATGATGCCTTAGTGAACACCCTCCGAATTGGGGGCTACAACGTGAAGAGGGTAATGGTGGATCAGGGTAGCGCTACTGAGATAATATATCCCGACTTTTACAAGGGGCTGAATTTAAAAGCTGAGGATCTAACGCCCTATAGTTCTCCCTTAGTGAGTTTTGAGGAGAAGGTTATTATTCCGAAAGGTCAAGTCAAATTACCTGTGCAGACCAGTTCAGAAGTGGTGGAGGTAGATTTCATCGTCGTGGATGCATACTTTCCTTATACAGCAATTGTTGCCAGACCTTGGCTTTATACCTTGGGAGCAGTTTCTTCTACTCTACACCAGAAGGTTAAATATCCGTCTGAGGGTCAGATTAAAGAAATATTAGGAGATCAGTCTTTGGCAAGGCAGTGCATGGTGGCTGCCATTCAACATAAACCTGAAGTTGAGTCCTCAGATCATGGAGAAAATGGCTTGTAGCAGTTAAAATCCCCGGCGTTATCCATCGATAAGCCAGCCGAGGATGTGAAGTGTGAAGATTTAGTAAAGGTTGTTATAGGGGACGACCCGGAAAAGTTTTTTCAGATTGGATCCCAATTGCCTCATCAAGAGAGAGAAGAGCTGATAGAATTCCTTAAAAGGAACATTGATGTCTTTGCCTGGAATGCCTACGAAGCGCCAGGAGTAGATCCAGAATTCATCTATCATCATTTGAAAGTTAATCCGTTAGTCACACCTAGGAAGCAGCCCCCTCGGCACCCATCCAAAGAACACGCCGAAGTAGTACGAGAGGAAGTGACTAGACTTAAGTAAGCTGGAGCTATCAAGGAAGTTTTTATCTTGAATGGTTAGCAAACACTGTAGTGGTAAAGAAGAAGAGTAGCAAGTGGCAAGTGTGCGTAGATTTCATAGACTTAAATAAAGCTTGCCCCAAGGATCCATTTCCTATGCCCAAGATAGACTAGCTGGTAGATGCCACTTTCGGCCATCCTCGGATGAGTTTCTTGGATGCCTTCCAAGGCTATCATCAGATACCTCTCAAGGCTATCATCAGATACCTCTAGCCTTAGACGATCAGGAAAAGACTGCTTTTGTTATCCCTATCGGGAACTACCATTACAAAGTAATGCCATTCGGTTTGAAGAATGCAGGATCCACATATCAGAGAATGATGACAAGGATGTTTGAGTCGCAATTGGGGAAGAACATCGAAATCTACATAGATGATATGGTGGTGAAAAGTAAGGTGGTTTCGGAGCATTTAGGGGACCTTTGAGCTATCTTTGAAATCCTTAGAAAGTACAAGTTGCGCTTAAATGCTTCCAAATGCTTATTCGGCATGGGATCAGGCAAATTCTTGGGTTACATGGTCACTCACAGAGGGATTGAAGTCAACCCCGATCAGATTAAAGCTATTAACAACTTGCGATCTTCTCGGAATCTCAAGGAAGTGTAGAAATTAACCGGAATGGCCGCCGCAATTCATATCTCAATTAGTAGACAGGTGCAGACCCTTCTTCTTGTTAATCAATAAATAGAAAGGTTTTGAGTGGACTGAAGAATGTGCCACAGCTTTCCAGCAACTTAAAGATTATCTAGCTCGGCCACCGATCATGTCTAGTCCTGAGCTAGATGAGGTCCTTTTTGCCTACATTGCTATGGCTCCTTATGCTGTAAGCTTGGTACTGATATGAGTTGATTGTGGCGTACAACGGCCGGTTTATTATGTGAGTAAGTCACTGCATGAAGTCGAAATGTGTTATTTACCATTGGAGAAAGCTATCTTGGCAGTAGTGCTTGGCACACGTAAACTGCCTCATTACTTCCAAGCACATACAGTTGTCGTTCTTACCCAGCTTCCGCTTAAAACCATACTCCGAAGTGCCGATTACATAGGAAGGGTAGCCAAATGGGGTACAATTCTAGGAGCTTTTGACATCAAATACATGCCTTGTACCTCCATAAAAGGACAAGTTCTCGCAGATTTGGTGGCCGAATTCACCGAACCCCCAATAGAAGAGTTGGAATCAGCAGAAAACATGGATGAAAAATTGGTTGGCACGATCTCCCAATATCGCCTTCCGACCTGGGAAGTATATGTAGATGGGGCATCAAATCATAAGGGCTCAGGGATTGGGCTATTACTGATATCCCCTAAGAAGGTCATCATTGAAAAATCTTTGAGATTGAATTTTTTGGCTACGAACAATGAGGTCGAGTATGAAACTTTGTTGATAGGAATGACCATGATTCAAAGAATGGGTGGAAAATCAGTTAAAATTTTCTCGGACTCAAGGCTCGTCGTCGGTTAAGTAAAAGGGGAATTCGGGGTAAAAGATGAGAGAATGCAGGGGTACCTGAGTCAAGTTAAATGTCTACAGTCAAAGTTTAATTCTTTCGACTTGCTACATATCCCTAGAAATGGTAATGCACATGCTGATTCTTTAGCTATGCTTGCAACCTCCTCGACGCATGATTTGCCTCGAGTTATCTTCATTGAAGATTTGTACAAACCCATAGAGACAAGAAGAGAGACATCTTAAGTCCATCAGATTAGAGCAAGGCCGAGTTGAATGGACTCTATAATGCAATTCTTGAAAGAGGATACTCTGCCTAAAAAAAGGGTAGAAGCTGACAAAGTACGAAGAAAAGCCACAAGGTACTGGTTATCCGAGAACCAGAAACTATACAAACGTTCCTTTTCAGGACCTTATTTGTTATGTGCTCATCCTGAGTTAACCGAATCGCTTCTAGAAGAATTACATGAAAAAATCTGCGGAAGTCATATTGGTGGTAGGTCCCTAGCATATAGAGCTATTACCCAAGGCTATTGATGGCTAAATATGTAGAGAAAGGCTCAAGAATACGTTAGAAAGTGCGACCAATGCCAACGGTTTGCGCCAAACATACACCAATCAGGGGGAATTCTTAATCCGCTATCTAGCCCATGGCCATTTGCTCAATGGGGCTTAGACATTGTAGGGCCATTCCCTAAAGCAGTGGGAAACAAGAAATATCTCCTGGTCGACACAGATTATTTTACGAAATGGGTTAAAGCGGAACCTTTAGCTAACATTAGGGACGTGGATGCAAAAAAATTTGTTTGGAAAAACATTGTCACTCGGTTGGAGTTCCTTATGTGCTCATCTTGGACAACAGCCTTCAGGTCGACAGCAAAATGTTTAGAAGATACTGTGGTGAGTTGGAGATTACAAATAGGTATTCTACTCCTGCTTATCCCCAAGGGAATGGACAAGCAGAAACTGTAAATAAAGTCATAGTAAATGGGCTGAAGAAAAGGCTGGATGATGCAAAAGGCAAGTGGGTGGAAGAGTTACCACATGTACTCTGGATGTATAGAACTACACCTTGTAGGTCTACTGGAGAGATCCCCTTTTCGATAACTTATGGAGTTGAGGCTGTTATCCCTTTGGAAACTGGTTTCCCAACGTCGAGAACCAGTTCATTCAATCCAAGTGACAACGATGAACAACTAACAAAGAGTTTGGATTTGATTGAAGAGAAGAAGGAAAATGTGATGGTTCAATTGGCCTACTACCAGCAAAAACTGAAGTAAGGTTATGACGCCAATGTAAAATTGAGACCTTTAATTCCTGGTGATCTGGTGTTACGTAAAGTTGTGGGTGCTGCAAAGAATCCAACTTGGGGAAAGTTAGGACCAAATTGGGAAGGACCCTACTGTATCATCTTAGAAGCTGGTATTGGAGCATATTTTCTAGAAGATCTAGACGAGCATGTAATACCACGTCCTTAGAATGTAAACAACCTAAAAAGGTATTACTATTAATAAATATTTTCATGATCAATTTATTTGTTCTTTATATAAAGTGTTTATACTTTTTACTTTTTAGTTCTCATAAGTGTTTAAACTTAAATCCAATCATGCCTGAAGTCCTCGGACTAGATGATTTGGGTTAGTTAACACTCATTCGCAATTCTCATAAGTATTTAAACTTAAAATCCAATTATGCCTGAAGTCCTCAGACCAGATGATTTAGGTTAACACTCATTCACAGTTCTCATAAGTGTTTAAACTTAAATCCAATCATGTCTGAAGTCCTAGGACCAGATGATTTGGGTTAGTTAACATTCATTCACAGCTCTCATAAGTGTTTAAACTTAAATCTAATCATGCCTGAAGTTCTTGAATCAGATGATTTGGGTTAGTTAACACTTATTCGCAGTTCTTATAAGTGTTTAAACTTAAATCCAATCATGCCTGAAGTCCTCAGACCAGATGATTTGGGTTAGTTAACACTCATTCGCAGCTCTCATAAGTGTTTAAACTTAAATCCAATCATGCCTGAAGTCCTCGGACTAGATGATTTGGGCTAGTTAACACTTATTCACAGCTCTCATAAGTATTTAAACTTAAATCCAATCATGTCTGAAGTCCTCGGACTAGATGATTTGGGTTAGTTAACACTCATTCGTAGCTTTCATAAGTGTTTAAACTTAAATCCAATCATGCCTGAAGTCCTCGAACCAAATGATTTGGATTAGTTAACACTCATTCGCAGTTCTCATAAGTGTTTAAACTTAAGATTCAATCATGTTTGAAATCCTTAGACTGAATGATTTGAATGGGTTAACATCACAATGTCATGCTTATAGATATTTATATAACTTTTAAGTTGCGCTTGAATGTCTGGGGCTACTGATTGAATTTAAATTAACTTGTAGTATTGCCTGTTTATAGGATATGATAGTGGATTTTGTTCAAGTTAAAATGGTAAAAGGTCGTCATACTTTGACAATGAATCTTATATCACATATTATGACGTATGAAACCAAAGAAAAATGTCTTCATTGATAATAAAAAAGGTGTGGTACATTTCTTAAAAAAAAACAACAACAACAAACAAAACACAACAGAGAACATATAAAAATAGTAAAAACCCCCTAGCCTAAGCTTTCGTCCTGGAGACCGCTGGGTCAGCAGTTTGGCCGGGCTGAGAGACAACGGTATCTGGGGCTTTCTCTGTGGGATTAGAAGAATTTTTCTTCTTATCCTGACCTTTATCCTTGCCCTTAAGAGTTTCAGTCTCCTTTCCTTGGCCACCATCTTGGTTGGAGTCTTTTGAAACTTCCAAGGAAGCAGGAGGGACTTAGTCCATCTTTGCCTGCGCAGATACTTGAGTGGCTTGTCCAGGGTGAGAGGAGTCAGGACTTGAGAGCTCGCGAATTTCTGGATTGTAGTAAATGCTCTTAGGTCGCCTCAAATCAGAGTCCACAGGGACCCTAGCAACATCAAGGGCTTTACCTCAAGAGATGTCACAGTAATCCCTGCATACAGCGAATAATTCCTCCGTAAGTCTGGCTTGAGTCTCCTCCACCCCAAGTGTGTAAGCAGCCTACTTCTCGGCCTCGGCTGCCTCCTTAACCAGTTGGACAGCTTCCCTAGCTTTCCGAAGTTCTTCGCGAAGCTCCGTCACCAGTTGCTTCTCTATCGCTAGATTGATTTCATTGTAGTGCAACTATTTACGGAGATCTTCAAATTGCTTTTCAGTAGTCTTAAGGCCTGCTTTAGCGTTATCCCTCACCCTAATTGCCTTTTTCATCTGCTCGGTTAGCTTGGATTGTTTTTCTTTTAAGGCGTCTAGCTCCACCTAGACCTCGGACTGAGCATTGAAGGCCGCCCTGGCCTCGTTGTGGGCATCGTTAACCCAATTCTCGGCCACATAAACCTGATGGGTAATCTGCGTGATAAAATAAAAGTTTTGTTTTTAATATAAAACACATAGCAAAAACTTACGAAAATAGCTTGAAAATAGCAAAAACTTAGGTAGGGCAATAGATTAAGCTACATACCATGACCAAGTCCCTCTTAAGGGATAGGAAGAGCTCCTGTTGACCGAAGCGCTGATAAACTTCCATGCCGCGCCCCCGGCCCCCTTTTTTATAAGATGTTGGGCCAAACCCACGGAATGGGTGGAGTCGTGTTATTGCTTCTCAAAATGGAGGTTCAACTAGTTATATTTCCCCCCTTAGATTAGGGGTTTTACAATGGAGTCGCCACTTATTTAATTATTGGAAAAACAAAAAAACTATAATTGAAAAATTCCTCATTGTATTAATTTGAAATTTAATTTACATTGATTATAGGAAAATTATATGGCTTTGGTCCTAGATACAATCTAAGATAAAGTACATGACTTTATTTCCTAGTTACAATCTATAAATTGAAAAATTACATGGATAAGCATTTGATCTACTAACCCTTGATCTAAGTTCGGAGGTTATGTTACAAGGTGGGAAGGTGTTAGGCACCCACCTTGCTCGGTGAAACCGGTCTTTTAGACTATGGTGGCCAACATTCATATCATATCATCCAATATGTCAATCAATTTACATGTTGAATTTAATGTGTGTGTGCATGTGATAAACCCTAATTCAATTTATTAAGCATTGCATTTGTATTGAAAAATAAATTTTAGTGAATGTGTGTAGATGGTGATATCCTAGATTCAAAGATTTGAAAGAATTATGAAACAAACATATTTTTCATATTTCTGATGTGGATTTAAGATCAAAACTAGTGTTTATGCATGAACATATGATGAATAACCAAGAACATGTGAATAACAACTAAGAACATTCAAATATATTCAAAGGAATTTAAATGATTATTATCATGCTTTAATCTTAAACTCTCATCATGGCAACACCAAACAAGTTAGGGAAATGGATTATACCTTCATGCAAGATCCATATGGTGAAGGAGGAGACTCTTGGTAGAGGTCCTAAGGATGGAGGAAAAGAAGAGTTAGGAGGGGAAGACTGAGTCTCACTCAATACCTTGAGTCTCAGGAAGACCAAGATATGACAAGACTACTCAATTTCCTAGAACTCAAGAGGGGAGAAGAAAGGGGGGTTTTTGTGTGCTCTAGAATGAAGGAGAGGGGGGGTTTATATAGTAGTGGTGGAGAAAATAAGAATGGAAAACCATTTAATGAGGGTTGACAAAGAATCATGAACCTAGTCCTCATTTTAGCCTAGGGGGAAATCTGGTGCATTAAATGGAAAGATTGGTGGGAGTGAGAAGCAAGCCAAGTTCGGTTTTCCTGCAACTGCTGTAACAACTTGTAGAGCTAATTTCGAAAAATCATATCTAACTCAATTCTGATCGGAATTGTCTCATTCTTGTGCTCAAATTGAAGCCCCGGATGTCTAGTTTTTGGAAAAATTAACCTCATTCACAAATTCAAAATATGTTGAGAGATATGGATGAAATGGTAAGCAGAGGTTATTTGTTAGAAAATGGTTTCAGCACAATTAATATTAATAGGTCCTAAATTAGCTCCCAATTAACATTAAATGGCTTCAATCACTCCCATTTCAGACTTAATTGGTTCTAAATTTATTCTAATTAAAAGATAATTACACATTACTCATTGAATAATTAATGTTTAATTATCTAATTAATTAGGTGTATGCAACCTCACCATAAAATGTAGTCCCAACCAATCAAATTATGACACATTATTGATCTCAAATTGATTACACTTATAACCAATTGAAATCAATTGTTCATAATCATATATAGTCGGACTCAATTTGTGATAATGCATCTCAGCCATTAAAATTTGATTTGATGATAACTTTCAATCTGGTGGTCCGATTAGGGTTTATGAACAGTCAATTTGATTGTTATGACATCAAGATCATTTTGGTGAAATGAGATTAAGGATCTAATGGCCAGAATCAAGATGCATATTCCCAAAGCAAAATTACTATTTTACCCTCCATATGAGGTTAAATACAGGTTGCAAAATGGGGTGTCAACACCATGTCTTTTGGAATGAGGAGGGGCTGCTCCAAAGCCTCGGCTACATGACCTCTATGCCCCCCGTGGTAATGCCTAATGGAGGTATCCCAGGCAATGGGGACACCATCCACTTCCAATTTGGGAGACCATATGCGCAATGGACGGCGCACTTGAGCCATGGGAGGATCTTCTCGGCTTTTAACAGAGTTGGACCTCCTACTTCGTTGGTCCTGGGACTTCCTTTGCTGTTTGTTTCCTTTTGGAGGGCCTATCTCTCCCTCTTTAGGATCCTCTTGCTGCCTCTTTCTCTTCAGCTCAGGGTTGGGTTTTAGCCCAAGATCAGTAGGAAGCTGAGGAGGGGGAGGAGGATGAGGGTTCACTGGAGGTTTGGACTTGTTGATGTCTTGGGGGATAGGCGCCGTGTTCCTCCCCTTCATAAGTTCTCTCAAACTTTTGCCAGATTTTGAAGCCATTTCTTTAGCTTCGTTGTCTGAAGAGTCCTCCACGTAAGTGACTATAGGAGCAGGGGTTTGAATGCACGAGTACTCGTCAATTTCTTCCTCGGCCTCCGATATAACAATGGCTTCTGCTCTTTGCGTTTCTTCTTCTTCAAATTGGAACTGGTCAATTTCTTCCTCAAGTGAAGAGGAAGATGCAATCCCTTCCTCAGCTACAGCTTGTCTAAGAGGTACTTGCTGAATTGGCTGGGCAGCCAAGGGAACACCTTGTAGAATGGGATGATCGATTGGCAGAAGGTCGTATGGGGCTAAAAAGTTAGGCCGAGACACATCTATACGAACTAGACAGTAGTCATTTGCCCTGATGGCGTTGCTGACATCTAGAAAGGATCTCGACAGAGGTTCGTAGTCCAAAATTAGATGGGCAGCTCGAAGTTGTCCGTCGTCGTTCACATGAGATCTCAATAAATAATTGAGCGCGAGTACATTGATTAAGCTTATTCGAGGATTTACTTGTGTTTTATCTGTTGAACAAAGGAAAAATAAACAGTTAGAAACCTGGAGTTCATTATAAAAAAAGAAGGAAGGAAAATCTTTTTGACATAGCAAAGCAAAGCCGAGGACGAATAACTTAAATCTAATGTTAGAAAGCCTAAATCTAAGGTACCCCACCTAGCTCTCCTAGCCGGGTTGGGCAAGGAAGACCGTCATGCCAAGGGCCTGATGCAATTAGGTAGTCATCCTTCATCCCCTTGTTAGACTTGGGAAGACACGAAATGAGTCTGACAGTGTCGGACCGGGATTTAAGGTAAAATCCCGCTCCTTTTTGTTTATGACCCTCGTAAAGGTGGACTACGTCGTGCCAGGTTAGCCCCAAACCTAAGTGTCGGTCCAGAGTGTCAACTGCTCCTAGAATCCTAAAAAAATTAGGTGCGCACTGTTAGGGGCAAAGCCTATGGTTACGTAAATAATCTCTTGTAATCCTACCCATGGGGAGAGTCATTCCTCCCTCTATGAAGGCTATCATGGGGATTGTGACTTCTCCCACCTCTCGGTCAAATGCTAATCTTTCCAGGGAATAGTATCGCAATGATACCTCCGGGGGTATGTGGTATTTCTCTTTGAATATTTCTATCAAGGCTAGGCTATCCACTAGATACTTAAATCTACCCATTTCGAATAAGTAGAAAAGAGAAAATGCTAGAGGTGACAACGAGGTAATAAGGAATGATAGGCCGAGGAGACTGTTCGAGGAAATAAAGAAAAATTCGAAGAAACCAGAACTTACATGAACTAAATCAGGAACTGATCTTTGAAATTCCTAAGAGGATTTTTGGAAGCTTTTAAGGAAACAGGACGGATGGTCTGATGATCGGTGTGAGTTTAAGTGTTTGAGTGCACTGGAGATTCTAAACTATGGTAAAGAAAAGAAAAGGTAACTCTCATATCAGGTTTTATATAAGAAACTGAAAATGAGTGGGAGTTATCCCGCCCAAATCTTGAAGGAAAATGTGGTCTGTTGGATCAAAACCCATCTGTTGGATGTCAAAGACACTGTGCCGCCCAAAGTAATTAATGACGCTTTGTGAATTTCGAAGTGTCAGAAGCAATGGTGAAATGACTGAAGTCACGTTCCTACGTGTGTAAATTTGGATATTTTTACAATTTTAACTACGGTTACTTTGGCAAGTCAAAATTCTATTTTTTCTCCTCGAATAAAAGGGAAAAACTAAAATTTTGAAGGGCTATTGTGGGGGCAAAAGCTCAAATCTGGACATTGGGCCCTAAGCCCTATTTGCTAATATAGATATGTCCGAGGAGAAATAAATGACTGAAGAAACCCCAGAATAAATAATCGCGTAAGGAAAGGGTGGGGGGTTGAAATCCGAGGAGGTTACCCTCTTCAGACCTGACGAATATCAGTCGAGCAAGCATCCAGGTGACTTAGGTAACCTTCTAGGAGGCTCCAACGATGAGGATAGACTTCAGGCACGTACGGAGAGGATAAGAATACAGAAATATCTAAGGGAAAAGCTGCTACCACCGCATTAAATGCACTGCAGCAATTTTCCTGGCCGCATTTATATGGAGAAGACCTCTGAACAGTGTAGTCTCAACCACCACCGTTCACAGAGAGCTAGGGAAGATGTTTGATAAGACACATACTCGAGTGTAGGGTTAGATGATGAACAAATGTACGAAAGAGATGACCTAAAAAAGTTTATATAATGTGAAAGATCCTCCATAAGTGGGGATCAAAAAAATCCAGTGGAAGAGAATAAAAAAAGAACTACTATAGCACTAAGCGTAGAACTATCTTTCAGAAATAGTGACTTGATTATGAATCCATCTCCTCGGACCTACATTTCATTCATAGTTACGTGCAAATTCATGCTCAGTTACATTTGAAATTCTAGCTAACCGTTGTTCAATCTGCTAAAAGCCTAGTTCTTTCACTCACTTTCTACAAATTTATTGTATTGGGCTCGTTGGGCTCATAACCCAACTCTTGTGGGCTTGGGCTATGATTTGTGACTCTACAAAGATGTATTGCTAAACTCAATAGCTAAAATAGAACAAAAGTAGGGTTATCCAACCACTCTTTAGAACCAACCTACCCATTGAACTAATTGAAACCAATCAAACTGTCGACTAAACCGACTACTCTTGTAGTTGATAGTGGGTCCCTGCCCTCAAAAACTAACGTTGGCAAGTTGGTAGGTAGGTTTTTTCCTCCAAAACCCGAGCCACCAACTTGACTGTGAAAACAAAAATCCAACCAATCTAAGCATTTTCTAGCAAAGATTCAATAGAGACCCATCAGATTCGACGAGATCTCCACCAGATCTTGTCGGATCAAGTGGAGATCTCACCGAATTTGACAAGATCTCACTAGATCCAATGAGACCTATGCTGAATCTGGAGATCTCGCTAGATTTGAGGAGATTTTAGTTATTGCTGGTTTCGATTGAACTGACCACCACTTGACGCATAATCCAACCCATCCAATCTAACTCCCTCACTGGTCAGTGGCAGGTCTAAAACTTCTCCATCTGATCTATTTGGGTTGGTTGCGGGTTGGGCACAAACCTAACTCAGATAGACCTGTGGACACTTCTAAAAAAAGGTGGTTTTTAATTGCAAAATTTGACAGAATCTTTCAAAATTGGATGTGAATCTTCCTACAATTTAGGAGCTTAAATAATTATATAAAAATACAAAGCTTAAATGATTAAGAGGTTGAGGTCTTTTAGATTTTTAAGAATAATTTCTTTATATCAATAACATCTACCAAGAATTAGTTCCAAAATGTTGTGTGCATGTGTTTAAAAAAAAAAAAAAAATTGCAGCTTCCAAGAAAGAAAAATATAACCTTCAATCTTAAGGTTAAATTTATGTACTTTGAAGAAAAAAAAAGGTCAAAATCAACGTAAAGTAAAAATTTAAAGGGATTTATATATTAACATTTTTTTTGATGAATAAATTTTAAAAAATAATATAGACCTTTTATTATTTTGTATTTTTCTTCCTTCTCGCAAATTAAAGATAACAAAAAGAAACAGTAACATTCTACAGACAGTGGATACTGGAATAGAAAAGCCCTCACACAAAACCCTCCAAAATCAAAAGAGCTTTCTTAGCTAAGCTAGGGACAGATTGTCCGTGCAGCATACCCCCGTCTGCCAATTCACAGAGTACTGGCCCATTCCGGCCTTTACACCCGTGACTCAGTTCATTAGGCTCCTTATGATAACAATTAGAACTCAACCCCATTTCTTTTTCTTACACATCTAACAACTTTGTGTTGTACTAGTACTATTCCATTACTTTTCTCAAATATATATATATATATCCATTAATAATCTCCTTACCCTTAACCCTTTTTGCTTGAGAATTTATATGTATATATTCAGCTTCACAACTCATATGGTTGATCTTTTCTATCAAATTATATATTTCCTACTATAATTAATTGTGGCCAAAGGGTTGGTTTTGTATATAAAATAAGACCATTAACGAAATTCCAATGAAATAATGAGTTTCAGTTAGTTTAATAATTGGTTCAAATTTTGCATACATTAAAAAGAAACTAATAAATGTCTTAATTTGACGATAGAAAATAATTATCATAAGGTAAACCCAAAAATTTAAAATCTTATGATATTTATTAAAAGGAAAAAAAAAAAGAAGCTTTCAAATAAATGGGTCCTAAATAGGTAAAACATTGGACATAAAGGTTAGTGTAATTGCATAACATGAGTAATTCTTAGTCATTTTTTCAAGGGAATTCTTTAATTAGTAAATGGATTCCAAAGTCAAGTTATCTTCTGTTACACCTTACAGTAAGATAATTATCAACACTTATTTAAATGATTGGTAAGCTCCAACACATGATGATCTAAATCTAGTGGAATGCTTTAATCTGAATCTATTTCAAATAATATAAATATGTAACTCTCACCATTCAGTAAATGTGTGTATATATATATATATATATATATATATATAACACGTAAGGAAGAGAAGGAACATAAGGTTAGAGCCTTGGGGGACCATACGAGGTCAAGGAATATACTCTCCAACCTATAAAATCAATATGATGGATTATGAGAGAACTTGTTGGCATGTGATGGGATGGGTTATTTTTATAGCTTTGTTGATATGATATTTATTTATTTCTTCTCCCTAGCTATTTTATGGTTTATATAGTTTACAGAAAATTTTATCTTTTTGTTTTTTTTCCCCTTAACCCATCTCACATGCACATTCTCCCTAGCAACTAGGCAGTGGGCACTCACAAAAAGAAAGTGTGGCGCTGCAGAATTTATGGTACGTACACCTCTATGAACAAACCCTGCACCCTACCTTGGCCCTTCTCTCATATGGTAGGGGTCCTCAAACTCAAACACAATTTCTCTCTCTCTCTCTCTCTCTCAGTTTTTGCTGTTCATGAATATCCAACCCTTCTGTTCTATCTACAACTACAATAACTTCCACTAGGTGATTGGTGAAGTTGAACCAATTTAATCGTAAGTCCTGTCATGCTTTTCCACGGCTTTCTTGAACTTCAGCCACACTAGATTTATTATATATGTAGTGTAGAAGTTCAAGAAAGCTGTGGGAGAACATGGCAAGCCAGGACTTAATTGTTTGCTTTGCATTTGGTTTAATTTCACCTAATAATTCAAGTCATCATGGCATGCAATTGTTCTACAATGTGAATTAATGAGCACACCGGGCTATCTTCGACAATTATTCTTGTTAGTTTCTTGGTCACAATTCTCTTAGGACCATGAATTGCCAAGATCTAAGTTAAGCTACAGTTTCTCCTTTCATTACTATCTTTGTTATAATTTTCTCACTTCCATTAGGAAGGATGAATTTCAGGTTTGATTACCATGAGAAGTGAAACTCATTGTTGATAAATTCCATTGTGCACTGATGGTTGGATATTGGTTTGTATTCATATTTATATATGGAACTATTACAGTTATTCATTTTCTCCATGGAACTATTACTACATTTGCCATATTCGTTGTCTACTTCTTCAGAACTTTTAAGCTATATTTCCTCTTTAACTACATGTTCAAGCTTGCATCTTTGCAAATTTGGATAGACTTTAATGAGTTGTCAAATTTATTTACAATATGGGAGGTCTTATGGTTGATTTCTGTGAGAATTGTTCTACATATATTGCCATGTTCATTATCTATCTCTTCTGAGCTTTTAAGCTATATTTCCTCTTTAACTACCAGTCCAAGACCATTCGCTTGCATCCTTGCAAATTTGGATAGAATTTAATGAATTGTTAAATTTATTTACAATATGGGAGATCTTATGGTTGATTTTGTGAGAATTGAGTGCATTAGAGGCCTCAATGGTGGTTCCTATGGATAATGGATTCATGATAATTCATATGAATTATAATTTCTATAATTCAAGGCCCATATGAATTGCATGTGATTGTGATTATTAGCACGTGGTATTGTTCAAACAGGTATTTTCCTCATATTTAATACATTAACGTTTGACAAATTCCTCTATGAGTTGAAAAGTCATATCTCTTAAGATTTTGCTTTTTGTTTCCTGTTTTCTCCACAAAAATATAATATTAGAAGTAGAAATTAGAAAATTCAGAAATTAAACACTTATATATCCATCTATTATCTATCTATATAATTAATTGGAATGAATCTCTTTAGTTTCCATTTTTTGTTTTTATAATCTCAAAAATAACTATATTATCTAATTGAAAACAATACCAATAGGAAGAATTACAATATAGAGGTAAATTAATAAATTTAAATTTTAAATTCTAATTCTATAAAATTAGGCACATAATGCATATGTATAACTTCTTGATCCTGGAAGTTGAATATGGTATGGTATACATTTGATAATGGAGGTACAACTTGATTTTGTTTTTCTTGAATTTGAGCAAGATGTGAAAGTTGTAATCAATTTATTTAACTCATGTTCGAATACTAATAGATCAATCTTCGTGCTTTTGAATGATTGCAGGCAATTTAAATCGAATTCGAATAAAACATATGTTTTGTTAAGTTGTGTGCAGATGCGCTTGTTAAGCGAGAGTGCCTTCAACCCAAAGATTTTGTGACCCTTACTGTGCTTCCTTTTGAACACATTTCTCTTTTGTTAAATTTAGATGTTGGTCTGTATTCTAACAGGTTAACCTATACTTCTACATTTCCTGTTGATGAATGATTGAAGTCCTTATTTATATAAAAAATAATAATTAGAACTACTTGAGATTACAAATTATAATTGTTATGATTATAATATAAAGATCCTATAACAAATGTGAAGGCTGACTATGCTAGTTTATTTATTATTCCTTTAGTTTATCTTCAAAAGTTTGTGAAGAAGAAACAACCACAAAGAACATCAAACTTCCTTTTTAAAAGTATGTTTCATCAATATTGTGTTTACCTTGTATATGCACTATGCAAAGGATTGAAAGGAAAAGAAGTTGGTCTTCTTCTTTCTTCTTTCTTCTTTTTAATTTATTTTTTCTTCTCATTTGTACACATCTCTTTTTTTCCATTTTCTTCATTGAGAAGGCACCTTCTTTACATTCTGACCATCAAAAGATTTGAAAACAGATTTGTATTAGCTTGTATTGTTGCGGGGAAGAATAGATTCCTCACATTTCCTTCCCATGGTTAACAATATATATATATATATATATATATATATATAACAGTACTTCCTCCCGTTGGTTTTCCTTTCCTTTTTTGTTTTTTGGTTTTCTTAAACCTTTTTTTAGAAGATTTTGTTTTCTTAAACCTGATAATAACTATTGTGTGCACATAGTTTTCTTCAACCTTAGTTTTGTCACAAAGTGAGGTAATTAGCAAGCTATCTTTGTAAGCCATGGTTGATGCTCCATTTTAGAACTGGTAAACAACAACTCTTCAATGTAATCAATAAGGTCATCGAGTGAAAACTCCTTTTTTCTTCAAGCTTTATTTTTCAAATCATAATTTTTTTGAGCATTGATATTGAATTTTTTTTCCTATATTTGATTAAACTTTCTGTCAAAAATTCTTATTAATATATATATATTTTTCTTTTCACTTGACATAACTTGATATATACCATGCAGTGTGGTATATCTGTCTGACATAGATCTAGTTTTATTTTTATATTATGGAATAGATGTAGGTCTTGAGGATAGAAAGTTTGTCATTCAACCTATTAATAAACTCCAATTTACACAAGCAAATTAAGCCATAGGTAATGGTCACTGAATTTCTCTAATTAACATGACATGGAATGGAATTGATGATGATGATAATACAACCTGCATTAGAAAGAGCCCATGGGTGTGATCATCTTCATAAATATTTCCATATTTGACTCGATGAAATTCTTTATGTGATATATGGTTTGCTAAAAATATTAGGAAGAGTCACAATTCCATTGAGCTTACTTTTATGTTGGCTTTATTTGCTTTTTCCTATTACTGTTTGATCTTTGAGTTTGCACTTTGCACGGCTATTCCGAATTGAACATTGATACAACATAATTTAAATTAGTACTGTACAACATGATCCACGTACGATGCAATATGTTATGTTTGACATTTGAATAGTATGTTGCTACTCATGGATGGAACGTACTAGCTAGGTGTGGGGTTTTGAAAAATTTATTAAGGCCTTATATAAATAATACTAAAATTACTTGTTGATTTATTTTTATTTTTTGGAATTTTGATCACCCAAAAATTATGAGGTTTCCAAAAACAAAGTTAGATCTCTTATTTATGAAGTTGGATATTTCAAGGAAATGAAAAAAAATATATTATAAAATGATAATTAAGGTATAAGTATATAATAGAGATAATTAAGTATATATGTAACTACGTAGCCTTTCACATGAGGTTAAGTCCTACGCGTTTAGGGTCCATCCCTACATGAGTTTGAGCCCCACCATTTTGAAGCAAGTGGGTGTAGGTTGCGATGCTTATGAGAGATGTAGCTGATGACTAGAGAAGAAAAGGCAAAGAGAAAAGGTTAAAAGAAGAGAGGAGAAAAGGAAAATGACTGAAAAAGCCATATTAATTAGCATGTTGTTACAACCGCGTACCTTTGGAGTGGTGGTCACTCTATAAGTATAAATACTTGTAAGGTGTGTGAAGTAAGGGTCGGAGTTCAAGTTTTTAGGAAGGAGTTTCACACACATATATACTTAGATTAGGTTAGAGTAGAAATTCTATCTAGTAAAAAAAAAAAAAAAAAACATGTTGTTAGCTAGTAATGTAATAAAGAATGGGATTAAATTCAATAAAGACGTGGTATAAAACCTTACTTTTACCCATCCAATAATATCATGTCACATCAGATATTTGTAAATAAAAAATGAGGCGTTACTTCATACAATCACACTCACGCTGTTACCTAATTAAAAAAACAAAAATCCCAATCTAACCTTCTTCCTCCACAAATTGTTGGAGTTGCTACCGGATCGAAAAGCCTTCATTGACGACGTTGGAGTTTGGAAAATACGCCAGAACCACCGTGGACATGATGGTCTAGGCTGGATCTTCTAGATTTGGTATTTTATTGATTTTAAAAGAAAAAAAAAAATCAATGTCAATTAACCCAAGCTTAGGAAGAGCAAAACTTAAACGTCATTCTATTTGCTTTTCATGGAGAAGGAATTTTTCTCCTATTGTTTGTTGTAATCCTTTTGTTTTGAGGAAAGGATGTAAGATTAATACCAAAGTTTCAAGATTCAACATGTCTATGGCAGCTCCGACTATCTATTTCAGACCACGACTTCGTTGACGACGCTTTTCCGTTTGGAGGCATTTCCGGCAACATGTAGGAGAAGAAGTTTGGTTGGGGTTTTAACTTTTAGATGGTGGTGTCGGTTTTTATATTTTTTATTTTTATTCTAAATATTTGGGTGAACAAGTTTTTAGTTTGAGTGTGATTGGGTGTATTAGTGCTTATTCGTGCTTATTCTTTTATTTGAAAAAAAATCTGATGCGTTAGTATTTTATTGGAGGGTGTAAAACTAGGTTTTTACACCAAGTCTTTATCTAATATGAACTCATAAAAAATAGATGAAAAATTATTTTTAAATCGAACTTACCTCATATTATAGGTGCCAAAAATATAATATAGTAATGTCACAAGTACATTTAGTATGCCATTAGTCATATAAAAAGGAAAAAAAGATGGATAGAAAATTAATGGTTGGATTAAATTATAACCTTACACCATAGATTGGATACCAATCTACAAAAAATTATATTTAATTAAAATCTCTAATGTTGAAAAGTCTAAAAGTACAAATAAGGCACAATTGTAGCAATTAGCAAATGTATAGTAGCAAGAGAAAAGGAACAAAAGTAAAAGGACTTTCTAGTTAACAACGTTTGTCTCCAATGGTAGAAGAGGGCACAATTGTTGAGTTTAAGATGAGGTCTATGACATTAACGAAATTTAAAAAATAACGTGGTCTAAACCTTAGAAAGTAGAAAGAGCACAATTAATGGTCAGGAGTGTTGCTTTAGCTTCGATCCAAAGAGGGTCAACCTCGAACGCCAACATTAATCCAAACATGTGTGATCTTACTTGAATGATCTCGATTAACAGCTGGAAGGTAGACAATGTTTGACCTTACATCAACAAGTTAAAATCCAATTTTCACGTCAATAATTATATTTGACAAACTTCTATTCACAAGTCAATTTCCTAGAAAGAACAAAATATATTGGCTAAGTTCTATCTTGTAAATGAATGGTTGAATGTAAAACAATGATTTATTTTTTATTGGTTGAAATTTTTTATTAATTGCATGGATTACGACAAATAAAACTTCTACTAACTAGATAAAAAGACGATACTGTTTACCCAAAAAAAAAAGACGATACTCATTTGGTTTGGTCAATTTGGTGAGGCAAAATTCATTATTTTTGCTTGAGGTGACTTATTATTATTATTATTATTAAAAGAGCCAACATCTCCTTCTACCGTACTCATTTGGTTTGGTTAATTTGGTGAGGCAATTTTTTTTTTTTTTTTTTTGCTTGAACTGTCTTTTATATTTATCTTTTTAACATTAAAATTTTTTGTGTTGACACTGTCTTATATTTACACTATAAATTGTCCTTATATTTTCACAATTGTTGAGATGCTGGTTTTTTAAATAAGATAAAAATAAACAAGATCAAGACCAACCAACTAAAAATAAATGTTGTGTATATATATATATATATATATATATATATATATATGTGGGGGCCAAAAACTTAAGCCTTTGCGTTGGGCTTAAAGTCCCATTCTTTAATAATAATGCGTCCGAGGATAAGAAAGCATGGGGAAAGGCCCCGTAATAGGTAGTAGAGCAGATAAATATCCGAGGGTGTTGGTCTGAGAGGGTCATCCTTCTCGAATCTGACGAATGTCAGTGAAGTGAACTTCGTCTTACCCTGGGCGACCTTCTAGGAAACTCCAGCAGTGAAGATAAACTTCGAATGTATAGGGAAGGGATAAGAATACAAAAATATCTAAGATAAAAGCTGCCACCACCGTATTAAATGCACTACAGCAGCTTTCCTGGCCGCATTAATATGGAGAAGACCTCTGAACAGTGCTTTCAACTACTACCGCCCATAGAAGACAATAAAAATCTAATTAACAGGATAGATACGGGGGTCGAAAGTTGGATGAAGGACAAGTGGACGATGGAAATAGATCAGAGGGGACTATATAATGGGGAAAGACCTCCATAAGAAGGGGATCGAAAAATATTACAGAGAAAAAAATCAGAGAAGATACACTGTAACACTAGGAAGAACATAACATCTGAAATTGCCTATCCTTTCAAAAACTTACTCCTCGGACTTGAATTCAATCTCAAATTATATGCGTACTCTTTCTCGGACCAACTTAGAACCCTGATTAACTGTTAGAAAATCCATTATCAGCCCAATTCTTTTGCCCACTCTCTTACAAATTTATTGTATTGGGCTTATTGGGCCCATTTCCACTTCCTATCTCTTTTGGGTTTGAGCTGCAATTTGTGACCTTACAATTGGCGCCGTCTGTGGGAAGAATTAGTACTAGTAAGGTTTATAACAGTTATGACGGGTTCAAGACCACAGTAGATCAGTCCACCCCATGCAGAATCAGTTAACGTTCATCAGCAAGGTGAGCCCCACAACCTTGAACATGGAAATCACATAGATAACCAGCAAGGGGGCAGCTCGCAGACGCTCCATGCTGGTAGAAGTGGCTATCGACGAAGGAGTCACTTGGTACATGAGTAATCTGATGAAAAGGATTTGCAACGAGAAATTGAAGATCTAAAAAGGAAACTTCGTCGTGCACAACGAAACCAAACCCCTTCTAACTCTGATGTTTCTTCCAATGATGAAGGAGATGCCAGTTACAGGGAGCGCTCAGAAACCCCACCTAGTGAATCTTATTTTTATGAGAAGGAACATTCTCACAAGAGGAGGAGAAAGAGTCCATCTGGGAGGGGGGTAGGAACTAAGGTCATGAAGCAGGCTCTGAGCCAAATTTCTAAGTCCCCCTTTACTTGGGGAATAGAAAAGACAAAGCTTCCCAGACATTTCCATCAACCTACGTTCACCATGTATAATGGACGTACCGATCCTGTGGAGCATATAAGCCAGTTCAAACAGAAGATGGCAGTTCATTCTTAGGACGAAGCCTTACTATGCAGAGTGTTCCCCTCCAGCTTAGGACCGATGCCGATGAGGTGGTTCGATGGGTTAAGGACTAATTCCATCAGCTTCTTCAAGAAGCTTACTCAATCATTTTGTTCCTGGTTTATTACGTGCAGTAGGATTCCTTAGCCCTTAGATTTTCTGCTGTCTATGACAATGAGGGAAGGAGAATCTGTGAAATCGTATGCTGAAAGGTATTGGGAGATATTCAATGAGATTGATGGCGATTTTGATGAAGTCGTTATTAGAACTTTCAAGGTCGGCCTCCCCTTCGAACATGGTTTGAGAAAATTCCTGACAGGTAAACCTGTCACCAGTTTGCGACAACTAATGGATAGGGTGGACAAGTATAAAAGGATAGAAGATGATCAACAACAGGGAAAAGGGAAAGCTAAGTTTGTCCCTCAAGAGAGGAGAGATTTTAGGTCGGACAGATACAACAATAACCGGCCGAGAAGGGATTATACCAAGCAGCAAGGGTCAAGTAACAATCAGGTGGTCGGACCTGTATTCCGAGAACCCGTGCATCAAGTCTTGGAAAAGGTTAAGAACGAATCCTTCTTCAAATGGCCCAATAAGATAATGGAAAATCCTGAAAAGCGAAATCGAAATCTCTATTGTCAATACCATCGAGACCATGGTCACACTACTGAGGATTGTAGAAGTTTATGGGATCGCTTGGACCAACTTGTCCGAGAAGGCAAATTGAAACAACTGTTGCATCACTCTAGTAGTTTGGGTGGTCAGACCGATACTCGGCCGGAAAGGGAGAATCCTTCAAGACCCCCTCTTGGAACTATCAACGTTATTTTTGCGGCGCCTGGTAGAACAGGGTCATGCCCTTCTAGAGTAATGTCCGTGGCTCGCCTGTCTTCTGAGGATGGTAGCCACGAGCCGAAGAGAACTAGACTAGATCGGCCCCTGGTCATGGGGTTCTCAGACGAAGACAAGATTGGAACTATTCAGCCTCATGATGATGCCTTAGTAATCATCCTCTGAATTGGAGGTTATGATGTGAAGAGAGTGATAGTGGATCAAGGTAGCGCGACCGAGATTATGTATTCTGATCTTTTCAAGGGGCTGAATTTAAGAACTGAAGATCTGACGCCTTACAGTTCTCCCCTAGTAAGTTTTGAAGGGAAGGTTATTATCCTGAAGGGACAGATCAGACTACCAGTGCAAACTGGTTCGGAAACAATGGAAGTAGATTTTATCGTAGTAGATGCATATTCTCCTTATACCGTAATTGTTGCTAGACCTTGGCTTCATATTTTAGGAGCGGTTTCTTCCACCTTACATCAGAAGATCAAGTACCCATCCGGAGGCAAAATAGAAGAAATATTGGGTGATCAAACCATGGCGCGACAGTGCATGGTTGCAGCCATTCGACACAAGCCCAAAGTAGAATCTTTGACCCTCGGAGAGGATTTATAGCAGTTAAAACCCCCAATGTTACCTATTGGTGGGATATCCGATGAGGTGAAATGTGAAGATCTTGTGAAAATCACAATAGGAGATGATCCGGAGAAGTTTTTTCAAGTCGGATCCTAACTACCTTAGCAAGAGAGGGAGGAATTGGTAGAGTTCCTTAAACGAAACATTGATGTCTTTGCCTGGAATACTTACGAGGCTCCAGGAGTGGATCCAGACTTCATTTGCCACAATTTGAATGTTAATCCGTTAGTAGCTCCCACAGCTCCCTCGTCGTCCGTCCAAGGAGCATGCAGAAGCAGTCCGTCAGTAAGTAACGAAACTCAAACAGGTTGGGGCTATCAAGGAGGTCTTCTATCCTGAATGGTTGGCAAACACGGTAGTAGTCAAGAAAAAGAGTGGGAAGTGGCGAGTGTGTGTTGATTTCACAAATTTGAATAAAGCTTGCCCTAAAGATCCATTCCCCATGCCCAAGATCGATCAGCTGGTGGATGCCACTGTCGGCCATCCTTGGATGAGTTTCTTGGATGCTTTTCAGGGTTATCATCAGATACCTTTGGCCTTGGATGATCAAGAAAAAACTGCTTTTGTTACTCTTGTTGGGAATTACCATTACAAAGTAATGCCATTCGGCCTAAAGAATGCAGGTTCCACCTATCAGAGAATGATGACGAGGATGTTTGAGTCATTATTGGGGAAAAATATTGAGATTTATATAGACGATATGGTGGTGAAAAGCAAAATGGTGTTAGAGCACTTAGGAGACCTTCGAGTTGTCTTTGAAATTCTCAGAAGCTTTAAACTACGTCTAAATGCTTCTAAATGCTCATTTGGTGTAGGATCAGGCAAATTCTTGGGTTACATGGTTACTCACAGGGGAATTGAAGTTAACCCCGACCAGATTAAAGCCATCAACAATATGTGAACTCCTCGAAACCCAAAAGAAGTGCAAAAGCTAACTGGAATGGCCGCCGCTTTGAACAGATTCATATCTCGATCAGCAGATAGATGCAGACCTTTCTTCCTACTGATCAACAAATGGAAGAACTTTGAATGGAAGAAGGAGTGTGCCGAGGCCTTTCAGCAACTCAAAGACTATCTAGCTCGGCCGCCGGTCATGTCTAGTCTTGAGCCAGATGAAGTTCTTTTTGCCTATATTGCTGTAGCCTCGTATGTAGTGAGTTTGGTGCTGATACGAGTGGATAATGGTGTACAGCGGCCAGTATATTACGTGAGTAAGTCGTTGCATGAAGCGGAAGTGCGTTATCTACCACTGGAAAAAGCTATCCTGGCAGTGGTGCTTGGCACGCGTAAGTTACCTCACTACTTCCAAGCGCATACAGTGGTTGTTCTTACACAGCTCCCGTTAAAAACCATACTCAGAAGTGCCGATTACACGGGAAGGATAGCCAAGTGGGGTACAATTCTGGGGGCTTTTGATATCAAGTACATGCCTCCTACCTCCGTGAAAGGACAAGTCCTCGCCGACTTGGTGGCTGAATTCACCGAACCTGAGGTAGATGAATTACTGGCAGACAGAAACAAGGATGAAAAATTTGTTGATACGATTTCCCAATACTGCCCTCCAACATGGGAAGTACATGTAGACGGAGCATCAAACCAAAAAGGCTCGGGGGTTGGATTAGTACTGACGTCTTCTGAGAATGTTGTCGTTGAGAAGTCTTTGAGGTTAGACTTTCCAGCTACGAATAACGAAGCTGAGTATGAAGCTCTATTGGAAGGAATGGCTATGGTCCAAAGAATGGGAGGGAAGTCCATAAAACTCTTCTCGGACTCAAGGCTGATCGTCGGTCAAGTAAAAGGAGAATTCAAAGCTAAAGATGAAAGGATGCGGGGGTATCTTAGCCAAGTTAAAACTATGCAGTCAAAATTTGAATCCTTTAACTTACTACATGTCCTTAGAAGTGGCAATGCACATGCGGACTCTTTGGCCATGCTTGCAACCTCCTCGGCACAGGACTTGCCTTGAGTAATCCTTGTTGAGGACTTACACAAACCCTCGGGAACAGTAGACATGGTTCAAATTAACCAAGTGAGAGCGGGACCGAGTTGGATGGATTCCATCATGCAATTCTTAAAGGAAGATATTTTGCCTGAGGAAAAAATTGAAGCTGACAAGATACGAAGAAAGGCTACTAGTTATTGGCTGTCGGAGGACGGCAAGCTATATAGGCGTTCCTTTTCAGGGCCTTATCTGTTATGTGTTCATCCCGAACAAACCGAATCACTCTTAGAAGAGATGCATGAAGGAATCTGTGGAAGTTATACTGGAGGCAGATCCTTAGCACATAGGGCCATTACTCAAGGTTACTGGTGGCCAAATATGCAGAGAGAAGCTTTGGAATACGTTAAAAAGCGTGACCAGTGCCAGCGGTACGCACCGTGTATACACCAACCATGGGGAATCCTTAATCCACTGTCTAGTCCATGGCCATTTGCTCAATGGGGCTTAGATATCGTCGGACCATTTCCCATAGCAGTGGGAAATAAGAAGTATCTCCTAGTCGGCACAGACTATTTTATGAAGTGGGTTGAAGCGGAACCTCTAGCTAATATTCGAGATGTTGATGCAAAAAGATTCGTCTAGAAAAGCATTGTTACTCGGTTTGGTGTCCCTCATGTGCTCATCTCGGACAATGGACTTCAGTTTGATAGCAAGATGTTTAGAAAATACTGTGGTGAACTGGGGATTACTAACAGGTATTCTACTCTGGCTTACCCCCAAGGGAATGGACAGGCTGAAACTGTGAGTAAAGTCATATTAAGCGGGTTGAAGAAAAGATTAGATGATGCAAAAGGTAAATGGGTGGAAGAACTTCCACACGTACTCTGGACGTATAGAACCACACCTCGTAGGTCTACTGGAGAGACCCCTTTCTCAATGACTTACAGAGCTGAAGCTGTCATCCCTTTGGAGTCTGGGTTCCTGACGACGAGAACTAGCTCATTTAATCCAAAAGACAACGATGAGCAACTAGCAAGGAATCTAGACCTGATTGAGGAAAAGAGAGAGAATGCAATGGTTCAGTTGGCTCATTATCAGCAGAAACTAAAGCGGGGTTATGACACCAATGTAAGGTTAAGACCTTTAACTCCTGGTGACCTGGTACTACGTAAAGTTGTGGGAATGGCAAAAAATCCGGCTTGGGGAAAATTGGGGCCAAATTGGGAAGGACCTTATCGTATCACCTCCAATGCTGGCATTGGAGCATACTTCTTAGAAGATTTGGACGAGCTTGTAGTACCCCGTCCTTGGAATTTCAATAATTTAAAGAGGTATTATTATTAATAAATGTTTATTTGATCAATATTTGCTCTTTATGTAAAATGTTTATGCTACACTCGCAGTTCTATTAAGTGTTTAAACTTAAATCCAATTATGCCTGGGGTCCTCGAACCAGATGATTTGGGTTAGTTAACACTCTCGCAGTTCTATTAAGTGTTTAAACTTAAATCCAATCATGCCTAGAGTCCTCGAACCAGATGATTTGGGTTAGTTAACACTCTCGCAGTTCTATTAAGTGTTTAAACTTAAATCCAATCATGCCTGGAGTCCTCGGACCAGATGATTTTGGTTAGTTAACACTCTCGCAGTTCTATTAAGTGTTTAAACTTAAATCCAATCATGCCTGGAGTCCTCGAACCAGATGATTTGGGTTAGTTAATACTCGCAGTTCTAATAAGTGTTTAAACTTAAATCCAATCATGCCTGGAGTCCTCGGACCAGATGATTTGGGTTAGTTAACACTCTCGCAGTTCTATTAAGTGTTTAAACGTAAATTCAATCATGCCTGGAGTCCTCGGACCAGATGATTTGGGTTAGTTAACACTCTCGCAGTTCTATTAAGTGTTTAAACTTAAATTCAATCATGCCTGGAGTCCTCGGACCAGATGATTTGGGTTAGTTAACATTCGCAGTTCTAATAAGTGTTTAAACTTAAATCCAATTATGCTTGGAGTCCTCGGATCAGATGATTTGGGTTAGTTAACACTCGCAGTTCTATTAAGTGCTTAAACTTAAATCCAATCATGCCTGATGTCCTCGGACCAGGTGATTTGGGTTAGTTAACACTCATTCTTCGTTACACCAAGTATTTAAACTTAAAACCAATCATGCTTAGTGTCCTCGGACCAGGTAATTTGGATGAAATTAGCACTCATTCTGAGTTTCTGTATGTAAGTTTAAACTTCAGCATGTCACATGAAATTCCCATTAGGGTTTATTGCACTCATTGATTATACTGTTATTGATACAAAAACTTATTCAATTTATATGTTAACCCACGTTGTAAACCTCTTTGATTGAACTCATCGTATAATATGCTCTACGTACCCAATATAATCATATATACTAGTCAAACTAAAGGAGGATGACATCAGAACAGTTTTCCATTATTTATCACGCTCTATGAAGCAGAAGGAATATATTTTCATTAATATCAAAAGTGTAGTACAAAAAAAAGAGAGGGTACAAAAACAGTTGAAAAGAGAAATATATTACAACTACTACTGCTCTAGACTTTGGCCTTTGGAGCCCCTGGATCAGCAGCTTGTTCGGGCAGAGAGATAGTGGTGTCTGAGACTTTGTCTTTGCCTTTGTCCTTGCTCTTGTTCTTGCCCTGAGGAGCTTCAACATCTTTTTCTCGGCTAGTTTCTGGGTGTGAATCCGTTGGAACTTCCTTAGGGGCAGGAGGAACTTGACTTGTCATGGGCACCTCAGACACTTTGATAGGATGTTCTGGGGGAGGAAACTCAGAACCTGGGAGCACACAGATGTCTGAGTCATAAAATATGCTCTCAGGTTGCCTCAGGACGGAATCAGCAGGGACTCTAGCGGCATCAAGGGCCTTACCTCACGTGATATCGCAGTAGTCCTTCGCCACAGCAGAGAATTCCTTTGTGAGATGGCTTTGAGTCTCCTGCACCCCCAAATCATAGGCAGCCTGCTTCTTGGCCTCAGTTGCCTCCTTTAGTAGCTGGGCAGCCTCCCTGGCCTTGCGGAGTTCTTTGTAGAGCTCTGTCACCATCTGCTTTTCTGTTGCCAAATTGATTTCGTAGTAGTGAAACTCTTTGCGGATGTCCTCAACCTGTCTCTCAGTTGTTTTCAGGCCTGCCTCGGCACTATCTTTCTACCTGAGAGCTTCTTTCACCTGTTCGGCCATTTGTGCTTGTTTATCTTTTAATGCACCTAGCTGAGCCTCTGCAGCGTCTCAGGCATCCAGGGCAACCCTCGTCTCGCTGCGGGAGTTCTTTACCCATTCCTCGGCCATAAAAACTTGTTGCGTGACCTAGTAAGTAAAAAAAATTAGTAATAATGATAAAATGACACTTCTGCTATAAAATGCAAGTAAATATAAATGAAAAAAAAATGAACAGAATCACTTACCATAGCCAAGTCCCTTTTTAGGGAAAGGAAGAGTTTCGGATGGTTAAAGCTCCTGTAGGCCGCCATATCCTGAGGGAGGAGAAGAGGCTGTTCCAGAGCCTCAGCCACTAGGCCAGCATGCCCCTCATGATAATGCCTAAGCATGGCATCAAACGCGATGGGCATACCGTCAACCTCCAACACGGGTGACCAAGTACGTGCAGGCCAACGTACTTGGGCCACCAGAGCTTCTTCTCGGTTGTCCACGGAGTTGGACCTTCTGCTCTTATGGTCCTGTGTCTGCTTGGCCTGTTTATTTCCTTTAGAGGGGCCCAACTCCCCTTCCTCGACAATATCCATTGGCCTTTTCTTCCTTAAATCTGGGTTTGATTTCAGCCTAAGATCAGCAAGAATTTGAGGAGGAGGAGGGGGAGGATTTGTAGAAGGTTTGGACTTATTCTTATCCTTAGGGGATGGCGCCTTATTCCTACTCTTCATCAGCTCCTTCAAGCTTGGACCAGTCTTGGGGGCCATTTCTTCCTCCTTGTCTGAAGTATCAGAAATAAAAGTTATTAGTTGGGCAGAAGTTTGTACGTACGAATGCTTGTCTGCCCCCTCTTTAGCCTCCGATATAAGGATGGTTTCTTCTTCTTCAAACTTGAATATGTCAATTTCTTGTTCAAGGGAAGAAGAGGAAGCTGTTCCTTCTCCGATAATAGCTTCTCCGAGTGGTACTTGTTGTAATGGTTGGGCAGCGAAAGGTATTCCTTGTGGGATAGGATGATCGACGGGCGGAAGATCGTACGGAGCAAGGAAACCTGGCCGAGAGACGTCAATACGAGCTAAACGGTGGTCGTTTGCTCGGATAGAATTGCCGACGTCTAGAAATGACCTAGAAATCGGCTCAAAGTCCAAAATCAAGTGAACTGCACGAAGTTGCCCGTCGTCGTTCACAAAAATTTGTGACCTAAGCAGATAGTTAAGTGCTGGGATGTTGATTAGGCTGAGCTTCGGATTGGTATACGATTTATCTGTCAAATAAAAGAATCAAACAGTTAAGAACCTTAGCAATACAAAAATAAATAAATAAATGAATGTAAATAAATTAAAATGATACTTAAGTGCAGTAAAGTAAAGCCGAGAACAAACTCCTTAAATCTAATATTAGAAATCCTAGATCTAAGTTGCTTTACCTGGCTCTCCTAGCTTGGTTGGGCAAGGTAGGCCGTCACTCCAAGGACTTGACAGGATGAGGTAGTCATCTTTCATCCCTTTATTAGATTTGGTGAGGCAGGAGATTAACTTGACCATACTGGAGCGGGACTTAAGGTAAATTCCTGCCCGAGTTTCTATATGGCCTTCGTATAAGTGAGCGACATCATACCAAGTCAATCCCAGCCCTAGATGTCGGTCCAAAGCATCAATCGATCCTAAGACTCTAAAAAAGTTGGGAGCACATTGGTGGGGGCAGAGTCTATGAGCATGTAGGTAATCCCTTGTAATCCTACCCGTGGGGATGGTCATGCCTCCTTTTATGAAGGCAATCATGGGGATTACGACCTCTCCTACTTTTCGGTCAAATTCCACTCCCTCTGTGGTGCAGTGTCGTACCAATACCTCTTGGGGAATGTGGTACTTTTCTTTGAACGACTCTATCAAAGCTGGAGTCTTTACTAGACGCTCAAATCTACCCATTTTTAGCTTGTGAATGAGAGAACAGTTAGCCGAGAAGATAGAGGAGGTTTGGAGAACGAAACTTACGTAGGATAAGACGTGAACTAATCTTCTTGTCTCTTGAGGATCTTTGAAGTCTCTTTTGTGAAGATATGATGAGTAGTCTGATGAGTAAGGAATGTAGAGATATGAGCGCTCTGAAATTGCAAACTGTGATGAAAAGAGAAAGGAATGACGTTTAGAAGCCTTTATAGTAGAAGCCAAAAATTAAGGGGACGCAATTCCGCCCAAATATTGAAGGGAAAATCTGAACTGTTAGATTAGAATTTCACCGTTGGATGTTTGGAGCGTAACGCGGCTCAAAGCGTTTAATGATGTTGTGTGAGTTCCCAAGCGTCAGAAACTCTCATGAAATGACGGAAAGGACCCTTCCACGTGCCTGGGTTTGAATATCCTTGTGGTCTTAAATGTAATTGCGGGTACACATCAAAATTATACTTTTTCTCCTCGGATGAGAGGAAAAAATTAGAATTTTGAGGGGCTATTGTGGGGGCCAAAAACTTGAGCCTTTGCGTTAGGCTTAAAGTCCCATTCTTTAATAATAATGTGTCCGAGGATAAGAAAGCATGGGGAAAGGCCCCGTAATAGGTAGTAGAGCAGATAAATATCCGAGGGTCTTGGTCTGAGAGGGTCATCCTCCTCGGATCTGACAAATGTCAGTGAAGTGAACTTCGTCTTATCCTGGGCGACCTTCCAGGAAGCTCTAGCAGTGAAGATAAACTTCGAATGTACAGGGAAGGGATAAGAACACAGAAATATCTAAGAGAAAAGCTGCCACCATCGCATTAAATGCACTACAGCAGCTTTCTTGGCCGCATTAATGTGGAGAAGACCTCTAAACAGTGCTTTCAACTACTACCGCCCATAGAAGACTATAAAAATCTACTTAATAGGATAAATACAGGGGTCGAAGGTTGGATGAAGGACAAGTGGATAATGAAAATAGATCAGAGGGGACTATATAATGGGGAAAGACCTCCATAAGAAGGAGATCGAAAAATATTACAGAGAAAAAATCAAAGAAGATACATGGTAACACTAGGAAGAACATAACATCTGAAATTGTCTATCCCTTCAAAAACTTACTCCTCGGACTTGAATTCAATCTCAAATTATATGCGTACTCTTCCTTGGACCAACTTAAAACCCTGATTAACTGTTAGAAAATCCATTATCAGTCCAATTCTTTCGCCCACTCTCTTACAAATTTATTGTATTAGGCTTATTGGGCCCATTTCCACTTCTTATCTCTTTTGGGTTTGGGCTGCAATTTGTGACCTTACAATATATATAGAGTTAAGGTTCGTTTGGTAAAAATATACAGAGTTAGAAAAACATGTACAAAGACACAAAAGAATGAGAGATACCGAATTTTGTAACTTAAGGTTCGTTTGGTTGAAGAGGTGAAAAAGTGGGGGAATACAAAATGAGGAAGGGATAGAAAAGATTTAATTTTCTCTCATATGTGTTTGGTTGGAAGGATAGAAAAGTGGAAAGATGGAAAACTATGAAAAATGAAGTTGGTATAAATTTACAATTATATCCCTATTAAATAAAACAAAAGGCAATACAATTTTTTTATACACATTTATTTATTTAAAAAATTATGTATGGACATTTCACTTTTTTTTTTAATTATTATTTTAAAGGAACAAGCCAGATCAGAAAACTGGTGAAAAAAAAAGAGAAAGGAAAGTGATAAAAACAAAAGAAAAAAGTGAGATGAAAAAAAAAAAAAAACCCAAAACAACGTGAATGTGCATGTTAGTAACAGAGAAAAAAAAAAGTAAATTTTTTTGAAAGAAAGTGATAAAAAAAAAAAAAAGAAGAAGAAAAAAGTGGGATGAAAAAAAAAAATCCTAAAACAATGTGAATGTTAATAGAGAAAGAAAAAAAAAGTTAGCAAAGAAGAATGTAAAGGGCATTTTGGGCCGCTCTTATTAGTGAGCTTCTCTCTATAGTTTTCTCTCCATCTTGGAGAGAAAAAAATTGTGTGGGCTCAGGGAAAAAATTTGAGTCCTAGTATTTATTTTCCTTTCTCTCTGCACAACCAAACACACTTCTAGAAAATTTTTCTTTCAATTTTCTTTCCAAAGTTTTCCATTCATCCTATTTTACTTCTAAACAAACATACCCTTGGACTTGAGCGATAAGATAAGAATGGAATATAAGAGAGGAGTGTGGACAGAGGCTAGGGTTTTGATATTCATGGGCTAGTTTGGGGAGTGCAGACGTGATCCAAATGGACATTAAGGCTATAAATTTAGGGTCTGTTTGGATAGAACTTATTTTGCAGAAATTGAAAACTGAAAACTGAAAACACTATAGCAAAATAATTTTTAAATGTATAAATAGTACCGTGAAACCCATTTTTAATGAAAAAGTTGCTAAAAATTGATGTTTGTGGGATCCGTGAACAGTGCACAAATACACTGTTCACGGCTGACTTGGTCAACAAGGCTGAAGCAACCAAAAAAAAAAAAAAAAGCAAACTTAAAACGCAAGCGCCATTTTAGTACTATCCAAATCGCACCTTAGGGTCCGTTTGGATTGAGTTTATTATTGCTGAAACTGAAAACTGAAAACTGAAAGTACTGTAGCAAAATAATTTTTAAATGTGTGTATAGTACCGTGAGACCTATTTTTAATATTTTTTAATGTGTAAACAGTGATAAACAGTGCATGAACAGTGAACCATGTAAGGTTACTGTTCACGCGCGAAAAAAAAAAGAAAAAGAAAAAAAAAAGAAGCAAAACGTGAAACTGAAAACGCAACCATCAGCTCGATCCAAACACTCACTTAGTCTTCTCTACTTAATTTTGTGTTGGGCTTGGGCTTGGCCATTGAAATTGTCTACTTGATTTTGGGTTGGTCTTGGGCCCTTAGGGTCATTAGTTCTTAAAATATAGTAATCGGCCTAACTCTCTCCCTCAAAAATCACAACGATTGAAACAACGGCCAAAATGGCCAAATAACCATAAAATTCTAACTATTTAGTTAGTAGACTAATTTTGAAACAATATATATAATTAGCAACTCAAGTCTAAAAGACTCGATTTTGGCTTGTAAATTGATTATTTAAGACTCGATTTTCATGATCTAATCACATCTGATGTGGCATTATTTTCCATGTGACAAGAACTTGAAAATCGAGTCTTTAAGACTCAATTTATAATTCAAAAAAATTTTAAAAATCTCCCAAGTCTCAAGCACAGCCTCACCTCACCGGATTGGATCAAATCAGAGAGAGAGATTCAGATCAGAGGGAGGGAGACCATATAAGAGAGAGAGAAAGAGTCAGATCAGAGAGGGAGAGAAAGAGATCGCGCGAGCCCGCCCAGGCCGCGCGACCTGGGTTGCGTGACCCAGGTCACGCCAGCCTGGGTCGTGCGGCCCAGGCCACCGGGCTCGCGCAACCCAGGCCGCACGACCTAGGTCGTGCGAGCCTGGGTTTATTTCTTCTTCTTCGTTTTTTTTTTCCTTCTGGCTCTGATTTCTTTTTCTGCTGGTGCTGTTTTGTTATATATGGGCTTTAAATCGAGTCTTTAAGACTCGATTTTCAAGTGGTCAACACATGGAAAATGATGCCACATCAGATGTGATTAGACCATGAAATCAAGTCTCTTAGACTCGAGTTGCTAATTATATATATTGTTTCAAAATCAGACTGAGTTATAATTTTATGGTTATTTGGTCATTTTGGCCTGAAACAACACACCCCCCAACACCTCTCGCAGCAAATTCTCTCTCACACAAACCCTGACCCTAGCCACTGCCATCTCCCTAGAAATCTGGTTGCCTCTCATCGCTCTCTTTCTCTCTCATTGTAGAAAATAAAGAAAAGAAGTATCTTCAATCGGAGGGGGATCGATTGATCTGATATGGTCTTTAATCGAAGGTATTTCAATTTCCAAAAAAAATGCATTATCTTTTCTTCCCATTTTGAAGCTGTAATTAGTGGGCCTCTTTTTTTCTCCCCTGCCAAATCTGGTTTCGGTGTACTGGTAAGCTTTTTGTTTAAAACCCATTTAGATCATCTAGTTATTTTGTTTTTTAACGGTGTTATTTATTTATTTATTTATTATGGTAGTTGTAAATAGTTAGTTTTGTATTGCTCGAGTAGTTTTTATATATGGTTGATTTAGTGTAGAAGAGGAATTATGACAAATTTACTTTTTTGAGAACTCCCATTTTCTCTTTATTATCTTGTAATGAAAAAAAATTTAAATGTGGTTATTAATATCTCTTATCTTGTAATGAAAAAAAAAAAAAAAAAAAAATCTAAATCTGGTTATTAATATCTCTCTGCTCCCCGAAGTTGTTGCTTCAACTTTGTGTTGTTCTGTCATCTGTGTTCTTCTTGTATTTCTTGTTCAGAAAAGATTATAGGATGGCAAGCCAACAAGCAAAGGAGCCGCAATTGATCTACAATCACAGTCACTGTCAAGGTTTGTCTCTTGCATTAACAGATTGCTTGTACAGATTTTGCTTTATTACTATCGTTCTAGCTGGGTTTCTGTGATTGTAAGATATAAAAGTTCATTTTTTAACTGAAGTAGTCTAATATCTAGGTGTATATATATGCCTTATTCCTCTTCTTTGAGGAAGATGACCAGTGTTTTGGACCAAATTGTAACATGAGTGGTCCCTTTACTCTTTAAAATGATCAACTTGTCTTTAAGGCATTATATCAATGTTAAAAAGCACACGTAGATTTACTACTGAGGATAATTGTTTGCGTTGTTTTTTTTGGGTTATATTGGGGATTAGTTTGTCTACACTTTTTGGGGATTGGTTCGAATTTCATATGATTAAATCAAGAGATATGGACATGAATGTGTATATTAATGTTCAATTTATTAGAGAAATGTGGTTCATTTGATATCATCCCCAGACTAGAGAAGGACAAATAAGGTTCTATTAGGCAATATTGACATTTGCTTGGGATTGCATATGGTAGTTCGATACTTTTATGGACCCATATTTAGGAGGACAATTTCTCAAATATTATATAGAAGATTGTATTGGTACTTATTTTTGGCAAAATATAGAGAATTGGGGTAATATTAAAAACTTGGCAAAACTACATTATTAGTCCCTGAAATTTACCTTATGTGCACAATTGGTCCCTCAAGTTTTAGGTGAGCGCGATCGGTCTCTTAAGTTTTCAAAATGAGCAATATAAGTCCTTCAGTTAACTTCCGTTAGTAATGTTATTTACGTGGCTAACGGAATAATGACTAGGCATTATTTTTAAATGATGTGGCATTTCTTTTTATTAAAAAATTAAAAAATTAAATTTACATATAAGAAAGAAACAAGACCATTCCAATTAAAATCTTTATCCTAACCCGGTAAAAAAAATCTCCATTTGCACAGTACAAGAGTGCTTTAATTTAATTTAATTTTGTAATTTTTTAATAAAAAAAAATGCTACATCATTTAAAAAAATGCATAGTCATTCTTCCGTTAGCCACGTAAACAACATTACTAACGAAAGTTAACCAAATGACTTATATTACTAATTTTGAAAACTTGAGGGACTAATTGCGCTCAATTGAAACTTGAGGGATCAATTGTGCACATGGAGTAAACTTCAGGGACTAAGAATGTAGTTTCGCCTAAAAACTAAGTTAAACTCATTAAATGTAGGATGATAAAGAAAAATGTATGAATAATAAAATCTTTATTGTGGATGGTTGCAGGTTAATTGATGAATAGCTTCAATTGTAACATATTTCATCATTCATTGGGAAAATTTAAATATTGTGGCAATGGGTTAGTAAAACTCAATTGCTTATTGTTGAAAGAAAATGGCATTTGTTATAATTCTTAGAATTTTTTAGCGAGTGGATATTGCCTTTAGTAAACAAGTTCTCTGAAACTATTATAGTAAATAGATATTCATATGTTAAATAGCTACTCTAAGTTTAAGTACATGTTAAATTAGAGTTCTATTTGAATTTATCACCAAGGGGCAGCGTGTTGCACCCAAACTAGTTATTTTATAAAGTAAGTGAGATTTATTGATTAATTCATTTATTTTGATTTGTTTTACTGTCCATAATATCATAAATAATATAATAATATTTTAATAAATAAATAATTATAAAATACCATTTTTGTCCCTAAACTTTCATATAAGTTCTTTTTTTGTCTCTAAAATTTTCAAAAGTTCACTTTTTGTGCTTATGTCAAATTGTTTGTCTTATGTGGCTTAACAAAGTGTTGATGTGGTATATGACTTTGACAAAATTAATATGTTTTTAAAATTAAAAACACAAGGAACAAAGTAATTTGCTTATGTGGATTAAAATTATCATAGTCAAATTGGCCTCTCACGCCCACATAACTGGATCAAAATAGCCTAGTGGAGTCGAATGTCCCTAAAGCTGAAAGGAAACTGCAACACCATAGTCGATTGCCTCAATCAACGACCCAACTCAGTGATTATAGAGAAATACACAAGGAGGGAGGTTGTCGTTGAACACTGTCGCTAGGTTGGGGTTGCCTTGAGGCCATATTATGACTATGGCGATGAGGTTTTCTTTCTGTGTTGGGGTTTAGGGATGTTTGAGATTGAATCACTAGGTTTTTGAGAGACAAATTTGTTTCACTGAAATTTTTAATTCACATGCCAATCATTGTGCACCATATTTTTTTAATTTTAAAAATAAATTAATATTGTCAATGTCAAATCACTCCATTAAGCTATGTAGAATTTTAAAAATAAATTAATATTGTCAATGTCAAATCACTCCGTTAAGCTATGTAGAATTTTAAAAATAAATTAATATTGTCAATGTTATGTAGGATATAAACTAAGGGACATAGATAGTAGCATGAAGAATAGAACATTTTGCAAAGTTTTAGGGAGGAAAATTGAACACTTTTGGTAGAACTATATTTGAACCAACTTTTGAGCAATTAAGCAAATAGAAAATTTTGCAAAAAGCTATATGCAAACGCTCTAACTATTCGTTTGAAAACAACTTATCTAGCTTTTTTTGTTGAAAGTATACACAAGCAAGTAATAAAATAGAAATAAAAACAAATAGATTATTCAGGCAACTAAAGTTTATCTTACAGTATCTTCAGCTTTGTAAAACCATTGATCAGTAAGATATTGTTCTTTGTTAATTGCTTCAAACAATTCTACACTTTTTGCAATGTAGTCAGGTTTTTCATTTGACACCAAAAAGCAGTAAAATCAACTGATAAGCAAATAAATAATAAAAACGAGAGATTGATGGACAATATAGTGGAAATTGGTTGTTAGAACTTGGAATAGCCCATCGTTATCTATTTTTTTTATCATTTATTTGTTTTGCTGCTTTTAGGTTGAAGATGGAAAGACCTAACTATATTGCAAGAATTGTAAAGTTGTTTGAAAAATAATATTTTACTACGTAATGGTTTTACAAGGTAGAAGATACTGTAAGATAAACTTCACTTTGCCTTTATAATTTATCTGTTTTTATTTTATTACTTGCTTGTATACTTAATGTTAGATAAATTGTTTCTAAATGGACAAATAGAGTGTTTGGATGCAGTTTTTTTGGAATAAACTTTTCTAGGTACAACTATATTTGAACTAACTTTCGAGCAAATAAGCAAATAGAAAATTTTGCAAAGAACTGCATCCAAACACTCTTAACTGTTTGTTTGGGAACATCTTTGCTAAAAATGTGTTAAATATACATAGGCAAGTAATAAAATAAAAATAAAAATAAAAATAAAAATAGATAGATTATATAGACAAGGAAAGTTTATTTTATGGTATGTTGTAAAAGCACTGAGCAGTAAAATATTGTTTTCTGTCAATTGTTTCAAATAACTTTAAAGTTCTTGCAATATAATTAAGTTTTCCATCTTTAGCTTAAAGGTAATTAAACCAACTTATAATCCAATGATAAAGACTCTAGTTTTTATCATTTATTTGCTTATAAGTTCCTTTTATTGGGGCTGAAGGTAGAAAAGCCAAACTATATTGCAAGAATTACTGCAGAGTTGTTTGAATTAATTGACAAAGATTAATATTTTTCAACTCAATGGTTTTACGGGAAATATCATAAGATAAACTTTATTTGCCTATATAATATATCTGTTCTTACTTTTATTTTTGGGATAATTACAGCAAATCCAACTGGGGTTTGGCCCGTTTTCACTTTACCTACCCGTGGTTTAAAACTTTACACTTTGCCCATTTGCAGTTAGTTCCGTTAGCCTTCCGTAACCTACCTTTCCGTTTGCCGTCAGAAAAACACATTTTTAGGCAAAAATAAATATAACAAGAATAAAAAAGTTAGGGTTTTTCATTGCTTATGAACTTCAAGAGAACAAAGTGGAGGAACAACACACCAATCAAATGGCTCTGTAGAGAGGGAAAAATTCCCAACTTATCACAAGCTGACACATCATACTATCGAGTCCACAAAATACAGCCAATTACAAAGCACCACGTATTACTGCTAGGTTTTGCTATCACTACTCAGAAACCAACAGAAATTTGCCAAATGTCATGCGAGAACCAATCACACCTCAGCACGTGTAAGTAATGACACAAGCACCTCAGCGCGTGTAAGCAATGACACAAGCAGTCCAGCGCGTGTAAGCGATAACACAGGCGATCTAGCACGTGTAAGCGATGACATAGGCGAACCAATCAGGCTGTGACATGTGTCACCAATCGGACTTCACCACGTGTCGCTCACCCACCCCCAAACTCCTATAAATAGAACCCTTCCTAAGGCATTTAAAAGGAGACAGAGAGAAGATTCAGAAATACAAAAGCTTTGGAAGAATCAAGCCTTAAAGCCTTCAAGAACTTCAATCCCAAAATTGAAGAACACTCGAAGCAGAATCATCCAAACTATCCGCCTAGATCTTAAAGTTTACGGGAATCAAGCTCAAAGGTCCGGAAAATATCAACAAACCACAAATCGGTGAATCTCTACAGATTCAAGCCTCTAAAGCCCCGAAGAACTTCCACCATAAACCTTCGAAGACGAAGAACACACGAAGAACACGAAGAACGCGAAGAACAAAGGATTTCTAAACAAGCTCATAGCCAGAGATTCATTGCAATTCTGTTTCAACAATCTTCGATCCATCCCTCAACCAAATTGAAGGATATTTTGTGTTCAAGTCAAAATCACACTACCACAAATCCAATCAATAAGTTTTGCAAGGAGATCGAATCAGAGGATCACTCTTTTGTAATCACAGAGAATTGTACCACACAATCATTAATACAAATTTGCATTTGTGAAACTATTTTACTTGTTTGATTTATTTCGAACTAGGAATTTAGTCGCTCTACAAATTCTGGCACGCCCGGTGGGACATCTCTACCTCTCATCTCTTTCTCCTTCAAAAGAAAAGAAATTCAACATCATTTCGCTGCCAGCTTCAATGGCTTCTAGCAAGAATGTTCGAAAATCAGTGGTTGATGCTTCCAATGATGATGACTATGTCGGCCCAATCACTCGCAGTCGATCCAAAGCTTTTGATCGACTTCAACCCCAACCAACCAAAGAAAGCCAACTTCATACTGTCATCTCTTTGGACTCTCTTGCAAATAGGAAAGCTACCACTAAGGATTCATCTACCTCGAAAGATTTGGAGATTAGTAATGAATCATCCCCAACAAAGACCTTTTCTATCAACTCTTCACCCGTGATGAGTTTCTATCAACTCTTCACTCGTGATGAGAAACTTAAGGAATGAAGTACCTTTGACTCATCCTGTTTCATCATTTTCTCCATCATATATAGAGGTTATGCCAGTAATGACTAATACCTCTACCATGGAAGAAAAGATGGCTGAAATGGAACAAAGGGTCACTCTTCTCACAAAAGCACTTGAAGAAAAGGACGTCAAAATTGCAACCCTAATGAACAAGATGGCTGAAATGGAACAAAGGGTCACTCTTCTCACAAAAGCACTTGAAGAAAAGGACGTCAAAATTGCAACCCTAATGAACAAGCTAGAGTTACAAGATTCGGGTGAATCAAGTCTCGGCCCTGAGCACCCACCTGGCTTTACTTTGAAAGGAGAAATCGCTAGAGGTGATAAGGGAAAAGGCGGTGAAGGCACTTCTCGACACGGACATTCCACCTCAATGGCCTCGATATCTGTCCAACAACTACAAGACATGATAACGAACACCATTCGAGCACAATACAGAGGTTCTTCTACAAGTTCTCTCATGTATTCGAAGCCCTATACAAAGCGCATCGATAACATGAGAATGCCAAACGGGTATCAACCCCCCAAGTTCTTGCAATTTGATGGCAAAGGAAACCCTAAGCAACACGTTGCTCATTTTGTAGAAACTTGTGAGAATGCAGGGACTCAAGGAGGACTCTTTGTAAAGCAATTTGTCCGTTCACTAAAGGGGAATGCCTTCGATTGGTGTACAGACTTAGAACCCGAGTCAATCGATAGTTGGGAACAACTTGAAAGGGAGTTTCTCAACCGATTCTACAGCACACGACGCACAATAAGCATGATGGAGCTTACTAATACTAAACAGTGGAAGGATGAGCCCGTCGTTGATTATATCCATCGATGGCGTTCTTTGAGTCTAGATTGCAAGGATAGACTTTCTGAAATATCTGCTGTAGAGATGTGCATCCAAGGCATGCATTGAGGACTTCTTTACATCCTTCAAGGGATAAAGCCCCGAACATTTGAAGAGTTGGCAACTCGTGCACATGACATGGAATTGAGTATCTCTAGCCATGGAAATATGAAACCTCCCGTTCCTGAGGAAAGAAAAGAAAGACGGGAAGTAAGAAAAAATGACAGGAATGTGAAAAGTAATATCAAAGACTCAATGAATATCAACCCTGCTCCAGTCAAAATTTCAACAAGAAATGTGAAGGCTAACGAGAAGAGGCCCGAGGGAGGCCAACAGTGTGAGATGCGTCGCTCATCACTTAAAGAGTGGGAACAAAAGGTGTATCCTTTCCTAGATGCTGATATGCCCGAAATGCTAGAACAACTGCTCAAGTTGCAATTAATCGTATTGCCAGAATGCAAACGACCGGAAGAGATGGGAAAAGTTGATGACCCAAATTATTGTAAGTATCATCGCATCATAAGCCATCCAATCCAAAAATGCTTTGTTCTTAAAGAACTCATCATGAAGCTAGCCAAAGAAAGGAAAATCGACTTGGATTTTAATGATGTTGCTCAATCAAACCTTGTAACATTTTCTTGCGGGTTACCTATTTGCATGTTTCCAACCACTAAGCAGGGGGCAAATACCATGCTCATTCAGTTTGGTTCTCTAAAACCTGTTCCAGTTCAGCTTTCACAAGAAGCATCTGATTATAATGATGATAAAAGGTCAGCAGTGGATGAGGAAGAGGGCTGGACGATGGTTACTCGAAGGAGATGGAAAAAGAGACGAACATTCCCTCTTTATTTGATCACCTAAGAGTCCAGAAAAGCACAAAACCAGATTCAACCTTGGTCAAGAGAAAGGAGCGATAAGAGGCAAAGGAGATTGGGAACAAGAATGTATGATAATTCAGCACAAACCCAAAAACCTCGAAAGCTCATCACATTGGAAGAATTCTTCCCTAGAAAATTCTTTCAAAATAACTCAGCCGAGGCCGTTCACACGGTCACTCGTTGCGAAATTCAGGATGAAAAGGAGGAGGTTGACCATGGTGGTCCAAGTGAGACATTGTCATCTTTGGAGGAACTCCAATCTCGAGTCGATGAAGTTGAACCCTTGCAATCCTCCATTCCACCAAAAGAAGTGTTCACCCAAGCTCTTGGAAAGCCAGAGATGTACACTCCTTCTACCAACACGCTTCAACAAACCCAGGAATGTTATGCGTGCTCTCCAGACTTAACTTTCATTGACGAGGACCTATTGTTAGGCTCTAAGCGCCACAATCGTCCACTTTATGTCTCTGGTTATGCTCGTGAACAAAAGATCGATCGTATTCTCATTGATGGAGGTTCAGCTGTTAATATACTACCAAAAATGACTATGAGACGACTTGGCCTTACTATGGAGGAATTATCGCATAGTCGTTTGGTCATTCAAGGGTTTAACCAAGGAGGACAACGTGCAATTGGCATGATCCACCTAGAATTAATCATTGGAGAATTGACAAGCAATGTTTTGTTCCATGTCATTGATGCCAAGACAACCTACAACATGTTGTTAGGCCGTCCATGGATCCATGGAAACGGAATAGTGCTGTCAACTTTGCATCAATGTTTCAAATAACTTCAAAGTGGGATAAAGAAAGTAAATGCCGACTTGAAGCCTTTTGCTGAGACTGAAGCTCACTTTGCTGATGCAAAATTTTATGTAGAAGATGACATTCCCAATGAAGTTCTCCCAGTTGAAATCCTGTCCAGAGAAAGCAAGCAAAGTGAAAAGGAGCATGATAAACTCGTCACTAGAAAGGATATCCCTGCCCCAAAGAAAGGTCCAGAATGTGGGAATGATCATTCTAGTGAATCTACTAGTAATTCAGTGAGAGCGAAAATTTCAACGCCCTCCAACAACCCTCCATTACTCCGTTATGTACCATTGTCACACCGCAAGAAAGGACAATCACCATTCGCGGAATGCCTTCAATCCATAGCAGACATGGGAAGGCCTACTGCAAAGCTCACAATGGAGGATGTGGCCATATTGAAAGAAAATCATGTCATGCCTTTAACTTCATCCATAAATCCTTTGCCTTCGAAGCCATTAAATGGATTCGTGAGGTCTTCATAATGTTTGACAGAGCATGGTATTCTACCAAGTGAACAGACAAAAGAATGGTTTGACCGAAAGGCATATCGGCTGCTGGCCAAAGCAGGCTACCATTTCTCAAAACAAGGGGACTTAGGGAAACTAATTCCAGAAGTCACTGGAGAAAAGACGCATGGCCTTAGCAAAACACAAAGCAAAATGCGGCTTGAAGGGTATGAAATTCCTATCCCAAAGACCGGATTAGGTTATACTCTTGAACAACCAGCTCAGATATGGATCAAGAAAAGAAGCAATGCTTCAAGTTCCCAATACATAACAATGGAGGTCGATGAAAGTTTGAATCAAAGAAAAGATCACTATTCGTCGCGCGTCTCGGTGTTTGATCGCATTGAGGCCTCGTCGTCACGAATCACAGTGTTTGACAGGTTAAATACAACTTGTTTAACACAAAATCGTGACACTCTTGCATACAAATCAGTCTTTGATCGATTGGGGGCAACAAAGAAGCCTGTTGATAGTCATTCTCGAAATCCAATAAATTTCGAGGTTCAACGGGAGAAGAAAGAAAATGATGAGATCCGCAGTAGCATTCCTTCACGCATGAAGCGTAACTCTACCTTAGACATCAGTACTGAAGGATCACTCAAAGTCAAGAGGCGAACGATTGTACACACAAGTCAGTCACTCGCCCACAATGAGCAAATTGAAGAGGTATCATTCTCGTTTCATATTTCAGTAGAAGAGGATACACTATCAGATGCTGAAGCAACCAATGAAGAGGTCGATGAAGCTCCCCCGGCCTTGGAAGATGGAGTACAAGCTACAGTTGATGAACTTAAAGAGATTAATTTAGGAACTATTGAAGAACCTCGACCAACTTTCATTAGTGCGCTTCTCACACCCGAAGAAGAAGAAGGGTACCTCAAGCTCCTAGTAGAATACAAAGATGTGTTTGCTTGGACTTATAAGGAAATGCCTGGGCTCAATCCAAGTATTGCTCTACACCATTTGGCAGTAAAGAAAGGCGTGCGCCCAGTCAAACAAGCCTAAAGACGCTTTCGGCCAGAACTTATCCCTCAAATAGAAACCGAGGTCAATAAGCTAATTGAGGCGGGCTTCATTCGTGAAGTACAGTACCCGGAATGGATTGCTAACATTGTCCCTGTCAAAAAGAAGAATGGACAAATCCGAGTGTGCGTTGACTTCCGTGATTTGAATAGTGCATGTCCCAAAGATGATTTTCCGTTACCCATCACTGAGGTTATGGTTGATGCCACTACTGGTCATGAAGCTTTATCTTTTATGGATGGTTCTTCAGGATACAACCAAATTCGAATGAATCCTAAGGATGAAGAACTTACAGCTTTTCGTACCCCTAAGGGCATTTACTGTTACAAAGTGATGCCTTTTGGACTAAAGAATGCTGGTGCTACTTATCAACGGGCCATGCAAAAGATCTTTGATAATGTACTTCATAAATACGTGGAGTGTTATGTCGATGATCTCGTGGTTAAAACAAAAAGGAGGGAAGACCATCTAGTAGATCTGCGATCCGTGTTCAACCGCTTAAGAAAGTATCAGCTTAAAATGAACCCCCGCAAATGCGCTTTTGGCGTGACATCTGGGAAATTTCTTGGTTTCATTGTGAGGCACCGCGGTATTGAAATCGATCAGTCCAAAATCAAAGCTATCCAGAAAATGCCAGAACCCAAGAATCTATGAGAACTTAGAGGTTTGCAGGGAAAACTAGCCTACATACGACGATTTATCTCGAACTTGGCTGGTCGATGTCAACTTTTCAATCAATTGATGAAGAAGGATGTGCACTTTGAATGGGATGAGGCTTGCAGCAATGCTTTTGAGCGCATCAAAAGATACTTGTTTAATCCTCCAGTTTTAGGTGCTCCTATTCTAGGAAAGCCTTTGGTGCTGTACATCGTAGCACAAGAAAAGTCTCTAGGTGCTCTTATGGCGCAAGAAAATGAAAAGGGGAAAGAAAGGACCCTTTATTATCTAAGTCGAACTCTCAATGGGGCTGAATTAAATTATTCTCCTATTAAAAAGATGTGTCTCGCTCTTTTCTTTGCCATAGACAAACTAGAGCACTACATGCAAGCATATATGGTCTGTTTGATAGCAAAGGCAGACCCGATTAAATATGTCCTCTCCAGGCCAGTGGTTTCGGGTCGTATAGCTCGATGGGCAGTCTTGCTACAACAATATGACCTTGCATATGTTCCACAAAAAGCTATTAAAGGACAAGCACTGGCAGACTTTTTAGCTGATCACCCAATCTCGTTCAATTGAGAGTTCTCTGATGATTCCCCAAATGAAGATGTGTTTTACATTGAAGTAATGCCACCATGGATGATGTTTTTCGATGGGGTTGCACGTCGGGAAGGAGCGGGGGCAAGTGTAGTGTTTGTTTCTCCACAACGGCAAATACTTCTATACTCATTCTCATTAAGTGAACTTTGCTCTAACAACGTAGCCGAATATCAAGCATTGATTATTGGTCTACAAATGGCTATTGAGATGGATATATCGCAACTTGAAATCTTTGGGGACTCCAAATTAGTTATTAACCAAATCTTGGAGCAATATGACGTCAAGAAAGAAGACCTCATCCCCTATTGCAAATACGGGAAGAAGTTGTTAGCAAATTTTGAGGCCATCACGTTGGAGCATATACCAAGGAAGGAGAATAGACAAGCCGATGCTTTAGCTAATTTGGCTACTGCCTTAGCATTATCCCAAGAAGAGAACCAAAGTTGCTATTTCCCAAAGGTGGGTGGTACCTCTCGTGGTTGAAGAAGAAGAAGAAGAGCAAGCCAACATCATTTCCGTATGCCTTGTTGAGAAAGAGGATTGGCGACAAGTGATCATTGAATACCTTCAACATGGAAGACTCCCAGATGATAAACGCCACAAGACCAAAGTTTGGCGAAGGGCTGCTCGATTCATTTACTATAAGGATACTCTCTTCCGCCGTTCATTTGATGGATTATTTCTCCGCTGCTTAGGAGAGGAGGAGGCTAAACAAGCCTTAGAGGAGGCTCATTCTGGAATATGTGGCGCACATAAGTCAGGTCCTAAGTTACACTACAGGATCAATTGAATGGGTTACTATTGGCCTACAATGGTGCAAGATTCCATGGAGTGCGCTAAGAAATGCGAACTTGTCAGTATCATGCGAACTTCATCCACCAGCCGCCAGAACCTCTACACCCAACTGTAGCTTCTTGGCCTTTTGATGCATGGGGGCTTGATGCAATAGGGCCATTACCAAAGTCATCCGGTGGCCATTTGTACATCTTGGCCGCAACTGATTACTTCTCAAAGTGGGCGGAAGCTGTGCCCCTTAGGGAAGTGAAGAAAGAAACAGTGGTCAATTTCATTCGAACTCACTTGATCTATCGGTATGGTGTCCTTCGGTATATCATAACTGATAATGGCAAACCATTCTACAATAGGCTGATGACAGAGCTTTGCGAGAAGTTTGAATTTAAACAATACAACTACTCCATGTACAATGCCCCGACGAATGGACTAGCTGAAGCATTTAACAAAACACTTGGCAGTTTGTTGAAGAAAGTGGTATCCAAGACAAAGCGGGATTGGCATGAAAGAAGTGGAGAAGCATTATGGGCATATTGAACAACATTTCGAACGCCTACTCAAGCAACGCCATATTCTCTTGTCTACGGAGTGGAAGCCGTCCTTCCTTTAGAACGCCAAATCCCATCATTACGGATTGCCATTCAAGAGGGATTGACTGGAGAAGAAAATGCCAAGCTCAGATTGCAAGAATTAGAGGCGCTTGATGAGAAAAGGCTCGAGGCCCAACAACGCCTTGAGTGCTATCAAGCTCGTCTTTCAAGTGCATTCAATAAAAGAGTTAAACCACGATCATTCCAAGTTGGTGACTTAGTCCTTGCTGTTCGAAGACCTATCATCACAACTCATCGTACAGGCAATAAGTTAACTTCAAAATGGGATGGACCTTATGTTGTGCAAGAAGTCTACACCAATGGAGCTTACAAGTTAATTGATAATGATGGTGTGAGGATTGGCCCCATCAATGGGAAGTTCCTTAAGCGCTTCTATGCTTGAAAATCGAGGAATGCTCCTCGGTAAGAGCTTAAATTACCCACTATAACGCTGCAATAGTACATGATGTCTTCCCGTTACCCTTGAAAGCGTACCAATAAGGAGAAATTAATCCCACTTTATATCACCAATTGCTAGTGTGGCGTAGTGGTTGGATGCCCATCTCACCCTTGAGGCCGTCTCGGGTTCGATCAATGGTGATACCCACTATTACACACTGAGCCCTCCTTTTTGCAAAAATACATAAAAAAAAAAGAAAAAAAAAGTTATAAAAAAAAATAAATAAAAAAAAAACTTTTGAACTACGTGATGACTTGATCCTTTTCGAGGGTACGTAGGCAACTTAGTATCTTTTTGCTGAGTTCAGTCACGCACTAAAAAAATTTTTATCAAAAAAAAAAGAGAGAAGAAAACTTTTGAACTACGTGATGACTTGATCCCTTTCGAGGGTACGTTGGCAACTTAGTATCTTTTGCTGAGTTCAGTCATGCACTAAAAAAAAAAAAAAAAAAGAAACAAAAAAAAAAGAAAAAAATACAAAAAAAAAAGGAGGCAAAAGAAAACAAATATCATCAAAAAAGGAAATTATCAAAAAAAAAATATAAAAAAAAAAGAAATTATCAAAAAAAAAAATCTGTTGAACTACGTGATGACTTGATTCCTCTCCGGGGTACGTAGGCAGCTTAGTACTTGTCACTGAGTTTAGTCACATGAAAAGAAGAAGGATTGCCAGTCTAGCTTGAAGAGTTTTCCAATGGTCATCAATATGCTTTTAAGGTCCTTTCGGTTGACAAGGCATTGCTTAAGGACAGTCAACTTCTCAATGTGATGATCAAGGGTCGTTGTAGCAGAAAATGAAGACTGTAAGGAGTTGACATTGAAATGATGATGAACATAACTTGATGCATGGTTGTAGAGTAAAATGAAATCTCTAACTTCTTTTGCAAGAAACGAAGTCTTCATGGCATTGCCCATCTTCTATGGATATTCTCCCACATCTTTGAAGTATGCTTGGCATCACTTATCTCCTGGGGGCATCTTCTTGTACCTTGCAAGTCTAAGCTATATCATCTCTCTTCTAGGTTGTGCCACTTCATAGCTCTGAAATTTGAACCACATCATCTCCCTTCTGAGTGGTGTCATTTCACATCATGTCTCTGAAATCTGAATGACGTCAACTTCCTCCAGAATGATGATAGATTATATATCCGAAGTTGGTGTTGCATCATCTCTCCTCTATGGGCATGTTCGTGCAATGTCAAAATTCTTGATGGCATGTTTCGACATCTTCAAAGTCTTCGCAGCATACTCTGGCGTCTTCAAAGGTTTGGCATCATTTTTCCTGCATCTTCAAGGTTTTGTTGGCATTTTCTTGCATCTTCAAAGTCTTGGTAGGGACTCCTTGCATCTTTGACGTCTTGTTGGCATCTCTAAAATCTTGATGTCTGGCTACAGTACTATACACCCTCGATGTCTGAGCTATGTTGCCTCTGAAAATTTGTGCTAATGTGGAGTGTTGTCATGACTTCATGGCAAAGATGGATGCCGGAACAATTTTGGTGCAAATAGAGTTTTGACGTGGCTTCATGAATGTTGGCACGGCATTGGTGCAAATAGAGTTTTGACGTGGCTTCATGAATGTTGGCATGGCTTCGGTACGAATAAAATGTTGACGTAGCTTCATGGCAAAAATGAAGTGTTGACGTGACTTCATGGCTTCATGAATGTTGGCACGACTTCAATACAAATGAAGTGTTGTCGTGGCTTCATGGAAAAGATGGATGTTGGCACGGCTTCGATGCAAATGAAGTTTTGATGTGGCTCGGTGCAAATATTGGTGCAACTTCAATGCGAGTGCAAGTGCTAATGTGGAGTGTTGTCGTGGCTTCATGGAAAAGATGAACGTTGGCATAGCTTCGATACGAATGAAATGTTGACATAGCTTAATGGCAAAAATGAATTGTTGACATAGCTTCATGGCTTCGATGCAAATGGAGTGTTGTCGCGGCTTCATGGAAAAGATGAACGTTGGCATAGCTTCGATACGAATGAAATGTTGACGTAGCTTCATGGCAAAAATTAAGTGTTGACGTGACTTCATGGCTTCATGAATGTTGGCACGGCTTCAATACAAATGAAGTGTTGTCGTGGCTTCATGGAAAAGATGGATGTTGGCACGGCTTCGATGCAAATGAAGTTTTGATGTGGCTTGGTGCAAATATTGGTGCAACTTCAATACGAGTGCAAGTGCTAATGTGGAGTGTTGTCGTGGCTTCATGGAAAAGATGAACGTTGGCATAGCTTCGATACGAATGAAATGTTGACATAGCTTCATGGCAAAAATGAATTGTTGACATAGCTTCATGGCTTCGATGCAAATGGAGTGTTGTCGCGGCTTCATGGAAAAGATGAACGTTGGCATAGCTTCGATACGAATGAAATGTTGACGTAGCTTCATGGCAAAAATGAATTGTTGACATAGCTTCATGGCTTCGATGCAAATGGAGTGTTGTCGCGGCTTCATGGAAAAGATGAACGTTGGCATAGCTTCGATACGAATGAAATGTTGACGTAGCTTCATGGCAAAAATGAATTGTTGACATAGCTTCATGGCTTCGATGCAAATGGAATGTTGTTGTGACTTCATGGAAAAGATGAACGTTGGCATAGCTTCGATACGAATGAAATGTTGACATAGCTTCATGGCAAAAATGAATTGTTGACATAGCTTCATGGCTTCAATGCAAATGGAATGTTGTTGTGGCTTCATGGAAAAATGGATTTTGGCACAGCTTCGGTATGAATGAAGTGTAGATGTGGCCTCAATATAAATAGAATGTCGAGGCAGCTTTATGGCAAAAGAAAAGTGCTAGTGCAGCTTCATTACAAAGGCAAATGATGGTGCGACTTCATAGCGGATGCAAATGCAAATATTGCTTTATGGCAAAGATGAATGTTGGGCATGGCTTCAGTACCAGGACAAAGGCTAGCATGGCTTCATGATAAATGCTCACGATGTGGCTACGTTGCAAAAACTCTTGAAATGGCTACGTTGAAAAGATAAGTGTTGGTGCAGTTTAATTGCCAAAGAAAGCATGCTGCATAACAAAAACAAACAAAAAAAAAATTTGTCAAAAGAAAAGCTCATGGCACGTTTGAACTAAAAAAAAAAAAAAAAAAAAATCAACAAAGAGAGAAAACTTCAATTTTAATCTCTAACCTGTCAAAAAAAAAAAAAAGAGAAAGAAGGTTAGTACCAAAAAAAAAAAAAAAGCATAATTTCTCTACACTTATAGTATTATTTCACCCACTGAGGCTAAGCTTGTATAACTCAATGCATGTCCCGGATGGCCTAATATAGAGGTTTATGGAGCTCAATGTCAGATTTTGCAAATTCAAATGCACTCAAGGTTAAGGAAGTCTGCACCGAAGTTTGAAAATAAAAGATGACATTTAATGCAGAGAAAAAAAAAAAATGGTGGCTCACCATCTCCCTTTTGACCCTCAAGTCTAAAGGCAGTCACCCTCCTGTCAGAGCAGCCAGCGTCAGAACCACAATGTAGACTAAAATGGCAACAAGTTCAACGAGGCCTGCGGATTCCCATTCTGGATTTCTAAAAATTCTGACAAGATTTCACAAAAAAATCAACCCACATAAATCTTCTAAGGACTTTGATGTACAAAACCCAGAAAAAATCATCAACAACGGAGCCACCACGCACCGCCATGCACGGCCACAAATTTCCAGCGACCCGCGGATTTCTCATTCAAATCTGTGCAGATCTGAGAAAAATTTTACAAAATTGATGCAACCACTCAATCCACCGGCCCACGATCTACAAAACCTGAAAATTGCAAGCCCAATAACGGCCGTACGTGCCTCCACGTGCCGCCATAGACCTGCGATGACCAACGGCTAAGCCCCTCAAAACTGCGCAAATCTGCCCATTATTTTTGAAAACTGACTATACCATGATCTTCTACGGCCTTAGATCAACAAAACCCAGAAATTTCAAGACCAAAGACGCTTCCACGTGCCCCCACGCGCCTCCGGCGACATTAGAGTTCATCGCCTCAGGCTCATGCGCCGCCACGCGCCACCTAATCCTCCAGCGCTATAACGTCACTGATGACGTCATCCTCCACTAACCTCCAGCGTTATGACGTCACTGATGACGTCATCTCCCACTAACCGGTTTGACCGACCTGGAAACTTGACCCGGTCTGAACCGGCTGCAAAAAATTTTAAATAAAAAAAAAAGAAAAAGAAAATGCTTTGACCAAGTGGACCCTTGACCTTGACCAAAAAGTCAAAATTTTCAAAACGGACCTGTCCCACTTAATTTTTCGAGTACATTCCGATTTTGGGACCCGTTTCTTCATTCGAAACTCAGAAATTGTGCAAATGCCCAGTTTCCAAAAGTTGACTTTTGCACAAATGTTGACCAAAAAGTCAAAATTTTCAAGAAGTACCTGTCTTGCCCAATTTTTCGCGTAGATTCCATTTTTGGGGTTTATTTCTTCATTTGAGAATCCGAAATTGCTCAAATAGTGTGATCCTACAATTGTTGGTTTTAATGTGAACTTTGACCAAGAATCAAGATGTTCGAGCAAAGCTTGTCCTATTCAGATTTTCATGTGGGTTCTGATTTTGAAATCCACTTATTTGTTTTGGACTTGGAAACCACCTATGTGACCCACTTCTCCGAAGTACTAGCAGTGTCCAAAACTTAAGCTCTTAAGATCAAAATTTGAGATTCATCCACTTAATCTGGATTCCCTCAAGGTTATTCTCCAGACTTTATCAAGGCTTCCCTTCCAAAGTACAAATGAACTCTCACAAGTGTGTCTTGAACTTGAAATTACACTGGGTCACTAATTCAACTTACCATTCTCGTTCGGTGCCTACCAGTCTCTAACCTACCATTCTCGTTCGGTGCCTACCATTCTCATCTACCATTCCCAGCCACCAGTCTCACCAAAAATTCTCAACCGCCATTCTCGATTGCACAACCACCATTCTTCGTCTCTCCACTATAAATAGAAGGGCCGGATTCATCAAGAACTCATCAAAAAAAAAAAAAAAAAAAAAACACACTGAATCATGAAATGAAGATTTGCTTCTTTCAAATTTTCAAGTCCTCTTTCTTACAGCCGTTTCTCACTATGGCCTTATCATTTTCAACACTTAGCAACCAAAATTTCTTCATAATCAGTTTGAAATCAACCCTCTCATGGTTCAGTAGAAACCCTCCTCACAGTGTCATTGTAGTTTTGAGATCCACACAAATTTTGTTTATCCACTTAACGACTACCTTTGTCCATAAAATTACTCATAACAAGGTCTGCATCGACCTCCCATGGTTCCATGGACTTGGTTGGCCAGGAAATCCAAGTCCAGCAGAGACACCTGTTCCTAACCTAAGGTCTCCAGTAGTCTCTTTCCAATTGCTTGGTCTTCCAGCGGAAGTAGTGGTTCGGAACAAACACCAACTTGGCTGGTTTCTAAAACTAGAATCACAAGTTAGCTCCATCTTTCTTTTTTCTGTGCTTTTCCAACAAGTGGCAGTAGGAGAAGATGGTAAAAAGTGTTGGGGTATCCTACAAATTGTTTTTCATCCAACACTTATAATGATATCCAAGGGACCAGCTCATCAGAATTCAACCTTTGGTGTCGGTAAATGGTCGCCAAAGCCTCATTCCATGTTCCCACAAGCAGGGGACCCAAAGGTCATCGTTGTTGGTACCTCAAAACACATTTTCTGGAATTACTCCAACTTAAATCTAGCTTGAGGTATTTCAGAAGGTACTCTTCTGAAATTACTTCAACTTAACGTCCGTCAGCATGGTCCCATCACGCAAGCACATTCTACAACTTGCCGTCGGACCTCATTTAGCATGCAGTCAGTCCTAGATCCAAAGGTGTACTTCCTAGGAACATCTACACCAGAGGGTCCCCAACATACAGGGCCAGCACCATGGAGGCGTATGTTTCAGCCATTCGCTTTGCTTCATCCCCGTCATCTTCATCACCAACATCAGCACCCCCAGAATCCGTAAGCTTCTGAAACTACCTCAACTTAACTTGAATGATGCGATGACACAAGCACATTCAACCACATTCCCACATGGCCTCACCGTAATCTGAAGTATACTCTTCTGAAATTACTTCACCAGGGGTTAAAAGAAAAAAAGAAAAAGAAAAATGAGGCTAGCCCCACGACCCTGCATGCTGTGCCCAACCAACATCTTCACTTCTTCCCCATCTTCTACACCTTGGGATTGCCACCAACGATCCAGAATACTCTTCTGAAATTACTTCAACTTAATCTCTACTGAAAAGATCCAGTCATGCAAGTACATTCAAATACTCGCAGACCCCTTTTCGGTCTTACCAAAGCCTTTCATGTGGGTGGATCTACTCTTCGGAAATTATCTCATCATGCTGAAAGCTCCACCACCTTTAACTACTTCACTTAAAAAGTCAAGTGAAAAAAAAAAAAAAAATCAATTTTCGAAACTCATTCCCACACTCCAAAAGCTATGTGCGTGAACGAGTCTCGAGGGGGCATTTGTAGAGAGGGAAAAATTCCCGACCTATCACAAGCTGACACATCATACTATCGAGTCCACAAAATACAGCCAATTACAAAGCACCACGTATTACTGCTAGGTTTTGCTATCACTACTCAGAAACCAATAGAAATTTGCCAAATGTCATGCGAGAACCAATCACACCTCAGCACGTGTAAGCAATGACACAAGCAGTCCAGCGTGTGTAAGCGATGACACAGGCGATCTAGCACGTGTAAGCGATGACATAGGCGGACCAATCAGGCTGTGACATGTGTCACCAATCGGACTTCGCCACGTGTCGCTCACCCACCCCCAAACTCCTATAAATAGAACCCTTCCTAAGGCATTTAAAAGGAGACAGAGAGAAGATTCAGAAATACAAAAGCTCTGGAAGAATCAAGCCTCAAAGCCTTCAAGAACTTCAATCCCAAAATTGAAGAACACTCGAAGCAGAATCATCCAAACTATCCGCCTAGATCTTAAAGTTTACGGGAATCAAGCTCAAAGGTCTGAAAAACATCAACAAACCACAAATCGGTGAAGCTCTACGGATTCAAGCTTCTAAAGCCCCGAAGAACTTCCACCATAAACCTTCGAAGACGAAGAACACACGAAGAACATGAAGAACGCGAAGAACAAAGGATTTCTAAACAAGCTCATAGCCAGAGATTCATTGCAATTCCGTTTCAACAATTTTTGATCCATCCCTCAACCAAATTGAAGGATATTTTGTGTTCAAGTCAAAATCACACTACCACAAATCCAATCAATAAGTTTTGCAAGGAGATCGAATAAGAGGATCACTCTTTTGTAATCACAGAGAATTGTACCATACAATCATCAATACAAATTCGCATTTGTGAAACTATATTACTTGTTTGATTTATTTCGAACTAGGAATTTAGTCGCTCTACAAGCTCAATGAAATTATTTTTAAACTATAACAATATCAATAATTTCACAACAACATAGAAGTTCACATAACAAAGAAAAAGAAAGTTAGACTTCATTCTACCCAATCTCCAAAACCCATCACTTTCTTCTTCTTATTCTAGAACTCGCAAAGAAAAAAACCTAAAAAACCCAGTAATGCTTCCTTTCAGATTAAGCGTCGTTGTTTTGTTTCTTCTTGTGTCGCTTCTTTTGCCGTTGTTTTGTGTCTGTATACGGTCATTTTCGACGAGACCGAACGATGGCGAAGATGGGCTTGGGCTTGGGCTTGGGCTTGACGGATTGTCGCGGTTTGCTGAAGTGTCGGACTACCGTAATGGAAAAGAGTGCCCGCCGATGGATTGTTGGAAATGGATTCAGATCAAGGGAAGCTATTCATAGGTGGGATTTCATGGGAGACCACTGAGGAAAAGCTGAAGGAGTACTTTGAGAACTATGGTGATGTGGTCCAGACTGTGGTCATGAGAGACAAGACCACTGGTAGGCCCAGAGGCTTTGGCTTTGTTGTCTTTGCAAATCCTTCCATTCTCGATAGGGTTCTTCAGGACAAGCACACCATTGATGCCAGAACGGTCTGACTCACACCTATAATGGGGTTTTCTTCTTTTTTATTTGCTGGGTTTTTGTTGTCTGGTGGTAATTGTAATGATTTGGCTTCTAAGTCTTTTTTGTTTACTTGTTTTCTTATTGGGTTATTGTGGTTCTGCTTCAATTTTTTTTTTATGCTTGTTTGTATGGAATTTTGAGATTTTGGGTATTTTGGAAATCTTATTTTCTTGTTGCGAAATTGTGGTTCTGTTTAATTTATGCTGCCACTTATGTTTGTTTTTGGGATTTTGTTGTTTTTGAGTTTAATCGTGATGGGGTAATGTGGTTTCTCATTTTATTTTGTTCAATAATGTTGTTTTTGAACTCAAATTATCCCGTGCTTTGCTATTCCTTCACTATGTTCTTATAGAAGTTCTTACGCAATCAAAACAAACAACTTTTTTTATTCTTGTTATATTTGTTTTTGCCTATAAATGTGTTTTTCTAATGGCAAACGGAGAGGTGGGTTACGGAGGGCTAATGAGACTAACTTCAGGTGGGCAAAGCGTAAAGTTTTAAACAAAGGGTAGGCAAAGTGAAATCGGGCCAAACCCCGGTGGGTTTGCTGTAATTATCCCTTTATTTTATTACTTGTTGCTATACTTTAGCACACTTTCAGCTGCCAAATAATTCAAAACGAAAACTTAATTCATATGTTCCACATTAAATCTATCTTAATGGTGCAATCGGCATGATGGGAATCTCTATGGTAATTCTATACCATTTCTTCTGCATGCATTAAGTTTTCTCCATAACTCAATGTTATTAAAAGCGCACTTATAGCTAAAATTTCAAAGCCCCAAAATTTTATCACTTAAGTGGGCGGAAGCAATAGTCATCCAATGAATGGGGCACCCTTTTCTAGTTTTTTTTTAAGAAGCACAAAGCATGCCTACGTGATTTTTCTTTTTTTTTTTGGCTAAAAAAAATATATGAATCATTAAACTTAACTACTCAATGTTCAAAAAGATGATATTTACCGTTGATCTTATATGTGTGTGTATATATATATATATATATATATATATGTATATGTATTTATGTATGTATGTATGTATATACTAACCTTTGAGCACGCGCTCACACGCGTGTTCAGAGACTTTTCAATTTTTTTGGGTAAAGGTTAATAATTTGCATATATTATAATTTAGAATTTTTTTTAAAATTTTTTTCAAACAAATAAAAATGATAAACTTTAGATATAAGCAGTAACTGTAATTTCTTTTTTGAACATGAAGGAAAAAAAAAATCTTAAATTTTAAGAATTCTCTTTTTGAATTCAAAATAAAATTTGTTTACTTGACATTTATGAGCTTATTTATAAATGAAGTTATCATTCATTAATGAAAGTATTTTTGAACAACATAAAAATTCATTTGAAAAAGGGAATTCTGGTTTTTTATTTTTATTTTTATTTTATATATGTATATATATATATATATATATATATATATATATAAAATATGCGCCACACAACTTGCTAAACAAAAAACAAAAGCAGCAACTTCTTGTTTACATATCAAAAGACACAAATATGTACTTTAGAGCATTAGCATTGGAGAATGCTAATGCCATATCTAAGGGAAATTTGGCATTTGCAGCCTTAAAATCATCTGCATCAGAGAATTGTAAAGGCAAGTATTGCAAATTTTTTTGCAATACTGTTACAGTGCAATTCTAAAGATAGAATTGTACTGTAGCAGTATTGTAAAAAAAAAAATATATATTTTATCTCTCACTCTCTCATCTCTATCTCTCATCTCTCATTTTTGTCTCTCATTTCAGTCCACTCTCCCTCACTCCTACTCTGTATCTCTGTCTCCCACTCCCTGTTTCTCCCCATCAAACCCCATCAAACTCCACTCCCACTCCCACACCCACACCTTCCCCCCGCTGCCGCCCTAATTACATCCCCAATCGCATCTCTGACCCCAACTACGTTCGCATCTTCGACACCACTCTCTGCGACGGCGAGCAATCCCCAATGCCTCTCTAACCTCCAAGGAAAAACTTGACATAGCCCGGCAGGTTGCCAAGCTCGGTGTCGACATAATCGAGGCCGGCTTCCCCGCTGCCTCCAACGACGATTTCGAGGCCGTGAAGACCATTGCCAAGGAGGTTGGCAATGCTGTCGATGTCGATGGGTACCTTCCGGTCATCTGTGGCCTCTCTCTGTGATTTGTAATGGGGTTCGGTGGTGTGGGTGTGGGGTTTTGATTTGTGGGAGTGGGTTTTGGATCGTGGTGGTGCAGTGGCGGCATGGGGCCGTGGATGTGGCTGGGTATTGATCTTGCGTGGGGCCGTGGTTATGGAGACAACGCCGGTGGAGGCATGGAGATCAACTTCCGATGGGTTTTGATGGGGGTTCTGAATGGATTTTTCTTTGATTTTTTTGTGGGTTTCTTTGCATGGTGGTGGTGGGTGTGTTGTTGCCGTGGTGGTGTCTCTGGTTGTGGTGGCAAAGGTGGGTTTCATTTGTTTGGATTTTTGCCGTGGGGTGGTGGCGTGGCCATGGGCTTCGGTTTGGGTATGTTGTTTGTGGTGGTGGTGGCGGTAGCAAGAGGTTGTAGATTTGGGTTTTTGTTTTTATTTGGGTTTTGATATATATTATTTTATTATGTAAATATATTATTTTAATGAGTAGGATAGAAAAATAAAAGTTTGGGATGTTGAAGGTATTGTAAAATGGTATGGTATAAATGATAAAGTACCTTTTTGAAATGGTAAAATAGATTAGAATAGCATTCTCCAATGTTAATGCTCTTAGTATATCCTTGTACTTTTTGGTTTTTGGTTTTGGGAGCAAAAGTACATTAATATATTATTATCATATTGTCTAAATAGTAAAAACGCAAAAGTACATTAGTATATATTATTATCATATTGTCTAAATAGTTTGTGATCAATGACTTCTTTAGTGTGATGTATTCTAAGGCCAAACCACATTAATTCCTCTTTATTGTTTCTGGGTCTTTTCTAATTTTTATTTTTATTCATATTTTCTACTTAAAAATGTTAATCATTTCAATCAAACTCAAAATATTTTGGCCTGGTTTGTGTTTTACTGAAATTTCAAGTCATATGTTAGTTGTCTAAACATTTCACCAGGGCGGCCTAACCACTAGCACAATTAGGCAAATGAAAGAAGACCCTGAAATTTTTACCAATAGTGTTAGCCAATTAAAAAAAAAGTTTTATCAAAGAATAAAGAAAAATGCTAAAGCTATTAGAAATTTTATTGTATAAAGCATAAAAAATGATGTTGGAATGAATGAAATTGGTGGATTTTAGCCACCTAATAAATGCATATTTGAATTGTTTTATTATGATCAGTGACACATTAGTTTAAAAGCATTATTAGTTTCTCAAAAAAAAAAAAAATTGTAAGCATTATTTAATAAAATTTGAAATATCCCTTACAACTCAATAAAACCCATAGTAGTAGTCCACTCCTTTTTTATTTTTTAAAAATAAAATTTTAATGATTGAATTTTTTATTGATATAAATATATATAAAGTTCTATGAAAAAAGAAAAAGAAAAAAGTATATATAGAACTATTTATATAACAACCAAATTGATAAAAAATAACAATCTACATTTAGTTGTTTCTGCTTTCCTTTTCCATGTGTTTGGGTTGTACCATGTGTTTTAAGTCTCTAGGAGGAAGTTTTACACACATACTTAGATTATGTTAAAGTAGAATTTTTATTTTGTATTAGAAAGGTGAGTTTTATTTTTTCTCTCTTGCTTTTGCGACCACTTAAGCTAACATGGATTTGAAAGAATAAAGCTCTCTTTGAGGGGCATTGGCCTAATGCCAAGGTAGTCTTGTTCCTAAGCCAGTCACTAATTTGTAGAAATCAATCAGTGTTTGTGTATCTAAGCACCAGGGCAGTGTTAAGGTACACAACTAGGTAACACCTTTTAAATTTGAAGCATTTCTAGGATGGAAAATTCTCATTCTTGTGGAAGGAGTATGGCAGAAATTGATGAGATGAGATGGGATGGAATCGGATTTGTGGCAAAGAATTGGCATGGAGATTTGAGTGCTTGGTAGTTGTTATAGTTGCTAGGTGGATCATTGACCCAACAGCAAGGGAAGCCCTTCATACAACAATTTAATTTGGTTCTACCCTAGATGTTGCCTTTGTAGGAAGCAAGGAGGTGCAAGAAAATTGCCTCCTTGGCAAGTCTCTTTTCGTCAGCATCGGATAAAGTTAAGCAATTGGTAGATTGAGACGCAGGTGTCTTTTCATGCAGTTCCCAAGAGGATTGTAGGTCAGGCCACTGTGTTAGCTACTTAGCTTCAAATGCTTCAAAATTTTTTGTGTATATGGAATAGCCCTCTTGTTTAGTATTGGGATCGTTGGTTTGTTAAAAAAAACTAGGAATAATTGGGGAGAAAGAATATCACAAATATTGGAGAAAGTTTTACAGTGCCGAGAAATGAGAGAGGAAATACATTTAAACAGAGTATCAACACCTCGGCCAGAAGAGGTGGGAGGGCTACTTATTGAGTTTTCAATACTCACAAAATTGGTACCAATGATATCTCCAATCTAATTGATTATTTTGAAATGGTATTCTTTTATTTTTATTTATTTATTATTATTATTATTTTTTTTTTTCATTTAATTCTGACTCTTAGTTCAATCCAACTTGATACAATAACATCAATTCTTAGATGGTTTTAAAATACTCCCAGAACCATCTTCTTGGTCAGTGTTGCATGTAACTCTTCCCTTCCCACCACAAAAAAGAAAAAGAAAAAGAAAACACCAAAATAACCATTCAACAAAGCCATTATTGAACAGAAAAACACATAATTCTGTACATATCCTTTTTAATTCAATGTTTGGAAAGGAAATTGGAAATTGAGAAGAAAGTGAACCTCGTTATTTAGTTAAATAAATAATTTCTTTATATCTTGTAATGGAATAATTAAAATTTATGCCAAATGAGCTAGAATATTGTATAAAATCAACCTGGCTTGAAACATGGTCCAAGTGTTTGTTGTGTTGGGAAATGTTGAGAAGCCGTCTTTCTTCTCTTAAATGTTCCTTAGAAGATGTCTCTTGCCCCTTAGAAAACCTTCGTTGATTAATTTCCATATATCTGGATCAATCTTTCTAAAGCCCTGCAAGAATCAAATTCCAGTTTTAGTTTGCAAAAAGAGAAAATTTTATGTCAATGAATGGAGTCATGTTGTAATTGGGGGACGAAGAGTGCATTTCTCTGATTTTGATGGTAGCCATAATTGAGGGGTTTTAATATGATTTTTTGTAAATTTTAGTTGCAGCTTTCTAAGGGTTGTCCATGGGCCGGGTTGGCCCGCCCGGCCCATTTTTACTTGGCCCATGGGCACAATGGGCTAGGTATAATGAGCTATTAATTAGTTAATGGGCTAAGTTGGGTTAGACAGAAAGAAAAAACCTCAGTCCATGACCCTGCCTATGGGTAATGCCCATTTTGTCTTTAGCGAGTTGGGCTATCGGGTTGGGCCTAATGGGCTATCCATGGGCTTGTGTTAACATATTATTTTATTATTTTTATAAGGAAAAAATCAATTTTTTATAAGGGAATAATCAATTTATTTTTTTAAAGGAAAAAATTAAAGAATTTAATACTTAATTACAAATTTTTTTTTTTATAGTCAAATCTATTTATTTATTTATTTATTATTATTATTTTGTTGATGGAAACCTATTTAATTTTTCTTATTAAGGCTTTAAATAGTTTTTTATTTTTTATCTTTGATAAAAAAAAAATGTCAAATGGTTAATTCAAATTTGCTAGACTACTAGAAAAATATATATTTAGTAAACTAAGTTTAGCATAATTATTTTGAATATCTTAGTGGTTGAGGGAGTTCTCTTAAGAATTTCCTCTATAATATCTCAGGATCAATCCTTCATACACTTCCTATATATTTTTGTTATAAATTATAAGTTATTGGGTTGGGCTACTGGGCTGGCCCACCAGGTACCCACGGGCATAAAAACTAGCTCACGGCTTGACCCACTGGGCTAATGGGCTACCCATAGGCCTCAATAACAACGGACCGGGCCGCCCATTAGCTAGGTGGGCCGTTGGGTTTCTAGTCGGGCCGTGGGCTATTTGATGACCCTTACAGCTTCCATTTAGTTTCTTGCTTGCATCGTTTTTGTTGTTGGGTGTTGCAACTTTTGGTTGCTAGTGTTCTGATGTTTGTATAGTTGAACTCAAAAAGTTTGAATTTCATCCCATAAGGTGATAATTTAGTTTCTCTACCAATTTTTCGCCTGCCACTGGCCACATTTATCCCTATTTAGCATTGTATGAAGTGAAATATTTCATCGTTCTGGGTTTTGTTTTCAAAAAAGATAACGATGACTTATAAGAGATTACAGCCATTGATGTGTACTGGAAACTATAGGTGGAAGCTTATTTACCATTTCATTCACCTATGATCCTTATCTGGTATATGGTAAGATTCTATATTCAGTAAAAAATAATAATAATAAAGAGAAAATTAATAGTAAGGATGATGTATGTAAAGAAAAACCAATTTATTAAAATTAACTTAACATGATCCTTTTTTCATATTTTATGTCTTTATTGATTGAAAAAAAATTATATAATACCATATTTTTAGACCATATATAATACTAGTATTATATTTCTTTTAGCCAAAACAATACTACTGATTTCTAAAAATATTACTAGGATCACGATCCCAATATCTATAGTTCACAACTCCACACTAATTCAACTTGTGGGCCCGAGGACTGAGGAAGGATAAAACCATTGTGACCATCGTTCGTTCCTCGGGTGAAAGCACTTTAAGCCTGAGGGGGGGGGGGGTCGTTTGTGGAGAGAAGGGGAAGAGACAAAGAGGCTGTTTGGTTTTTGTGTTTCCATCGCCCATAACTCTGTTTCCATCGCCCATAACTCAAAATATGTGGGTCCCACGGCTGAGAAGTCTGTTTGGTTTTTGTTTCCAGTTTTTATTTTCATCACTCAATTCTTTGATTTTTGAGTGATGAGTTATGGACCCATGGTGTTTTCAGTTTCCAATGGTATTTTCGTAATTAAACACACATAGAGGGACCTATGGTCAGAGCAACAACCGCAACTTTTGACCCTTCCTTTTTTTTTTCACTAGGTTCGATGAGTTTGGGTGGTCTTCTTCTTCTTCTTCTTTTTTTCTTTTTCCTTTCACACTGATCTTCTTCTTCTTTTTTTCTTTTCCCTTTCACGCTGGGTTTGGTCTGGTCTTCTTCATCTTTTTTTTTTTTTTCTTTTTTTTTTTCACATTGTGTTTCTGGGTTTGGTAACACCATCCAATTCATATCAAGTCAGACCCACTTCAATTCAATCAACATCAACCTTCAATTTAACATCAAAATCCATAATCCCCTTAAGTAAATCCAAAATCCAAAATCCATAATCAAAAATAAAAAATAAAAAATCCAATATCCATACAAATCACTACGGATTGAAAGAAAAAGGAAATGACGATGCACACGAGGTACGATGACGCTGGGTGACGGTGGAGATCGGTGTCGCCGGTCCTTGATTTGTTAACAATGGCTGTGTTGGCTGGGTTCGTTAAGGGTTTTGGTAGAATGAAGGGGCAGAGAAAGATGAGAGATAGGGGAAAAAGAAAGAAAAAGAAAAAAAAAGGAGAGAGAAACGTTTTATGACATTAGGTCAGTGTGTGGGTCTAAATTTTTTTAGTTTTTTGGTTGAAAACATAATTGAGTGATGGGTGCCAAACGTGTGGGGTTTAGGGAATTGGGGTATTTTAAGTGATGAGTGATGAGTGATGAAAATTGAGTGAGGAGTGATGAGTGATGAAAAAAAAACCAAACAACCCTAAAATACCTCTTGGAAATCTAGGTGGAGAGAATGGCGTTTAGAAAGAGATTTGAGGTAGTTGAAAAAATTTTCCTGTGAAAACTCACCTACTACCTCTGCATTAAATGATTGGAAACAACTTTATCAGTTGCATTGATGAGGAAATGACCCATGAACAGTAAGTTCAAAGTTAAACAACTCCTTCTACCACCTTCAATAGAAATCTAATGGGACAAGTGTCCTAAGAAGTACCTAGAGGATTGCAAATAGAGGGTTGGGATGTAAGAAGCGTGGTAGTATATAAAGGAAAAGAACTTCTAGATGAAACCCCGGAAAAAAAAGATCAAGAAAAAGAGATTAGAACAATAACAATAAGGAGAAAGAGAGAGAGAATAGTGTGTATCCTTGCATAAAAACATCGTCCTCGGGCGAGCTTGTAATGAACCATCAATATACTTGTTTTTAACTACTGTTCATTCCTTTCCTATTTGAATTTTCAAACTTGAGCCTGACTTATTTTATCCATTCTCTAAACAAATTTTTATTTGTTTGGACCTAGTTAGGCGGTATAGGCTTCACTATTCTAAGTAGATTTGGACCTCTAATTTTCGTGTCCTTTTTTAACTGCTGTTCATTCCTTTCTTGTTTGAATCTTTGGACTTGAGCTTAACTTATTTTATCCATTCTCTAAACAAATTTTTATCTGTTTGGACCTAGTTAGGCGGTACAGGCTTCACTATTCTAAGTAGATTTGGGCCCCTAATTTTCGTGTCCTTACACAACTCTATAAACGACCCTAGGGCTATGTAATTCAATTTGTAGGTTTCAGTTAATTCAACTGGTAAAGTATCTGATGGTTGAATAAGAGATCTGAGGTTTAGTTCCCGCTTATACCTAAAACTAATTGGTGTCTTGGTCTGATTACAAAGAGCTACTATTAGAAGCGGACGTCATATGTTGAAATTTTCTATATATATATATATATATATATATAAAAATCAATTCCATGATTTGGCAATCTGTGATTGCAATTTTAACAACAATGCTAGTAAAAATCTATTCAGAAATATTTGTGAAAATTATAAGTAATAAACAAATCAAATTTTGAGAATTGAAATATTTTATTTTAGTAAGGATTGAAATAATTAAAATATCCTTGAAAGTCTTTTTTTTTTTTTTTTTTTTCTCTCCCCTAAAATCGATTGAAGCAATTAAATTACATCTTTCACAAATGAATGAACTTGCATTCTGCATAACGAAAATCCAAACAGATAATTAAACTAAAATAAAAAAATTGAGACAATTTCTAACACAAAATAATTCAAAACTTAATCTCTTAATATTCATAAAAAAAAAAAAAAATCATTAAAAATCCTCTTTAGGAGGACTACACTTTTTCTTATCTAATTTTTCTCATGTATTAGCAAAAACGGTATCAATTGAGAGTAGCATCTATGACTTTTGTACATTAACAACGGTCTCAATGGCTATCACATATTAGACTTATTACCACCTTACTGATTGTATATTTATTACTAGCCCCATCACGCTAAATTTTAGGAATTTGAAAAGGAATAATTTTATGTGGAAGTTAAATATATATAGGGTAAACTATGTATTTAGTCCTTATCTTTTATGTTATATTTCAATTTAATCTCTAACATTTCAATTGTATCATTTTAACATTTCAGTGCCAATTTAGTCTCTGTCTTTATTTTTTGGATGGAAAAGTACAACGTGTCAAACAGCCTAAATAAGAAATCAATTTATTGCCACCTAGACTAACATGTTAGCATAATCTTATTATTATTATTATTTTTTAATAAAAAAAACAACAAATAAGTGAAAGTGAGTAACTTTTGGGATCAAAATCCCTAACTCACATTTATCAAAATAAATAAAAAAATCCCTAATTCACGATTGCTTCGCGTTTTGGTCCTCTAGAGAGAAAGGTGAGGCACTACGGTGACCACTATTCCTTCTTCATATTCCAGACTCCTATATTCCTTCTTCGATATTCCAGACCATTTGACAAGCAACATTAATCATAACTTTGCATATATAGGAACTCTCCCGTGTATATAACCTTTTAAACCTGTCACTTTACTGCGTGGAAAGTAATATATGCTTTCACTACTGAAGAATTGAATTGGAATGCAACAAATAATTTTGGATGGTAATGGACCTTTATGTTGCTTCATCTCTTCAACAACATAGTGGACAACAAGAAGTTTTGCTGATATAATGAGAGGTTTGAGGACCAATAGGAAGATTGTGAACCCATCACAAACAGAAGCAATTGTGAGTTAGAGATTTTATTTATTATTTTTATTTTCTTGGTAGACGGGAGTTAGGGATTCTGATCCCAAAAGTTACTCACTTCCACTTTTTTGTTGTTGTTGTTGTTTTTTTTTTTTTTTTTTTTTTTCAGAAGAAAATTTTAAGATTATGCTGACATATTAGTCTAAAAGGCAATTGGTGTAGTAATAAATAAATTTTTTTATTTAAGTCGTTTGACACGTCAGACTTTTCTATCCAAGAGATAATGACAAGAACTAAATTGACATGACATGAAAAGATTAGGAATCAAATTGACATAAATGAAAGGTTATAGATTAAATTAAAATAAAATGTAAAGGATAAATACCAAATAGGTAATTTATCCATATATATATACACACACACACACTAGCCATCTTGTGCTTAGAGACTCTTATTTTTTTTTTTTCTTTCAAAAATTAATAATTTTCAATCTATAAAGTAATCACATATATACAAAGTAAATCGCAAAAATGTGCAACTTGAAAAGACTTTGAAGATGAATTTTTATTACATCAATATTGTAAAATAGAAAGAAGGAGAAAAACCAACCCAAAAATTTATATATATATCAACAAAAAAAAAATTCAAAAGTCTTGAAACTCACAATAAAATAATCATAAAATTTGAGGTAGCTATCTAAAAAAATTATTGGTTCCCATTGCTTTTATTTGATTTGATTTTATTTTTTGGATATAATCTACCACCTTTTTCTCATATAGTACCTTCCTTCTCTTTGTTAGAAGTTTGTGATGGTTAACGTTAAAAATATTTTTTTGGTTGTAATTTTTATAACAAATAATTGTGGGAAGTTTTTAGAATAACACTTACATGATAATTGATAAGTAGTTTTTTTTTTTTAATATATATATATATATATATATATATATATATATATATATATATATATATATATATATATATATAAAACACTAAAAAAGTAAGTGGATAAGAAACATGAGTTTAGTGGTATTTTAAAATGGAACCCAATTTTACATATTTATTGTAGTAAGTGTATAGGATATAAAAATAGATAAATAGATAAATAAAAAAAAACAATTGTAATTTTAGGAGTAATTTTTTATATGGAAAAGATTGTTATTTTTTTCAAAGAAGCAAACGTGCACATGTTTTTATTTGTATTTTTTATAAAATTTCTTTAAAAAAAATCTAATTTATATGTGGATAAAACAATTTAATAACCAATAGGAGAGTGATTTTGTATTGTAGGTAATGTTTTAGTGGGAGTTAGAGATATGTTTTTACCGAATTATTCTTTAGTTTTATCTCTACTTAAATCTAAGGAAGTATGTGTATTGTTGAACTAACCAAATATCCAACCCAAATAGGGGAAATTTCTTAAATAAGAGTGTATATATAGGTCCTTTTGGATATACACCACCGTAAGTTTTTTTAAAATCTTCTCTCTTTTTTCTGTATGTATGTGTTAAAAATATTTAGTATTCTAAAAAAAAAAAAAAAAAGTGTATATATATGGAATGATGCTACAGATACAAACTATATTACAAAATTTTTTACAAACCACTAATATGGTGAGTGGTTATTGGTAAATAAAAAAATGATATTAATAATGAATCTAGATGAAAACCAATAAGAGGTTGGACTATATCAACACTTTGTAAAAATGTTATACAATAATTTATGGTTGTAGTATTACTCATATATATATATATATATATAAATATATATAAAATACTTATTTATTTATTTTTATTGATGGGATATATATGACACTTATCACTACCACATAAATTCACAATAACAATAAAAAAAACATTCTTCTAAAAAAAACATAAAAATGCAAGAACATAAAAATAATTAATGTAATATGCCAAAACAAAAACATGTAGGGGTACGCGCGGCAATAGAATTTGAATATATTGTCTTGTACATGTTTGTGAAAGCCAAGTATAATAAGTCGGTTTGGAATACAGAATACTACCTGGATTCGGTAAAAGGGAGTTGCCGACTTATATAGGTATATTTATTGGGCACAAGAACAACACAGTGAGTTTACTTTACACAAGAAAATCTCAGTATACGGTGGGATTGGAAATCAAAGGCGAGCCAGACAGAGTCAGTGTCTAATAATGAAGACGAAGGTGGGTTTTCGATTTGATCCGAGGGATGAGACTTTGATAAACTTTTTGAAGAACAAGGTAAAGGGTCATCAACAGCGTCGCCTAAATCATTTTGTTGTCAAGGATTGTGAGGTATATGGCGAAATTCCTCCATGGGAAATATATGATTCTCATACACACTATCATTTACACACATTCGGCCAAAAACTCTTCGTGTTCGCGAACCTCAAAACAACCGGCAATCGTGTGTGCAGGGCTGCCTCTTGTGGAACCTGGCTTGCAAAAAGCAAGCCCAGAAGAATCCTTGATTCTCAGGGAAATCTTATTGGGATCGACAGGATGCTCAATTTTAAGGCCAAGGATCATGATTCGGGCAAATTCAATAAGACTAATTGGATAATGCACGAGTTCTCCCTTGCAAATCAAGAATCTCCTAGAACCAACACAGTCCTCTGTGTTATCTATAAACAAAATAAAGGGTCAGATTATGAGGAGGCCAATGGAAGAGTTTCTACTGCTGCTGCTGAAGAGGTCTCAAGCTTCAATACAACTGCTGTGATGTCACTTGAACAAGAAGAATCCCAAGCCCAACAACACAGAAAAAGACTCTGCCTTGAGCCTAATGCTTGCCCTGATGCTGATGTTTATACGCATGAAGAACTTGTTGCAAGGTTGGATCACACATCCCCGGATGAAGCATTGAGCCAAATATTTTCTGATTTACCACCCTTGGTTGAACTATGCAGTCAATCCGAATCTGACCCTGTTGCTTAAGCTGATCTGATGAAGAGACTGCTGCATTAATTGCAGATCTGACACAACCGGATGAAGCATGGAGTCGAATCTTTTGTCTATGAGATTGTTCTAGTCTTAGATTCTTTTTCTTTCTCTTTTATAGTCTTGCACAGATTGTTTGTTCTTCTCTTTTCAGTTCTTTATTTTTAATTTTTTTATCTGAATCAATGATGTAACCAGATGACCAATCGTTGGAACTCTAGCATATTTCTCAAGTAGTCGATAGCTTATAGTTAGCATATCTATTTGTGTATTCATTTAAAAGTAATCTCGATAAAATTTTCACTTTTCGAGTAACATTATTGTTTGTTGCCTTGGTGAATTCTTTTTTTATTATTGAAATGGTTCACAAACCTTCTTATTAACAAGGCAGAGTTTAAATTTGTTTCCTATGCTACCCCATAGAAATTCCTCTGCAACTTCTCGATACACAGAAATGTTGAAGGGTTAGAAAAAAGTGTAAGGATGCAGGGATGGCCCTAGGATTTCAAGTTGAGGGGAGTATAAGCAAAAATAAAGTACTATGTTCACAATATTTTCATTTTGAGTATCCCTTGTGATGTGACTGTTGGAAGTATAGTTTGGAAAATTGTCCAAATTGATTAACAAAGTTACAAAGCAATATCAATAACATATCAATATAACAAGATATACTCAAATTAACTTATAAGCAAAATAGACAAGTACAAAAGCATATAAAATTAAGGATTTAGTAAAACTTATCATCGAGGCATGGAACTAAATCCGCTGTCCTTAAGAAGCGATTTCGCCTCCACTGGAATGAATCCGTCGGTGCAAATGCCTCAGGTGGTCGCTCTCTAGGATACAATGGCAACTCTGTTAATGTGTACTCACAAATAGAGTTTCGAACTCGTCACAAATGCTCAAGAGAAAATTTTTAGCAAAAACAAAGTAGCTAGAGTATCAAAAGTAATATATGTTTTTTTTTTTTTTAAATTAATATCATATATGCTGAATTTTTGATAGTCTTAGAGCTCTTAAAAAAAAGAAAAAAGAAAAGAAAAAGTAGCTAAAGATGATTAGAGTGAAAAAGGGAAAGGCAAAAACAAAGGATTTTTCTTTTCCATTGATGTCACAAGCTGCTATGTATTGTCTGCAAAACATGGGAAGGTGCGGCTGACTATTTTATAAGGAAATATGAGAAGATTGAGGGTTTTGTTTGCGAGTTCGGCTCCCCTCCCGTTTAGTAGCCTCCAATTATCTCCCATTTTAAATAGAATGGCTGACACATGGCATATAGGCAATCCAATGGTTATAAACAAAAACCACTCAAACGCAAATTTTCTCACTCTTCGTTTGTCTCATTCTTTCTCTCATTGATTCTTCTCTTCAGCCCCTCCCATTCCCAACTCAGAAAATCAAGTCTTCCTTATTTTTCTATAAGAACAATACGAATTTTTGCACCATAATCATGATATTTGTTGGTGGGATTTCATTTTCTTCTTCCTCATCCTTTTTCTCTTGTGCTCTCTTCACTGTTTCCTTTTTTTTTTTTTTTTTTCCTTAGAACTGTTTCCATCTTGTCTGTTTCACTCTTTTCCTACAATTTTTCAAACAGCCATTTGCCAAACTGTTGAACGTTATCCCCAACCATTGTTTTTTTCCAACTCCTTAATTTGTTTGGTGACCAAAAATGATGGGAAAGGAAAAGAAAACAAATGATTATGTAAATAACTATATTCCTCAATTAGGACCAAAGTTTAAATTTTATAGAATAAAAACGATAAGTTGCCAGGGGAATTTTAGCCTCGGTCCCTTCAAACCATAATCCAAACATAGATTCCTACTAGCATAATCAAATGATTATCATTCATTTTAATCACTTTGGTTGAGTCTGATACCTTAAATCTTGGGCCAAGCCATTAAGGTGAAGTTCTGAGAACATAGTGATCTTCATTAGGCTTTTGTAGGCAAAGTGTTGACAGAGGCAAAGAAAAGGAGAAACAAGAAAGTGATGGAGAGAAACAAATTAGGAAGGGAAATCTATGTAAGGGTAGAAGAGAGAAAAAGGAAGACTTGATTTTCAGAGTTGGGAGTTGGTACAACAAAACTGGGAGGTGCAGAACAGTATAAGAGAAGAAATGATGAGAGAGAAACAATGAGACAAACAGAGAAAGTGAGATATTTTGGTTTGAGTGTTTTTTTTTTTTTTTTTGGTTTATAACCGTTGGATTGCCTATATGCCATGTGTCAGTCATCCTATTTAAAATGGGAGATAACTGGAGGCTACTAAACGGGAGGGGAGCCAAACCCTTTGTTTGCTGCCAAAAATTCCCACGCCAGCCAAGGAAAATTCTAGAGCATGGGCTTGGGCTTTACAACAAAATATCATGGGCTTAAATTTTAAAACATACCCAACAATCCCCCACATGTTTTAAAATTTTGATTTTTAAAAAATTGGGCAATCACAAGATGAAATTAGTGTTGATGTCTTGTGGACTTGAATCAACACTTGGTATTTGTATTCTAGAATTTACAAAATCTTGGTGATACTAGATCTTGAACCAGTTTCATGAACCACAAGAATAAGAACACCTTTGCTTGTGAATTCTTGGACAAGTTCTTGATTTGGCACATTTCTACCATGCGCCCCACCTGGATTTTCTTTAGAGAGTTTGCCCTTACTCTCATAGGAGGATGCCCCACCTCCACACCCATATAGTTGAATTCATCAAGTGTGTACTACCACACGCCACCTATAATGGCTATGAATTCATTAAAAGTCTTAAACTCAACCTCACTAGTTTGGTAGTAAGCACTATCTACACCATAAGGAGGGACAATGAGATCTCATTCTCACTAATAGTGCTATCTTAAATCTCTCCATGTTGCCTACTGAACATTTGTTGACATAGGTTGGGTTGTCATCATGGGTGATTCACTCAATGGGCTTAAGTCCCATACCCCTTGATGTATCATATACCAATTGTCTAGTTAGACCTTTGGTCAGAGGATCCGCAAGATTCTTTTCTGATCGTACAAACTCCATGGCAATTACAGCATTGCTTATGAGTTGCTGCACTATATTGTGTCTTAGGCGTATATGCCTTTTCTTTCGATTATAAATTTTATTTCTTGCACATGCAATTGCAGCTTGGGAATCACAATGCAATGATATTGATGGTAATGGCTTATCCCATTTTGGTATATCAGCAAATAAATTTCTAAGCCACTCAGCTTCAGTACCTGCCTTTTCTAAAGCAACAAACTCAGACTCCATAATTGATCTAGCATTACAGGTTTGTTTAGAAGACTTCCAAGATATAGCTCCTCCACCTAAGGTGAAAATATAACCACTAGTAGAGTTGGTCTTATCATTATCTGATATCCAATTTGCATCACAATAGCCTTCTAATACTGTTGGACGACCTGCATATGTAAGACCCAAATTCATGGTGCCTTTCAAATATCTCAAGAGACGAGTTAGTGCATTCCAATGTTCATAGGCATGATTATGTGTATATCTACTAAGTCTACTAATAGCATATGCAATATCAGGGCGTGTACAATTCATTAGAAACATCACACTACCAATAATTTTAGCATACTCAGATTGTGCAATAGGAGACCCTCTATTTTTCTTTAAATGTATGCTTGGGTCATATGGAGTTCTCATAGGGTCACAATCTGAATGTTCAAATAGCATATAAAACACTATGAACGTTTAGACCCCTAATAACAAATTACCAATTCAAGCTTAATATCAAACAATTAATGTGTGGAATATGAACATAAGCTTAATACAAAATTGATAAACAATCTAAACCAAATAAAATCACATTCACAGCAGAAATTAAATGACAAAGATTAAGGGAAGAGAGATGTAAACACAAAGACAATACAGTGATGTGTTATCGAAGAGAAAACCGAAGCTCTCGTTGTAAAACCTTTTCTCTGCTCTCTAATCGGTCAATAATCCACTAAAGAATCAAGTTGGGATACATGAACAATAGAAGATCCTTCAAGCCTAGTCTACCTAGTGTACCTAAGCCCTTTAAGCTCCTACTCCAACGAGGTTATGTCGAACCTATTTCTTCTTTAGCTTACCGAATTCTAGTATAGCCCATAGCATCAACCAAGGTGAATTGGTCCCTTCCTAACTGCTTCCCAAAGCACCAAAAAGCCTTTTCACAGATATGGGTATGATGAAAAAAGTTTTGGCTAATGAACCTCTCAAGGATGTAACAATGGAGAGGGTGAGAGTAGAGGAATATGAAGAGTCTCTATGTTAAGATTGTGGATGAGTCAATCTTCTTTTTCTCTAGGGTTTCTCTTTCAAAATTCTCTTTGGAAACTCTCTATATTTCGAGGGTATAAGGGATATTTATACTAGTGTGAGAATGGAATGCGAAAAGTTAGTTTTTCCAAAACAGAGCTGGCTGGCGACTTGGCCTCGCGACTTGACTGAGTCGCGAGCTAACATAATGGCTTGGTTGGATTTTTTGTCCTATAATGTTCCAACTAGTGTGACTGTTCATCTTCTCTGCATGCTTCACTTGTGTGCATCATCTGGCGGCTTGCCAATCGCGAGCCACCTGCGAGATTCAATCGCGAGATCACTTTCTCACATACTACTCTTACATGAATCCTACCTAAATACAGGGTTATTAATTGCTGTATTACAAGTAAATTGGCACGGAATAAAGCCAACAAGATGGTTGATTAAATTCAACCTTACACAATCAAAATTATTGAATTTTTTAAGTACTTTCTCAACATAGTGCGATTGGGAAAGTGTAATCCCTTCACTATTCCTTATGATTTTTATTCTCAAAATTACATCAGCCTCTCCAAGGTCTTTCATATCAAAGTTTGAAGATAAGAGATCTTTTGTACTTTTTACAACATCCACGTCAGTTCCTAAAATTAACATGTCATCCACATATAGGCATATGATAACGCCACTATCACCAGAGAATTTATTATACACACATCTATCAGATTCGTTCACAACAAATCCATTAGAAATTAAAGTGTTATCAATTTTTTCATGCCATTGTTTAGGAGCTTGTTTCAAACCATATAATGATTTTCTAAGTTTACACACTTTACTTTCTTGTCCTTGAACCACAAAACCCCCTGGTTGGTCCATGTAAATTTCTTCATCTAAATCACCATTTTTGTTTTGACATCCATTTGGTGAACAATCAATTTATGTATTGAAGCCATAGCAATTAGAATCCTAATTGTAGTTAATCTTGTCACCGGTGAATAAGTGTCAAAGTAATCTACCCCATCTTTTTGAGTATATCCTTTTGCCACTAGTCTAGCTTTGAATTTGTCTATGGACCTATCTGCTTTTAATTTCTTTTTAAACACCCATTTGTGACCAATGGTCTTGCATCCTCTAGGGAACTCAACTAATTCCCATGTATGGTTAGCCATAATTGATTCTAACTCACTATGGATTGCATCCTTCCAAAAGGTTGCATCTACTGATTTCATGGCCTCTTGATAAGTTTTTGGGTCATCTTCAATGAGAAAGGTAGTGATAAAGTTAGGCCCAAAGTTGGTTTCGTTTTTAGGTCTTTTACTACGTCTTAACTCTTGTGTTGAGTGGTTTTCATCTAAGTTTGAACTTGATCTCATTTGGGGTATGACTGATGATGACTCATTAGTGAGTCTCATTCTATTCATAGGAAAAATATGCTCAAAGAAATCAGCATCCCTAGTCTCCACTATGGTGTTAGTCTCCAAAACTAAGCACCTATAGGCAGGACTATTTTGTGCACCTATAGGCAAGCCCACAAAATCACTATTTTGACTAAGAATGATCTTATTAGATTCAAAAACAATTTTTAGGCTTGCCTTATTGAGCAAGAACCCAGACACTAAATTTCTACACATGTTAGGACCATGAAGAACAAAGTGCAAGGCTAAAAACTTACCTGAAGTAAATTTCAAAAGTACCTTTCCCATTTCAGCAACTCTTGCAGTACCAGAGTCTCCCAAATAAACATTCTCTTCGTCTATTACTTCCTCATAATTAAAAAATAACTCCTTGCTGAAGCAAATGTGTCTAGAAGCCCCAATGTCCACTACCCAATTAGTTATGTTATTGACTAACTTCATCTCCGAAATAAGTGTTGCCTCAGATTCTAAGACAATATTAGGAACATCATAGATTTTGTTAATCAATAAGAACATAAATCGCTTCTTAAGATTGTTGGAAGTATAGTTTGGAAAATTGTCCAAATTGGTTAACAAAGTTACAAAGCAATATCAATAATATATCAATAAAACAAGATATGCTCAAATTAACTTATAAGCAAAATAGACAAGTACAAAAGCGTATAAAATTAAGGATTAAGTAAAACTTATCGCCAAGACACGGAACTAAATCTGCTGTCCTTAAGAAGTGATTTCGCCCTCACTGGAATGAATTCGTCGGTGCAAATGTCTCAGGCGGTTCCTCTCTAGGATACGACAGAAACTCTGTTAACGTGCACTCACAAATAGAGTTTCGAACTTGTCACAAATGCCCAAGAGAAAATTTTCAGCAAAAATAAAGTAGCTAGAGTATCAAAAGTAATATATGTTTTTTTTTTTTTTTTTAACTAATATCATATATGCAGAATTTTTTATAGTCTTAGATCTCTAAAAAAAAGAAGTAGCTAAAGATGATTAGAGTGAAAAAGGGAAAGGAAAAAACAAAGGAATTTTCTTTTTCATTGATGTCACAAGCCGCGATGTATTTTCTGCAAAACATGGGAAGGTGCGGCTGACTATTTTATAAGGAAATATGAGAAGATTGAGGGTTTTATTTGTTGCCAAAAATTCCCATGCCAATCAAGGAAAATTCTAGAGCACGGGCTTGGGCTTTACAACAAAATATCATGGGCTTAAATTTTAAAACATACCCAACAGTGACCACAGCTCTCAATATATGATTTATTACTTAACTGTGAAATATTGAATTTTGTATAATTCTTGTTGACTACAGAGATTGTCCAGACTCCAGACTTATTATTTTTGTGCTGCTAGGAGGCGAGTGCCATTCCTTTTTGCTGCACTGACGGCTGTCGTGCTCTAAAAAGCACTACTAGGATAAATGAGGCGTATGGTCTGCCTTTTAAAAAAAACATTACTGTTGTTGCCATGTATTGACTAGCAACTTCTTTAATCAAGTTGTAATTACAATAAGTTGCTTTGTTGGTCATTAGAAATTTTTTTTTTTTCTTTTTTTTTTCTCCATAGTCTGAAGGCATAAAGCTGTATAGTGGAGTATTCACCAGTTAACACATAGGCACACACTGGCCAAAAGCTGAGAAGACAATATATAAGAAATTTGGGACGATCATTTTACAATAAAAGACATCTGATTGTTCTTTAGCCCCTTGTCAGAATCTTGCTTCATTGAGTTGATTTTTTCAATAAGGACCTGCTTGTATAACAAGTATTCGTCTAGCCTCTGTCTCTGTCTGTCTCTCTCCCCCTTCTTTCACAAATGTCTTCTCAGCAATATACTGGTAAGATTATTGTGAAGCAAAAGAATTTAGTAACATTGCATGAATTTTCAAGGTTAATTGTAGATATCCACCTTACAACGATGAGGGAATTTGCAATTATCTACCTGTACTGTGGTACACCATTCATTTCAGAGTTTATTATCTTTTATTTTATGGACCAAATGCGCATGTCATTAATATCCGACTTGACAGGGACTATGTCAAAATTAACCATTTAGTTCTCATTAGCCTTCTAATTTGTCATTGTAGATATTCTTGAAAGGGTGTTTAATAGCACAAATATTTGTAGTGTATGTAGGATGTACATCGCAAATGACCCTATTGTTTTGGGTGGATTCCTGCATTTAACCTTCGTTTTTATTTTGATAGCAATTTGTATTAACTTCAGTTATGCTTTTACATGAACACTACAAATGAGGATGGGATGTATAACGTATTAACTTTCCCATTGAAAATTACCATTTGTTCTTTATGGTGCATTGTCATTCAGTATTCCCTCATGACTGCATCCTCAGCCACTCTTCACAGTAGGTTTTGCTGCAATTCAGCTTTCGGTTGCTGCAGGCTGCCATGTTAAAACTACTTGTGGAAGTCAAAGTATAGATCAATTATTGGCAGCTGGTGCTAAGAAGGCGGTTGACTACACTGCTTATGTCATTTTTAGTTTGCTTCATCCTCATATGCAAGCAGTTTGAAATTCTGACAACTTATGTAGATAGTGGATTTGATTTGAACTATTTTCTTCATTGACAAACTCCCATGTATCTGGATCGATCTTCCTAAAGCCCTGCAAGAATCAAATTTCAATTTTAGTGTTGCCACTTGCCAGTAACCGATGAATATTAAACCCTCAGTCAGATTGAGATTATCTTTTTTCCTTTGTGACACATTAACCCATCAAACTTTTGAGACAGACTAATTATTTTCTATTAGTCAGCAAGATCAAATTTTATGTCCTGTACATGATAAGAGAGTAGAAAACAGTGAGCTAAATATTATATTGCTAACTTTTTGAAACAAATAAAAATGAGAAAGGTGCCACATAAAAAAAAATCATTGAGTTAATTATATGAAAGCAGCAGTGGTATTGGTATACATGTGTGAGTGAAGTTCAACTTTGAATAATGATGAGAAAAATGGGTGGTTCATATAACATAGTTGAGCCCATATCCATTAAGTTTATACGCCTTTTTGGGTTAAGTGTATTTCAATATGTTATATTAACTAAGTTTTTTTCTCCTCAACAAGTGTGAGTAAAACTCTTGCATGGATTGATTAACAAAAAAAGAAAAAACAAATTAATGAATTGAGGTGTTTTCTCCCTCAAGAAGTGGGAGTGAAACTTGCCCGCTAAAAAAACAGGAATTGGATTTAATGAAGTTGGAAAATAGGAGATGATAACCAAGGAGAAAAACAGAAAATTACAAAAACTTGCCCACCAAAATCTGTTAATTTAATTACCAATGTGAGCGGTGGAGTTGGCATCACAAATTATGAAATTAATCTTGAATAACGATATTGATTATAAAACTTTGTAATTTATGGTGTACATTACAAATGTCCCATAATTTGGGGTGAATAATCACAATAAACCGAAGTACATAATGCCAAAACTTAAGATTGGCCCATAGGTTAGGCAGGTTGTGCTTTTCTTAGTTTGGTGGTGTGGTGGGCCTTTTTTACATTGTTGGGCCTCAATCCCTTCTATTGCAATGTGGCCCATTAGTCTGAGGTAAGAGAGTTGGGACTGGCCTTATTGTGGCTATGCTTCAGGCCAGCTTGTGCACAAGTTGAGCCAACCCAATGTAGACACACCTTGGCATGAGTGCTGTAGGCTGAGCATATGGCGTGGTCATAGCAGGAATAATTGTTACAAACATTATGGCAGGAATACAGTACAGTAGGATAACTACAATACTAAACAAAATAAATAAAACTAACACTGAGAAGATGGTAAAACAGAGTTATAGCATAATAATACAGCAAATAGAAATAACACTATAGCAAAAAAGGCAAATAACTCAATAACTGAACAATAGGCGAATCACCCATCAAATATGAATAGTAAAAATAAAAAAAAAAGAAAAAAAAAGAAGAAGAGGAAAACTTGTCTGCTAGACAATAAACTAAACTTTTTAGCAGAAGAAGACCCAAGAAGGGAGCCAATCTCTAATGCGATTAGCCTCAAGAAAGGCTCCTACCATAAAAGTTACACATTTTAGAGAAAGGGTCTAAATGGTTTGAGCTTCGATTCTTAATCTTCAGATAGTGGGTCTGCCAAGAGAGAGAGAGAAGATGGTTTATTGATGCATGCCTCTATTCCTACCATTCACTTTCTTTCTCTCTAGTTTCCTCTCCAATCTTTATTTCTTCTCTCTTTGGTTTTTCTATGTGTTCTTTTTTGTTTCTTATCCTTTCTTTTCTACTTCTTCCCCTCGGTCTGTTTGTCTCCCTTCATTGTTCATGGCTACCCCCTTTTATACCACCTACCATTGTGGGATTTATCATTTTCGTCCCTCAACTGCTTTTGGCTCCATATGGCTATCCCTCTAGGACCGCCCACTAGCTTGCCGACGGCCCAGCCACTACCTCTGCTCAGAATGTGTTAATTGCACCACTCTTCATTTCTAGACAAAATTACTTGTTTTGTTTATTACTTCTCTTTGTTTTTGTTTTACCTATATGGATAAGGATTAAGCCACCTTATCACTTATCTCTATGGTGTGTATCAAGTGGTCACAACCCATACTTACTTCTTTTGAGTGAGATGTCATCACAATAGGACATTTCCCCCAAAGAAGCTTAAGCGAGAATCTCATAATAGACCCCCTTTTCTCCCCATCGCCAAACCACACCCTCTAAATACCTTGACCAATGGCCCACCTCCAATGTATTGGCTGGGTACAAGTAGGTAGTGCCCTGGCCCTTTGTGCATACTCCACTCCATCTGAATTTGTTTCTTTCTTGCCTTCACACCATTTCTACTGCCCTTGCGTTGTTTGATTCTACTATATGTACTAGTTGATGTTTATCTTTTGTGGTGCGAAGGATGTGTGGGCTTTTGGGCTTATATTTTCTTCCTTTCATCCCTTCTTGGATTGGGTATCGCTTGGGCAAAAGTCTTCATCTTCCTGCTAAGCCCATACTTTCTTCTTTATGGCCGTGGGCCTTTTTGGCTACTAATCCTGCCATATCACTTGTTTTGTCTGCTATAGCTTTGCATTTCTTTTTATTTCTTATTTTCCTGTGGGCTTGCGGGCTGATGTTCCTGCCATGTCAACCCACTTCTTTGTCAATCCTTTCCTTAGGGCTTCCTTGGCCCACTTTCCACGTCTTTACCTCTTTTGGGCTTTTTGGCCAACATTCTTGCCATGTCAGCCTATTTTACCACCTTATTCCTTGGGTTTCCTTGGCCCATTTGCTACTTCTTTATCTCTTTTTACTCCCATGGCCTTGTTGCTAAATTCTCTGGGCTTCCTCGGCCATTTTACTACACTTTTACCTCTTATTACCTTTTTGGGCTTATTGGCTATTAAGCCAACCCATTGAGTTTACCAATTCATTCTCTGGGCTTGCTTGGCCCATTTACTTCTTCTTTAACTCTTATTATTCCCATAGGCTTATTGTTTCATTCCTTGGGCTCTCTTGGCCCATTTACTCATTCTTTGCCTCTTTTCATCTTCATGGGCTTTTGGTCATCAATCCTGCTACTTCAACTCATTGGGCTTGTTTCCTTATTTCTTTATCGTTTTGCCCCTCATTTCCTTCTCACCTTTTCTATTGTTGGACTTCTTTTGCTATTGGGCACTTTGTAAAAAATGAGCATCAACAGGTGGCAAAGCTTCTTTTGGCTCTTATGTTAAGTTGCTTTGAAAAAAAAAAAAAAAAAATTGTTTCATATTATTGTAGTTCAATGAAATTGATTGGTCAATTTTGCAAGAGAAAGCAAGGTTGAATTTCTCCTCCCATTTATTGTAATAATTGAATTACATATAAAAATAAAAAAATTCTACTAGTGTGAGCGCATTGAGTTTTTTCTTAAAAAAATAATTTAATAGTTACAATAAAAAATGAGAAAATTTGAATACTAGGTGTTTCTTTTGAAAAAAACTAAAAAATGTCAATTGAGAGTTACAAAACTATTGGCAATTTGAGCTTTTTTTAATAGGTCTAGTTAATGGATGTCATTAGGACATTTGTTAATGGATCATTTTAGAAATGTTTTATTATTATTTTCATGAAAGATATAGAAAAAATGTTATAATTTTTTTTCTTAAAAAGTTTCTAAAAATATTTTTTAAATCAATACACTTAGAGCATTTATTAAATTTTTCCTATATATGAACGTGACTTGTAAAATGCCAAGTACGTTTTACATTGTATAAAATATAAGAGTAATGTTATAAAATCAAACTATTTTGCGACATTTTAACAATTGCTGACGTAGTTTTAGCATTTTTCAAATAGTTATTGTAAATATAAATATGATGTTAGTAATGAGTCCATATTAGAACTAGTAAGAATTTACCACATCAACTGATTGTAAAAATATTGTAAAATAATTTGTATATGTAGCATTACTCAAAATATAACTGCTAAGTATCGTTCTGAGCTCAATATATATATATAATTGCTAAAGCTTCGCGTTAGGTGGGTTCTGCTTTTCTAAATTAGGTAGCAAGTTTTCTAAACAAGTTAATTAGCTGAGCTAAGTTAGCACACCCACCTGGGCCACCTCCATAACTTGGTAGTTTCCAACTTTCTCCTATAGTTTTTCTAAGTATACAACAAACAAACGTTCAACAATCTCCTATTCTTGTTCTTATCAATCTGCTACCTTTAGCATGGCTGAGGCTCTAGTTTGTATCATCTTAGAGCAGTTGTCTTCAATCACTACTCAAGAGTTTAGGTTGGTTCTGAATGTTGACGAGGAAGTCCAAAAGCTTGCAAGCAATTTCCAGATATTCCAGATGGTGCTCAATGATGCCGAGAAAAGACAAGTGAAAGAGAAACCTGTGAAGCTTTGGATAGATAAGCTCAAAGATGTATCCTATGATGTGGAGGATGTGTTGGATGAATGGAACACTGCAATACTCAAATCAGAAATTGAGAAAGAAAGAGGCAGTGGCAGAGCCACACACATGGGTGGGGGGGCCAAGGCCCCCCCAAAATTTTAAAAAATTATTTTATAGTATTTATATTATTTACATTTTTAAAAATATAGCATGTAAAAATTGAAGTTGGCCCCTCAAATTTTAAGTCATTTCAATGGTGCTCTTAAAAGAAAGAGAAATTATATTAAAATTAAGAGAAATTATATTAAAATTATATAATTTAAGAGGTTTAACAAATTAAACTATGCAAAAAATGATAAATTTTTGTAAATGTCTAATAAAAGAAATACATGACTTATGTATACTCATTAAAATTTAGAAAATGATAAATTCTCTTAGTAAATTAACTTATATGTGTGTGTAGAGGTTTATCTTAAATAATATACTAACATCACAACTTGGCCCCCCAAACCAAAATTTCTAGCTTCGCCCCTGGAAAGAGGAGTTGGTAAGATTTCTGATCTCAAGAGGAAGGTAAGCTCCATCATTCCTTCCTCTTCTGGTTATTTGAGTCAAGTAAAACAACTTTTTTTCCGTTATGATATTGCTCACAAGATAAAAGAATTGAATGGAAAAATAGATGAGATTGTTAGGGAGAGAGAGATTTTCAGGTTTGAATTGTCTAGGGGCATTGAAGAAGTTGAGAGACCAAAAAGTGCATCTTTTGTTGATGTGTCTAATATATGTGGTCATGATAAGGATAGGTGTGATCTAATAAGCAACCTGTTAGGCAAGGGTGGTCATGAAGAGAGAAGCCCTCATGTCACATCTTTACTGGGTATGGGAGGTATTGGAAAAACAACACTTGCCCAATTAATCTACAATGATCTTGCCGTGAAGGCCCATTTTCAAAGTAGAATGTGGGTTTGTGTTTCTGAACCTTTCAATGATGTTAGGGTTGCCAAAGCAATCATTCAAGAAGTTGGAGGTCTTTCCCCCGACAACAATACTGAATTGGAAACTCTACTAAAAAGTATTTGTAATTTGATCAAGGGAAGGAAGTTCTTTCTTGTCTTAGACGATGTATGGATTGAAGACTACACAATTTGGGAGCCATTTAAACTTGCACTCCAATATGGTGCCCAAGGTAGTAGAATTCTAGTGACTACACGTAAAGAAAGAGTTGCAGAAATCATGGGGAGTGCCTACAGGATCAATTTGGAGGCACTGTCTGATGAAGATTGCTGGCTGATATTCAGTAAAATTGCATTTTTGGAGAAGAGTCTACAGCAATGTAAGCAACTAGAAGACCTTGGCAGAGAAATAGCAAAGAAATGCAAAGGCTTGCCACTTGCTGCAAGGACTTTAGGGAGTCTTATGCGCTTCAAGAAAAGTAAAGAACAATGGAAAAATGTTTTAGATAGTAGTTTGTGGAAATTAGAAGATGTTGAAAAAGGTCTTTTTGCACCATTGTTATTGAGTATTATGAATTACCCTTCACAATGAAACGATGTTTCTCATACTGTGCCATCTTTCCTAAAGATTATGTGATTTATACAAATGATCTGGTCAAACTGTGGATGGCACAAGGATATCTCGACTTAGAAGAAAATATGGATATGGAATTGGAAATTATAGGAGAAGAGTACTTTGAAAACTTGGCCATGCATTCCTTCTTCCAAGATTTTGAAAAAGATGAGTGTAATGATATGATAAGAAGTTGCAAAATGCATGATATAGTGCATGACTTTGCTCAATTAATAATGAAAAATGAATGCTTTTCAATTGAAGTCAATGGTGATAAAGAGTTTGGGATAGACTCAATCCACAAAAGGACTTGCCATTTGTCAATAACACCTAGAGGAGAAACACAATTTCCTGTGGCAGTGTACACGGCAAAAAATTTATGCACTCTCTTACCTTTGAAGACTTCATTCTCAAACATTAACCATGTCCTACCTGATTTACTACAACATTTGACATGTTTACGTGCATTAAATCTGAGTTGTAGTTCTATTGAGAAACTTCCGGATGGGGTGGAAAAATTAATACATTTAAGATTCATTGACGTATCTTATAACAGTAAATTGAAGGTATTACCTGAATCAATATGTAATTTGTGTAATTTAAGAACTTTGAATGTTAGTAGATGTCACGGCATTGAGAAACTGCCTCAAGGGATGAGTAAACTAATTAAGTTAAGACATCTTGTTCTTCATGGGATTAATTTTACAAAGCCATTTCCAATGGGTATTGGGAAATTGAGTTCTCTTAGAACATTGGAGCAATTCATTGTAAGTGGTAGGGGTGATACTGGAGGATGTAAACTCGAAGAATTGAAACTTTTGAACCACCTTCAAGGAGCTCTTGTGATAAAAGGGTTGGGAAATGTGATAGATGTAGTTGAGGCTGAGAATGCACATCTCAAAGAGAAAATACACCTTTGTCGTGTGTGTTTAAATTTTGATGGGACAAGTGAAGAGAGTAGAAGAATGAAGAATAATGTACTAATTCTCAATGTCTTAGAGCCACATCCAAATTTGGAGCATTTACAAATCTATTGGTATGAAGGCAGCATAATGTTTCCCAATTGGATTATGTCCTTAACCAAACTGAAAAAGCTTGAAATCATAGATTGCAAAAATTTAGATTCTATACCTCCTTTGGGGATGCTTCCATTCCTTGAATCATTAGAAATACGAAATGCAGATAGTGTGAAAAAGGTGGGAGTTGAATTTTTGGGAATAGAATTTAAAGACAATAAATACAAGGGATTAACAGCATCACTTATCTTGTTCCCAAATTTGAAATCTCTAACATTTTGGAACATGAAAGAGTGGGAAGAATGGGGTGGGATTGGGGGGTTGAAAGAAGAAGATTGCTTTACTATAATGCCCTGTCTTCTGTATTTGGAAATTGTTGGCTGCCCTAAGCTAAAGGCACTGCCACACTTTTTTCATACAACTCCATTGAAGGAATTGTGTATTAGGGAGAGTCCAATTCTCAAAGAAGATTGCCAAAAAAGAGATAATGGACCCAAGATTATTCATATCCCAAGAATCTACAATATTCACCTGAATCTTGAAGAAGAAGATCATTGAAGGCAAAGTCAATTCTCTGCTCCATGTGAGTATTGCAAAACTCATCCATTCACTAGTAACTTACTGTTTTACTTCTATTTGGATACAAATATGAATTTAATTGCATAATTGCCTGGCAGAACCTCTCCCAAAAAAATAAAAAACAATGTTAATGAAATGTTGATGGTGTTTAAGAACAAATATAAGGAGATTACATATGTCAAAAGAAAAAAAGTACATGTTTGAATGGAAAGTTATGGAGAGGGAATTTTTTTTATTCTTTTTATTTCTGTACACAGTTATTTTGTATGGATTTTTCTCTGCCCAAACTTATGTCATCATATATCTCATTCTTTTAAAATTGCAAAATGCTGTGTGCAATTGGCAGAATGTTTTGCAATTTCCACCAATATAACAATGTTATCTATCAAAGAATCAATGATCAATGCCAAGTGGTGATGTGCATGCAACAACTGCACAAGATGTTATGTACTCTTATAGTGCAAGGCATATAATGTATTTCTTATTAATCTTTTCTCACAAGATGTTTTCCTTGTACCAATCTTGTGGTAAATATTTATTCTATTTCAATCTCATGTAACCCAAACTCTAGCATATGAAGAAGCATATCTTATACTAGTGCAATATTCACACGTGGATGCACTTGTCAGGCATGCGTGGTGGCTTGGTTGATTGGCACTCCATCAGGCTCACATGATGGAGGAAGCAAATGCACAATGGTCTCATGTTGCTTTTGTTTCTTTCAGAAAGCTTGACCAGAAAAAGGCCCTCCAAATAAATCTCTCTTCATAATGATAAAAATATACTAGCATATCCTATCAGTGTACTTCTTTTGAGTAATCTATGCCATATGGTAAAGCATGAAAGGTGAACTAAATAGCTGACCATTTGCAACTTAAGCAATATCCTTATCTTTTTGAGTTTGGAAGCATATGTGCCAATATTCAATGATTTTTATTGTCACAGGTTTTCTGAGTGATTGGAGCATTACCATATTCCATGGAGAAGGGAAAGAGAGGGATTTTACCCCCAGGAGGAGGGATGATTTGATAAATGGCTGCCCTTTGCTACTATCTGTTGCTGCCCAATACTTATGCAGTAGACAATCAAGCTATTTAACTCTTGGTTTGAGTTCAACCCAAGTATTTAATTTCTGATTCAACAACAGGTAAATTTGAATTTTTATTTTTCTTCTGGTGCTATGGTTGCATTTCCAACATATTGAGTTCCCAAAAATATTTTGGTTTCTCAAACTTAGACAGCATATAAAATGTTTCGTTCATTCTGGACTTCATTGAATCCAGATATCATGCAAAAGGTTTCTGTACAACAATTTTTTTGTTTTTATTTTTATTTATTCATTTATTTATTTATCATTTCAAAGATGTTGTGGGACAATCAGAACCTGAATTGTGGCTTTCTTTAGTACTCAATCAATGTAGTGACACATGTAAAGGCAAAACTTTAGTACTCAATCAATGTGGTGACATATGAATGGCAATGTGCCAGTAACATCTTTGCATAATCTTACATCTAGAAGTAATAATTTTGTCAAAATTCATCAAAAAGAAAATAAAAATAAGGAAAAAAAGAAAGGAGCCCACTAGCCTTGAAGCTGCATTCCATCCGGATTTAATGTTATTAGATTATTTACTTGCTATTTATCAAGTTTTAATTCAATACTTTATGTTTTTTTCTTGTCTCAAAGGCTGAAGAATGTCACAGGATGGACTTCAATGTGAGGGACGGCGAGTCAAGTGACTATCAGGAGTTGAGAAAAAGTCTTATAAACACCTTGGCTTTATGAGTTATATTAATAACAACTAGTAAGTTGCCTGTGCGATGCACGGATAATGTTATAATATTTTATGTAAAATGATTTTGAAGAATGTTATATATGTATTATAATATAATTGTTATAGAACTTTATTAGTAATGAGTGCATCATAAAAAACATCAATTATAAATTGCACACACATATCTATTATAATTATTCAATTGAAATAATGAGTTTTTTTTGTTTTTGTGTGGAGGAATATTATAGAATAAAAGTTGATATAGAATGTGTCTTTCTTTTTCTCCTAAATTCTAAAACAAAATACACATTTCAACCACCTACAGTCAATCACATCTACATCATTCACAAAGCCCACAAATTCACAACTTTCACCCTTAACATTAAAATCCTAATTGCCATTGTTACTCAATATAAAATTCAAACCTCCTATCCTTGATTGTAGCCAACTCGTACGGGTTAGGATTAGATGAAAGAATAATGTTAGAGCTAGGTAGATATCATCGAAAAATTGAAACTAAATTACATCGTTTTTTGTCTGTGTATATTTGACTTGAGATGGCATGAAAGACTATGGGTAGGTATATATAAAGAGGTAGAAGTGTAAGTGGTGAAAATAGTGCATTAAAATGCAAAAAGTTTTGTGTGTATGTGTGAGAGATGAAAAGTCTTAAAGTATTGAATCAAATAATACAAAAAATATTTATTTTTTAATTAGAAAAGTCTTGAAACAATGACCCAAATGAAAAAAAAAAAAAAAGTCAATATGTAATTTGTTCTTATCTCTGATGTGTCACTTGAGAATTTTTCAATTCTCTTTGCATAAAATATGTCACTTGGCAGAACCTCATACTTTCTCATATGAGATCTCTGCTCAGATAATTTTTTGATATTTTATGTAAGACGGTTTTGAATAATCTTGTACATATATTATAAAGAATAAGTAAACTAAATTAGATTAAAGAAACATATACATTTTGAGATATTAAAATTAATTTAGTAGTTTTGCTGTATATTTGTAGCCTTCTCAAGGTAAGATTAATTTTTTAAAATCATGAAATTAACCAAAGATAAATGCAAATGAGTAACAAGACCATGAAAATCAATTAATTTGTGTTGTGTTCACATATTTCATACCATAAAATGAAAGTATGTCAAACTTTCTCACCATCTTCTATTCATCGATAGTGTGACATTAAAACATGATGTGGGCAAATGTGTATACATGTATCTTATAGATGATTTAAAATTAAACCATGGTAAAATATGACTTTACATTGCACACCAAATATTCTCTTTACTTATATACCCAAAACAAAAACTATCCAACCAAATTATTGAAATCTATATCATATTTAAGCCCCTAATTTTAAAAAGAAAAAAAGAAAAAAAAAATCCAAAGCAGTTTTGGTGTCTTGATGGTAGTGGGAGGCTTGTATAATAGAGGTGATAACATTTTAGATTCCCATTTCTCTCTCTTTCAAATGCTTTGACAGTCTCAGGTCTTTTATTTTGGTAATATATAGTGAAACAATACATTTTATTTAATAATCCACAATATTTTTGTGTCTCTCTATCTTTCTTCATGACCTTATTTGGTTAGCTGTTACTAAACCTAATTATTATTATTTTTTTGCTTTTTTAAAAATACTAAAATGGTGGGTATGCTAAAAGACATGAAGAATAGAGAAAAATGTGGTGTAAATTTAGTCAATTAATGAGACATTAATGAGACAACAGTAAAATAAGTTAATGTAAACTTTTGCTTAACAATAATAAAAAAAAAAAAAAAAAACTTAATGATAGAGGTTAAAAAAAGCTAAATGCAAAATAGAGCAAAAGTTTAAAGTGTTTAACATATTTTAAAGTAATAACATGAAGTAACATATTTTTTCCAATTCCAAAAAATATTTATAGTTAGTTTTCAATTAAAATTGTTTAATATACCAGTGACATTAGATAATCAATTACATTATATGAGAAGCTCACCTGGTGTTGGTGATGTAGAGAGATAGAGCCAAGAGAGGGTGTGTTAGACCAATCCCAAACTCAAATGATATGTATAGGTTCCTTGTATTATTATGAACTTTTTTTTAGAATCACAAAAATTAAAAGTTATTCATGATTTGAGATAGATTAAGAAGAGAATCAAGCACAAAGGCATAATCCCTCGTGTGTGATGTGTGTGTTTGATTCAAAACAAAAATGTTTATATGATGTGCCAAAACATTAGTATTTTACTAATCCAGCCAAATCTTGCGCCAAAGAAAAGATGTAACAAAATTCACCTATGTTTATGAATTGCAGAATATGATGCTTGTGCTAGATGGAAGCATACATAAATGCATTGCGCTTATTTTTGCTGAAACCAAACCGTTAAAATTGGGAGATTTTTTTTTTTTTCAATTATCTTCTGGTCACAACTTAATTTAAAACACAGAAAAACAACCACCAACCTATTAAAATTTGAACCTTGAAAACTCATTCAACCACAAAGTCTCTGTAAAATTTTGGACTAATAATGGGAATTAGAAAAACTTACCCCATGCTAAGCAATATAGAAATAACACAAAACGTGGTTAGTTTTGCTTAGAAGAATTTAAGCTCTATATATGGGAAATTAATATTAGGAAAGTAAGATAAAAGGGCGTCTTCATTTTCATTGATATAATGGGTATGACATGAGAGAACAAATTGTAATAAAAAAAGTAACTTAAGAAAGAGAGAGAGAAAAAAAAAAAAGAATTGTTTGGGCTTCAATTGTTTGGTTCCACTAGCCACTGCCATGCCTGCAAACCACCCAAATTAGATCAAAGCAAATAGTTCTTTTGGGGCTTTAATTGTGGAGAGATAAAGATTTAAGGCTAAAAACTTTTAAGATGGTGCAAAAGAAATATGAGTTACGTTTGGTTGGTTAGTCCATTTAGGAAAAAAAAAAATCAAACACATAGCAAATCATCAAATATTGTTGAAAGCAGCCAAAGGCACCCACCCAAGCAACATATCAATATATCAAAAGAAATAGAAGAGAGATAAAAAGAAAGAAAAAAGGTCACTTACAGTTGTTGCCTGAAAAACAGTCAATGAGTGGGAGAGATCTTGGTGATTTGGTTCCAAGCCAACCTTACCATAGGTAAACAAACGTCACAAAATTGAACAAAGAATTAGAATTGGGTTTTAATTTTTAGGTAAATACAGTGGTATATATTTTTTTCTGGCAATACAGAGATGAGTTTCCTATTCATAAGGAAACCAAAACACCAGTAATAGGGACTACCCAAGATAATAATTGAGGGGCCTCAACCATCACAAACTGGCAAAAAAACTCCCCTTTCTTCTAGATCATAATTTGTGTAAAATAAATGAAATGTTGAATTGGCACCTTAACTTTCTCATTGCAATGAAAGCTTAATAATAGACTCGTTCAAATGCTTACAATTAATCATTAAATAGATAGATAACCACTTGATAGAACGACAATTGAATAAAAGAAATCTCACCAATCTTCATTTCTCCTATGAGCAACATGTGAAATAAATATTTTTCATTCACCAACAATCATGTAGTCTAAATCCTAAAACTTCATAGCAATTTGAACCAACAACTGTGGAAAAAGATAGCTAGCATAATCAAAAGAGACAAAAGAGAAAGTACCTTTAATATAAAGGCTTTGAAAGCCTTTTCAGAATTTGGGTTTGCAATTGCTAATAGAAGAAAGCCCAAGATCTGCTGATTAGAGCCAAAAGTGATGGGATTTTCAATAAAAATTAATGCCATAAAATACCAAATATTTAAACATTGAATTGGAATTGTGAATCCAGAAAGAACAAAGTTGTCAAACAAAGCAGCTAGCACAGGGAAAACCAATTATACATGGATAGACACGTCTAAAGCTGATTAGCCACAAATCCATTAAAAAAAAAAAAAAAACATGGGAGGAAAAGAAGGAAAACTCACCTTGAGTTGCTAGAGTGCTACTGGTAAAACAATGAGAGAGGAAAGAGAGATTGGAAATCTTAAAGTAATTTAATACCAGGTGGCAACTGAAGCATTTGAAGAATTCAAAGAGTCAGGTGAAAGGGATGTCATATTATTTATTATCATTAACTGATCCTTATCATTTACATAAGCTATTAAAGATGGGCTTGGGTTATTTCCTATGAATGGTGTTTGAGTAGTAGAGAAGAATGGGATGAAGAAGTTAACGTGAAAGGCTAAACGTAACATTAGAGAGCCACATGGCAGGACCTCATGCTTTTTTGCATGAGGTCTCTGCTTTTATATATATATTGATTGATTGATTAGAAAACCTCTTTTTCTAGAGCAATATTCATGGAAGTGAACAGAGTTCCCTATGGGTTTGTTACAACTTCTATGCTGTCTTGATCCCATCATGTCTCACTCCAAGACATTCCTATTTAGTTTTGGTTTATTTCCTTGAAGTAGGTATATAAGACTAAAAACTTAGATGTACTGCCTCCCTCCTCTTTGGGCTAATGCAAAGTATGATTAATAGTGACTTTACCTGCCTTTTTTTCTTCTCTTTGTCATGCAGTTGCTATCATTCATCACAAATCTTAATATACAAATGGTGGGAGTTGAAGAACTGCGGAAATTATTATAGGTATATAGTACTCACCAAAGGAGTGTATCAATTAAAAGTTTACTCAATCTTTCATAAATTTGGATGTTTGATAATAAATTTATAATTGCATACAACACTGTAAGTAATTATCTCGATAAAATTTAGTGCTATTTCATTACCAAGGATCCAAAAGATCTTTGTCATATACTATTAGGTAAGCCATGAATTGAGGAAAGGAAAATGTATATAATTCTAAAGAGACATATAGATTTGTTGAGAAATGATGGGAATTTTTTTTTTTATTATTAAGAGAAGTCCCAGCGTATTCTTGAATTTAAAAAAGAAGAATTTCATTCTAATATTTTTGAGATATCAAGTTAGGTCAAAAAGTTGGAGGTTGAAAAAAAGCTTTAGCAAGAAATTCATGAAGGATCAAGGAAGAAAATATGGAAAAGCTTCTTAGAAATCACATAATCCCACAGGCAACTTGCCACAAGTTAATGATTTTCTTGGGGTTCAAACTTCTAATTTTGTCATTAATTCATTGCTGGTTAATGTTGCAAATCAATTAAAAAATGAGGTGAAAAATTTTTAAGTTGCATCTCCCTAGAATAAATTTACTAGGAATTTAAAGATTGTGAAGCATTCGAAATATCTTTTCCTATGGATTGGAAATTTTCAATTTGAAGCTGGAACTTGTTGAAAAGTTCTTTTTAAGTGAAAGGGTCTAACAAAGAACATTGTGCTTGTCATGGAAAATTTTTATTTCTAATTTTTGTATTTAAGAATTTTCTAGAATAAGGTTTAATTTTCTTGTTTTGAAAAGTTTTTAGGAGTATTTTGATCAAAACTGAGTTCTTATATGGTAGCATATTAATTAGAATTGTTTTAGGAATCCTTTTTCCTTGCGAATAAGTTTTCTGGAACTTTTAAATTGATCCCTAAGTTGTAAAACAAAAATTAAAGGTATTCTATAGATAAAATTTCAGTTTGTTAATTGTTAGGAACCTTGCAGGTGCAATCTACCTTGCTGCAGCTTTGCTGCCTTGTATTAGCCTGCATGTGTATGCTGTGTCGCCTGATGCAATGAGTTGCCTGTGCTGCTATATCTACCTGTAGCTGTTCTGTGTTTGGCCTGCTGCATCTATGTGTTATGTCCACTCCCTGCACTGCAGTGTGCTGCCTTTGCTACTTCATGTGCTCCTTGCTGTTTGTGCTGTTGTATGCTCCCTATGTGCTGTTCAGCAGATCCTACAGATGTGTATGCTGAATGTGCAAGTGATGCATTGTACTGAGGAATGAATGTACTACTATTTAGTTAATTGCCTACAATTAATTCAGTATGTGTTCAATTAGAGAGCTATTTGAGAGCTAGGAGGTTGTTAGCAGTCAAGTTTGCAGGCAATTAGAGAGTGATTAAGCTAGTCTTGGCTCTAATAATTGATGAGAACTTGTATTATTGTATAAAAGGCTGCTAAGCCTTCGAACTTTATTAAGCAAAAACATCAAATATCTCTCTCTCTTAAACTCTCAGTTCTCTCTCAATTTTTCCTCTCATTCTTAGAAGTTAGCCATTACCCAACATTCTACAACTCATCAAGTACCTTAGCTCTAATTCTCTATTTGCCTTTGGATTCTATATCGCAACCAACCAAGGTGTTTTAAGCTCTAGTTATGTACGTGCCCTTTGCCCACTAGGTATGATTGATCATAACTTTTCTTGCCATTCATTCACCTGCACGATTGTCTGTATTTCACCACCAACTATTAGAACTGAAATTGAACGTTTGCTTCTTGTTAGAACTTTGAGTACTAGTTACAGAGTAATCGTAACTATCAATGAGGTCCAGAGAGTCCGTAACCAGACCAACTTTCTTTGGGCAGAAATCTTGCATCAATTCCCTTTCTAATAATCCAATTATATCAATTTTGAGTTGGAACCCTGTATAGTTCCTAATAATAGAAAGATTTTGGTAAGCAAATACTTTGTGTGACCAAAATACCTGACTACATTTCGTTATGTGAACGTGATCCTAGAAGTTGCTTTAGAATGACATTTACTACTGCAAAATAATCTCAGATAAGAATCTTAGCAAGATGGTCCTATGGTAATTGTTATTCTTTCATTCCTTCAACTTGTTTAAATTATGTTCCTTATGAGAAAGCTCATCTTGCTCAAGGGGGCTGGGAATGGTCATGCAAAACATTTACTACGTATTTTTTCACATAATCTCTGTGGCACCATAATTGGAACGTCATGAGGGATGTGTGAGACTTACAAAATTGTCTACAGCATTTAGGACCAGGGCATATTTGATATATTAGTGTCATGTTTGCTATCTATTTTAAGATCTCTTTTACATTATTGTCTTTTTTTTTTTTTTTTTGAGAACTAGGCAAGCGGCTCCAATTTGTATAATTAACTAGGCAATAATCTGCACATCACATGGTATATAATAATAATAATAAAAAAATCAAAACTCGATGCTTGCCACAATTTCCTAAATTATCAAACTCTAAGATTTTTATTACATTTGAAATTTTAACAAACACAATGACAAAAGATGAACATAACGACAGAATATACAATTTGATTCTAGATAACGACAAATAATGTTAAAAATTAGTCTCTTGAAGCAAACAGGTTTGTTAAAGCCAAAGAGTTATTTCTTCAATAGTAAATTATTTTGTCCTCTTTTTCATTAATAGAACTTCGTTGAATATGAAATTAATTGCGGCACCATAATATTGGATATGAATTTATGTGATGATTTTTTTTGCAATTTAACACCAAAATGCTAACAACTTCGTTAGTTGACATCATTTCCAAACTATTTAGAAAACTAACATTTCAAGTCCCTAAACCAAGAGAAAAAAAAAAAAAAACTTACGGACAATTTCTTCTTCTCCTCTCTCCGTTTCTTCGCCTCTACACCTCTCTTCTTCTCTCTAGTCTCTAGCCTCCTCTAGTCAAGTCCAAATTAGGCCTCCAAGGGCGAAGCTCACCACTGAGGTTCTCTCTCAAATCTCGTTCCCTATCTTTCTTGGACAAAGCCCCAAATCAAAGCCCATGAATTTTCTCCCTCTCTTTGCAAGTTCCGATCGGGATGAGTTTGTTGGGTTTGCAGTTTATGTTCGGAGGTGGGTTCCGATTGGGATGAGTTTATTGGGTTTGAGTTTGAAATTTATGATCTGGATGAGGTGGTGGTGCATTTGTTGGGTTTGGTTTTCCCAGGTTCCGATCGGTGTGTTTGTTGGATTTGGTTTTGCAAGCTCCGATCAGCTTGTTTGTTGGGTTTGGGTTTGGTTTTCCTAGTGAGATGTTTATGTGAGGAGTGAACACAGACTAGAAGGATTTGAAGGTGAGACCTAGAAGGATACTATACAGACCTGTGAGGAGTGAATACCTGTGAGAAATTGAAGGTGATATCTGAGGCTATGAGCGTGAGGAGTTGAAGAATCAACCTGAAGCTGAAGCTGTGAGTGTGAGGGAGGTTTTGTGCAGAACAGATCTGAATAGCGATTCAAAATAATAAGTTAGGAACGGTTTGAAAGATTTAAGAAAAGTAACCTCTCGAGTTTTAGAAACTCGAGATCCATATTAGAATTCGAGTCTGAAAGACTCACTTTGTAAGTGTGAAAATGTCACATAGATCTCGAGTCTTTAAGACTCGAGTTTTATGTGAAAAAAATTTCACCTATAGTAGCGTTTTTAAGCCTTATAGTGATGTTTTAAAGCCCTATAGTGGTGTTTTCCTGCAAAAAAAAATTTGTAAGTACCAGGTTTAGGGAGCCCTATAGTGGCGTTTTTAAGCCCTATAGTGACGTTTTAAAGCCCTATAACGGCGTTTTTCTACAATTTATGGAAATCGAGTCTTTAAAACTCGATTTTCACGTCGATTTTTTTCTCACTTTAAACCAATCCTCTTACAAATCAAGACTTAAAAACTCGAGTTTTATCTTAGAACTTTCAACATTGTTTTGAAACGTGACAACTAACTAAATTTTTTAATATTTATTGTTATTTAGAAAAAAAATTCGAGTGTGAGGAGATGAAGGTGTGTGATATTTTTTTTTCCATTTAACACCATTTTAGGAATAATTTTGTTAGTTAGCAGGTTTCCGAAACTATTTAGGAAATTAGTATCTTGAGATTGAGAGAACCGAGTTCAGTTGTAAAAATCGAGCCTTAAACATTCGAGTTCCAAGCTAAGGTGGATGAAATTATCCACATGGAACTTGACTCTCTAAGACTTGATTTCCACATAGCTGAATGAAGAAGGAGGGAATTTGCAGAGTAGCAGTGTGAGGGGGTTCTATATAGTAAGTTAGTCAATGTTTGAAAGAATTAAGCAAAATAGCATCTTGAGTTTTAGAATCTCGAGATCTAATTAAAAATCGAGTTTTAGAAACTCGCTTTGCAGTTGCTGTGCACTTGCTGACTTGGCTTAAAATGTCCACCTAGATCTCGAGTCTTAAAGACTTGATTTCTACACAGCAAAAATCGAGTCTATAAGACTCGATATTTAATAGAAATATGCGTAGAACTCGAGTATTATAGACTCGAGTTTTGTTGAGAAAAATTTTAAACACACGCATTCTACAAAATTTTATAAACATAGATACACTTATCCTCACTAACTCTCACCCAAAAATAGAGCATCCTCACTAACTCTAACCCATACGCTCAGCCTAACTAACTCTCACCCATACACTCAGCCTCACTAACTCTCACACCACATTGCCTCTCACTCTCACTCACCACACTGCCTCTCTCACTGCTCTTCCCTCTCAACAAATTCATATTTCATATAAGGGTTTTTTGATTTGATTGTCATTGTAGTTGGTTGTCATTGTAGTTGGGTATTAGTTGTCTATGGGTCTGGGTTAAAGAGTTTGACTATTTATTTTGTAGATAGTTAACATAACTTAGTTAAGATACCAATATTGTGAATTATAGAACTTTGTTTTGTTAGTGTTAATTTTTTGACTACTTATTTGCATGGTTTTTGTTATCAAAATTTTATTCATTATTTCTAGGCTCTTATTTTTATCATGATCTTACAAGTTTTTTGACTTTATTTATCATTGTTTTGGGTATGAAATGGGTAGTGAATGAATGGGTATGTAATGAAATGAGTGACTTACCCCCTTCGAATGAATTGTAATGAAATGAGTATGTAATTCATGCCCTTTGAATGTGTAATGAAATGGCTTTTTTTTTTGTATTGGGTATGAAATGGGTATGTAAATGTTATGGGTATGTAATTAGATAAAATATTGTATACTTTTACAAGGATTTTGGCTTTTTTTTTGGTATTGGGTATGTAATGGGTAGTTTTAGCATGACGGAAAAATGATTTGGGTATGAAATATGTAACGAATGTGTAATGAAATTCATACCCTTTGAATGAATTGGAATTTGTACTTTGTGTAGTTTGACGAGATAAAATGTTTTTTTAACGAACATGGTAACTTGACTCTAACAGGTTCACAATGCCTGAAATTGATATAATCCTATACCACGGTGGTTCGCTTAAGAATGCCAATGCGAACAAGGGATTGCCATTTGAAGGGCCGGGTATACAATTGTATTATACCCAAATTGATCGTAGGTTGAAAACCTTTGAGGAATTGAAGATGATAGTTATGGAAGAATTGTGTGCGAATCTTGCTATACACAACATACAAATTACTTATCATATGCCACATGAAGTCCTGAAGAACCGGATTAATTACAAGTATATGGCGATAGAAACAGAAAAACATGTAAAGATGATGTTTGACAAGTTGGAGAGAATACCTGAAGTAAATGGTACTGAGTTATACATATAGTTGGAGCCGTGTGCAGAAGTTATTATCGAGGAAATCCAACAAACAACCACAAGTTTATAAGTTACAATTCCGAATGCTGAATATGAGTATTCTACACATGTAGAGCATGATGATGTTCATGCCGATGATGATGATGAAGATGAGGATGATGATGACGATGACGACTATGTTGATGAGACTACTGCTATTAACTGTGAAGATTTTGTCGATAGAGATGAGTTTGAAGAGAGGATTGAATGAGGGGACTTTGAGAAGGATATGGATGACGATGAGACATTGGACAATAGTGAACCTGATGCAGACAATGTTATTAGTGTCCAAAACATTACAGACACAATCCCTGCCTACACACCTCCTACCTTGTCATTTTCTGCAAATACTTGGAAAAATATGGTTGATCCTTCACATATTGAGATACCATTTATCTTGGAGAGAGGGGATGAATTTGTGCAAAAGATTGACTTTTGCCAATAAAGTGGAGGTGAAGCGTGTATTAACACTTTGCCCTCAACGAAAATAAACATTGTATGATCAGTAGGTCGACGAAGAAAAAACTTTATGCAAAATGCATGGATGAGTCATGCAAGTGGTATGTCTGCGCAGTCATGAAGCCCAATTTCAACGGACTATGGATGGTCACCGTGTATGTGGGTCTTCACACGTGTATACGGATTAGGGTGCGAAATGATGGTAGAATGATGAATTGTAATTTTATTGCATCAGACATCCTTAAGAAGTTATGTGAGGATCACACTACCCCAATTAAGCATCTCAGATCTATGATAGAGTCGAAATATGAGGGCCATAAGCCTTCTTACTACAAGGTATGGGATGCAAAACAAAAGGCGATTAGGAAGATTATAGATTATAAGTTCATTCCATACCGGGACAGACCGGAATAGGGTTAGGTTATATACATTCGAATTATGAGAAGGGGTTATTCGAGCGTATCTAAATAGATACTATGTTTACATATGGATCCCTACGTCATTACATTCCATTTAGGATTAGGAATAGGCGTAATCAAACCTGCTTTTTACATCTCTCTCGTTATTTGGGACCCTATTCATCTCTTTAGGCTTCTATTGAATCGAGAAATAGGTTTGATTGTCTATCTTTTTGATATAAGGCATCCTCCGGATAATTCAAATCGAAGCAATTGGATGCCCGACTCGAGCCTATATGACATGACCAATCAATAGAAATACCCATGTCATATATTCCATACATCACACTAGATAGATATCATATTCATGGAATACGAGTCACCTTCAAGATGCCTTGGTGGTGAAATGGTAGAATCACCAAAGTAATGTCTAAAGCCAATGATTCAAAGAAACGATAAAGAATCCTGGAACAAGGAAATACCACTTTCAGTTGTCTCAATAAATAGATTCTAATTAAGAATCAAACATTTTGCGATCTCAGATGTGTCGATATCAATGGTGACTCATTATTTCGATGAATCATTTCTTCGGACAGAAGAAGATTATGTAAACACTTACTCGAAATCTCACTTATCAGATTCCATTGTGGAAGACACAATTTTTTCTGAAGAATTCGCCATGATATATCTGATCCATGCATAATATCATGAAAAATGGATACAAATTTTTGGCTGCTACTTAGTATCGGCAATAGGTCCGAAAAAGTATCTAAAAATATCAAATTTAGATATTTGTACCCTGTCGAAGTAAGGAACCCTGGCATATATGTTCGGAATAGATTCCATTTTGAGAGAGTTGAAAAAGCACTATCTCGTTGAAAGGTTCTATACATCTGCCCTTTCTCAAGGCATTTCTTTAGACAAAGACTCTGTTTTTTCCTCTTTTCTGATGGTAAATATTTCTCAGAACATGGAGTGCGAATCAAACCCATGTTTGAATTGAAATTGAGATACTGCTGCAAGTTCTTCCCCTCTGAATCAGATAAATTCATATCTGAAGGAGGTTTACAATAAGTTCTTTCAAAATTGACTATTTGTCCCTCTGTTAGAGGTGTTCTAACTTTATTGCATTGTAAAAAGTAAAAAAACTATGCTCGGGACCCACTCTTTCGGTAGATTTTCTCGAGGAAAGAATTAATATTTGTTCTATTCTTTTAGTAATAATAATAGATAGTAATAATAGATGAATTCCATTTGTAGGAACAAAAATAAGCAGATCTATTCTATACCCGATAAGTACCAATATGCAATGGTAGAGGGGATTGATCCCACTTTAATTTTCTCTGAGTGAAGACATACCCATTTGTTCTCCCTTAATCTCATGCCTTAATTTAATAAGGTGGTAAAAGGTGCTAATAAGTCATACAGCATTAATAGATTCGTGGTAAAATCCCTCTATGATTTGTTTTTGTATTCCTGATTTATCCGCTAGGTCAGTCTGGTTGGTTCTTTGGGCCCAGTTTTGGTGTCGCAGCTATATTTCGATTCATCCTCTTTTTCCAAGGGTTTCATAATTGGACATTGAACCCATTTCATATGATGGGGGTTGCCGGTGTATTGGGCGCTGCCCTTCTATGCGCTATTCATGGTGCTACCGTAGAAAATACTTTATTTGAAGATGGTGATGGCGCAAATACATTCCGTGCTTTTAACCCAACTCAAGCGGAAGAAACTTATTCAATGGTCACCACTAACCGCTTTTGGTCCCAAATCTTTGGGGTTGCTTTTTCCAATAAACGTTGGTTACATTTCTTTATGTTATTTGTAGCAATAACCGGTTTATGGATGAGTGCTCTTGGAGTAGTCGGCTTGGCTCTGAACCTACGCGCCTATGACTTCGTTTCTCAGGAAATCCGTGCAGCGGAAGATCCTGAATTTGAGACGTTCTACACCAAAAATATTCTTTTAAATGAGGGCATTCGTGCTTGGATGGCGGCTCAAGATCAGCCTCATGAAAACCTTATATTCCCTGAGGAGGTTCTACCCCGTGGAAACGCTCTTTAATGGAACTTTAGCCTTAGCCGGTCGTGACCAAGAAACCACAGGTTTCGCTTGGTGGGGCGTATTAAAAAATAGAATTCTAAACAAAACAATTAGAATGCTATTTAAATTAAAATTCCTTTTCTTTAGTTCCTTCTAATCAATTTATATAAAATTCAAATCCGAAGTGAAGTGAAACCGCGAGACTCTTAGTTTTATAGCTTAGTTTTATAGTATAAATAGAAATAGTATAAAAGTAATATATATATTAGAAATGGGATTCGAGTGGGTGAATCGTGAGCAGAAGAGTTATCAGTATTTATCAAATCTGTTCCTATCTAACGGAACGCTATTGGATCAAATGACAAAGACATTGTTGAAAAAAAGATGGCTTTTCCCGGATGAAACGAAAATTGGATTCATGTAACAAGAGAAAGGTTTACCATTCCTTAGCCAGAAAGATATGTGGCCATGAAATAGGGATTAAGTGGAACAGAATTGACTAGGTGGTAGAGTCATGGAAACACCTCTTTCTAGCATATCGAATAAACACTTTATTCTACCCCTACATGATCAACAATTCCATGAGCTTGGGCTTCTGTTGCTGACATAAAAACATCTCTTTCCATGTCTTCAGATACAACCCATAGAGGTGTGCCTGTTCTTTGTACATAAACCCTTGTAATGGTTTCGCACAGCTTCATCATTTCTTCCGCTTCCAGGATAAATTCTCCTGCGGGTGCCTCATAAAAAGAACTAGCAGGTTGATGGATCATTACCCTGATTATATAACCTAATAAATGGTTCTTCTATCTCAAAGAGAAATCAAAGAGAATAAATTAAATAACGAGTAATGATATGAAAACCAAAAGATAGAATTGAACAACCGTACAGGCATCTTTTGCGCATTGCATACGGCTATACAATGGAATTTACTTTATAACCTCCATTCCATTGAAGAAGTATAAAATAAAATTCAAATATTCAAATATAGGGCCTATCTAACCCCGATCGGTAAATAATCCAATAACCATCCTTCATTTTATTTTGGAGTAGTTAAAACATACTATGATTGTTCCGTTTCTTTTTTTTTTTTTTTTGTATTCTTTCCTAAGATAAATATTGTTATTATCCCTTTGGTGTGAAAACAAAAAAGTTTGTGACGCTGCAATAGGCGTCCAATAAATCAGATAAAATTGGAAATGCCCTTTATCTCATACTATTCGTTCAATATATAATCTAATGATTGATTTTTGAAAAAAAAAAAAAAGGTTTCTCATATCGAATTCAAAATGCCATGCTATTATTACTTAATAGTCATATTTCATATGGCGAAGGCATAGTCTTCTTTTTTCTTTCAAATACAAAACTCATTGGCGCCGAGCATGAGGGAATGCTAGACATTTGGTAATTTCTCCTCCGACCAGAAGAAAAGATCCTATTGAAGCGGCCAATCCCATGCATATTGTCTGTACATCTGGTTGTAATCCACCGAAGAAGATCCTTCTCTTTCTCTTTTTTCGGAAGAAAAGGAGGATCCGGACAAAATAAAAATGGATGAAACGGAAGAGATCCGAATGAATGGAAAGGAAAAAACAAAGGATGAATTCCACTTTAAAGAGACATGCTATAAAAATAGACCCATTTATGAAACTTCTTATCTAGATGTGATTTTATTTTCTTTTTCGGATGAGAATAAGGAATAATAAAAAGTACTTAACTCATATTTAATTGATTTGATTATTTTATGGATCCATTTTACATTACTAATTAAAAATTTCAAATTCGATCCATAGACATAATTTCGAATTTTCTTGAGCCGTATGAGGAGAAAACCTCTTATACGTTTCTAGGGGGGGTATTATTCATCTACATCTATCCCAATGGGTGGTTTATCGAATCATTGCAATTGATGCTCGATGCCGAAGAGAAGGAAGAGCTCTTCGGAAAGTGGGCTTTTAGGCAAAATTTTGGAAATGATACCCTTATTTCCATGCCTTCCAACGACTTTATCACCTACTTTTATTTCATGTTTCTGTGAAATATATACATGAATTTTTTCTGGATTATAACTGGAAACTGTTAGGATTAGTGCCCTTAAATCCTATTGTGTGATATTATGTATGCTATTATGTACGACATTATGTATGACTTAATGTTGTGATTAATAAAGTTTCTTTATTATTATTATCTAAAATAATGGTAACATGAATATTTGGACATTATCATATAGTCCATGAGATGCATAGTATGTGATTTATGTGATTTAGTCACAGAAGATATAGATCACAAGTTCTTTGTAAACTCATAATTTTGGTTCGTAGTCGGTGATGAAATTGGGCATTTCATCTGCGAAGACTATAACATATCAACTAAGATGATTTGTCTTGATCATGGAAGTAGAGACTTCTAGTTGATATGTTGATATGTTTTAAGAGTTAAGACATATAGAACTGGACCGCTGTGAGATTTATTATTCTCCTAACGACTGTCAAATGAATAATAAATCTCACGACTCCTATTTGCATGAACTTTTAATCCTGAGAGAATAATGGACCTGATCATGACATGTAGGTTGCTTTGATATATCAGGAGTGAGATCTAAAGGCACGATCAAAACCTCAGTATGTTAGGCAACCACATTTAGTATTGATGGAACATATATTCTCAAGATGGAATTCATAGTCTCTTAACGGAGATATAAAATATTCCCTTGAGATAAGTTTAATGGTTTTGGTTATTCAGAGAGTTAGGCCTAACCACTTTAGTAAGAAATTACTAAAGTATATATTTATGAAATTGGATTTCATAAATATATGATGAATAACTTTAAGGATTAAACCGGGTACTCAAGGATTAAGATGTAGTAATTTTCAAAGTGGCAGTCTACATTCATGACTTTGTATTACTACGAATATTTTTTGAAGGGGTTGCGTGTATAATAAAGTCTTGGGATATAATTTATAAATAAGACCTAGAGTGCAATTATATTTATATAGTGGTATTAAATATAATTAATGGTAACTTTGGACTTGTCAAGAGTTGACAGAAAAGCCCAAGGCCCATTGGAGCTAGTGTCTTATTGGTCCCTTTTGGTCCCACTCCAAGCCACACATTAAAACCCAATTGGAAAGGCCTAATAGGCTGGCCCAATTAGATAATCAGTTAGTTATAAAAGGGAGAAACATACAGAAATTTATTTTAAGAGAATCATCATTGTGAAGTGGTGTGTATGTGCGAGTGAAACCACTCGATTATTCTCCCTTAGAAACTGATTGAGAGACCACACTTCTTGGGTGTAAAGTGGAATTGGAGTGAAGATTAAAAGTGTTTCCAAGAACTTCTAATCTTTTGTTTTGAATTTCACCGCACCAAGGTACGCTATCTTGTTCTCAAATTCTCAAAATCACATAGTGCATGTTATCAATCATGAATGAAATAGATCCATGAATGTCGCTTCCGCTGTGAGTTTTGTATGGGATACAAAACCAGATTTTCCTTCAGAAACTCCCTTTTTCTGGACCCACCTAACATCAATAACTCGGCCCCTACCACCTTTGGGTAGTTTTAGACAAGTTTCTTTTGAAGCGGATACCTGAATGCCCAGTATGGCTCTTGAGGCGTATATGATACCTGGGCCCCAGGAGGGGGAGATGTAAGAAAAATTACCAACTTGACCCTTAGCCCAAGCGTTATATTTGGTTATTTACTAAAATCCCCTTTTGGGGGAGAGGGATGGATTGTTAGTGTGGACGATTTGGAAGATATAATTGGAGGGCATGTATGGTTGGGTTCCATTTGTATACTTGGTGGAATCTGGCATATCTTAACCAAACCTTTTGCATGGGCGCGCCGTGCGCTTGTATGGTCTGGGGAGGCTTACTTGTCTTATAGTTTAACTGGAAACTCCCTTTTTCTGGACCCACCTCACATCAATAACTCGGCCCCTACCACCTATGGGTAGTTTTAGACAAGTTTCTTTTGAAGCGGATACCTGATGTCATGATAGATTGGCTAAACTAAATAAAAATTCAACAGAAATAGCATTGAAATCCATTTTTATAGACCAATCAGAATTGCCCCCTAGAATTTATAATTGCCTCAAAGGGTCCAATATACATACCCTCTTGGACCTTTTAAATAACAGTCAAACCGACTTTATGAAAATGAAACATTTTCGCAGAGAAGACATAAAACATATATTGGACATTCTCGAAATAGAAAAGGATTTCGTATAAATTTAAAATCCATCGGATTTCATCTTTTTTTTATTAGTTAGACAAAAACTTTAGAAAAAAAAATGGGTTTTGAATCTTTAGCACAATCCATAACTCAGAATAGATCCAAAATTGAATTATTGCAGAGATGTATCTAGGGAATAGTCGCTGCAAAGCGAATTCCCCCTAGATACACATGTCGTGATATTTTATTTCACAATTAAATCAATTTAAAAAATACCTAAAGTTAAGGATTTATCAATCGGTAATGTTGCTCCAATACCCAACCAAAGGGCTACTGCGGTACCAATCAAAAAGACTGTTGTTGCTACTGGACGATGAAATGGGTTTTGGAATTTATTAACATTCTCCAAAAAAGGTACTGTAAATAAACCCATGGGTACTAAAACCATTAAAAGAACCCCCAATAACTTATTGGGCACTGTACGAAGTATTTGAAATACGGGAAAGAAATACCATTCGGGCAATATTTCTAAAGGAGTTGCAGATGGATCCGCGGGTTCACCAATCATTGATGGTTCTAGAACCGCTAAGCCTACGTTACATGCAATAGTTCCTAGAATTACTACTGGAAAAATATATAAAAGATCATTGGGCCATGCGGGTTCTCCATAATAATTATGACCCATACCTTTAGCCAACTTACCCCCACACGGATATAAGTAGATAAACGGGAATTAATTCTAATTCCCACATGATGAAAAAAAGTAAAAGGTCTCGAGAAGAAAATAATCCTATTTGGCCGCTATACATTGCTAACATCAGGAAATGGAATAATTGGGAATCTCGAGTAACCGGCCAAGCCGCTAAAGTAGCTAAAATGGTTATAAACCCTGTCAGTAAAATGGGTCCTATGGAAAGTCCATCTATTCCCAATCTCCAGTAAAAATAAAAAAAATCGATCCATTTATAATCCTCCGTGAGTTGCATTAATGGATCATCCAATTGGAAATAATAATAGAATGCATAAGTTGTTAGAATGAGTTCTATGATGCATATAAATAGAGTATAGAGCCTAATTACCTTCTTCCCTTTATGAGGGAGAAAGAAAATTAAGGAACCCCCGAATATTGGTAAAACGGCAACTATTGTTAACCAAGGAAAATAATTCGTCATTAATCATTTGAGATAGGATTTCAGTACATATACGTATGTATATAGGTTTATCCTTTCTGTAGTTTTGATATAAGGATTACGTTAATGTAATAACGTAAAGAAGTCAACCCCACTTGTTAGAACAGCTTCCATTGAGTCTCTGCACCTATCCTTTTTTTTATTCTTGCTTTCTTCTGAACCCTTATTTGTTTTTCGTAAAATAGGATTTGGCTCAGGATTGCCCATTTTAATTCCAGGGTTTCTCTGAATTTGAAAGTTATCACTTGGTAAGTTTCCATACCAAGGCTCAATCCAATTAAGTCCGTAGCGTCTACCAATTTCGCCATATCCCCCATTTTTGTTTTGTTGTTTTAAGATTAGGATCTCATTATGATGTCCTTCCTCACTTTTTTCCTTTTTCTTTCATTTATGCCGGAATCTTTGAATTTATTAGATACCAATTCCTATATCGAAAAGTGTTTACTCCTATGATTCAAATACACATTAATTGTCGGGCCCCGCTGTTATCCGCTACATTTAAGTGGGTTTGAGGTTGAATCATATCATTTTTTTTTATTTGCTCTTTCACTGCGAAGGGACTAAGTAAAAAAAGAAATATTGTTTGTCCAAAACCAAAAAAAAAAGAAACCTATAATTTTGTTTTTTTTTTCATTCAAAAGATTTCTTTTCTTTGGTTATACATTCTTATCCCGAAATAATGAATTGCGTTCGTATAGGCATTTTGGATGCCGCTATTGAAATAGCCTTTCTGGCTACATTTTCTGCTACTCCACCCATTTCATAAAGTATTCTACCCGGTTTAACGATAGCTACCCAATATTCGGGAGATCCTTTACCGAAACCCATACGCGTTTCCGCGGGTCTTACTGTAACAGGTTTGTTTGGAAATATACGTACCCATATTTTTCCGCCGTGGTGTATGTTTCGTGTCATTGCTCGCCGCCCTACTTCTATTTGTCTAGACGTGATCCACGCAGGTTCAAGTGCCTGAAGAGCATATCTACCAAAGCAAATACGATTACC